>OY723388.1:19921272-20003772 GCA_963210295.1 Ophion ellenae
TTTGGCTTTTGTTCAGGATTGTTTAGGGTCGGTTGTGTTTGTTCGGATTGTGTGTATTGCGTTAATTTATCGTCGTAATAGTCGAAAACTATTACGACGCGCCAAAAGTCCTTGTAGACAACGATTTATATCATCAAAACGAAGGTCTATGAAAAATTTCTGCTCAATCAGAGGTTTTTTTAATTCTCTACGTACATCTCTAGGTATTCTAATGTAGATTGACGAGAATTTTTGTTTTTTGTTCTAGGTAAAAAATTGTGGATGCTAAATGTCACGCCGCAGAGCGCCTAAAAAATAGAATATTAGTAGTCGGCCATTTTGTACATCGAAAAAAAAAAAAATTCTAACAGCCTGATATTCATACTAAATATCTGACCTTCTCAATCCTATATCTAAAACTTTTTATAACAATCGAAGTTAGCGTTCAATAGTCTTCATTCACTGCCCAACAGTGCACTTCACAACGATTAAACACGTTCCAAAAAATTGATGTTCGTCAACCTCTAATTAGAGTTCAATAGGTCATTAATTTATTGCTCAACAATGCACGTAACGTCGATGAACCAACTTTAAAAACAATCGCCACAAACATACACAAAGCAGCAAAACGAAATCCTTATTTTTCTCGAAAACTAAAACAGATCGTAGAACATACATAGGGGTGATTCAGTTGTCTCTTGGACTACACTTTGCCGGCTACCGCGTACTTGTTTCTTTTTTTCTTCTTTTTTTCCTACCGGGCGACGTTATGTCACACCGGGGAGGTAGCATAAACGGCAGAATACGGGAATGGGCTAGATCCCGATTATGTAAATAGTGAGGACCTTGTGTACGTACGGTATACACGCGGCATACGCACGTGTGTGTATGAGCCGGCTCGAAGTAACACGAGGCGCGTCGCGACTACGTCTCGCAGTCTCTAAGCGAGCAATGGCCTCGAGTGACTATCGCTGCGTGTACGTAGCCGCTTTTAATAGATATACAACGCGGCGAACGTGAGAGGCAAACGTACACCACACAGAAGCGCGCTGTGCCCGTACGTTTGCACGAGCGAGAAAGAAAAAGAAAGAGAGAGATAGAGAAAGAGAGAGAGAGACATAGTCTATCCTCGACGCGTCGACAAAACAAGCCGCTTTGAGAAACACAGATATTCCCAGGATATTCTCGCCACGGCGAAAAACTAGGGTACATCGAAGGCGGAGCGTGCCCGATAAAAAGAAACCGCCCGCCAGCTACGCCATTGACAAACACGTACAAACATTTTCGGCCCGAAAAAAAAGAACCTTCGGGCAGTTTGTGTTTCCGCAAATGCGCAAACACGTGTAGGGGCCAACAAACTCCACGGGATCGTAGAAAACGGAGGCGGGAGGAAATGTGGGCAAAAAGATAGTAGCAGCCGAATTGTAACCGGAAACTCGACTTTTCACTTCCGTCCATCCTGCTCCACTCCCCCGCGATTGACGGGGCTGCCGCGTGAAAAGGGTAAACGAGGAAGCAACGATCACTTTGCCCACCATAAATAAATAAATACGCGACGCATTGCATACATTTGTGATCCTCAAGGCCCGAAAAAAATAAAGATAAAGATACGTAAAGCCGTCGGTCGTTGTATCTCGTATCGCACACGACGATTCCGAGCGGCGAAATTATACGCGACGGCGTCGCGTCGTCGTCGCGCTTGTGAAGTCGCATATATTATTAACACAGCCGAGAAAGAGCGTCTAATGTAGGGACGGGAGAGGGGGGGGGGTGGGTTAAAAGAATACATGGGAATAGAAGAGAGATGGGACGCGCGTGAAGAAAGACGGAGAGCACGAGGATGCGAAGCGACAGAGGCTACGGGTGGGAGCGAGTGATAGAAACGGCAGGGGTGGGGGGATGAGCGAGCGAATATAGCCAAAGTGTGACAGGGGTCGCTGAGGGTCCGGGAGGAGGGATACGAGGCATCAAGGGAGTGGGGCGTCGGGCGGGCGGGGGGGAGTAGACTATGCAGTGTCGGAGAGGCGAGACAGAGAGAGACGTAGTCGAGAAGTCACTCACCGAGAGAGCTCGAGCGAGACGGCACGCCGTAAGCCGAAAATTCCACAAACTACGCGATAGTAGCGCGGCAGAGGGGGTAGAACCGGCGGTAGCAGCGGTGGGACGAGGGTTGCTTTTTGTTATTCAGCCGATTTTCCCTCTGCTCCACTCCCAAAATCGAATATTTCTCCAATCACAAGGTAACAACACACACACACACGTTCGTCGCGTATGCGTGCTTTGTTTTTATCGCGTAAAGTATTTACGCACACATTTTATACGTAAATGCGAGCACGCGCGATAAAAATCTACGATCTACACACAGACACACACGCACGCCCTGTTTATTTTGCTCTCGTTTCTTCTCGTTTGTAACTCGTTTCCGGTGAAAAGAAAAAGTGTTTCTACTCCGCACGTGGAAATGTAGCACGGGAGGAGGGGGAGAAGGGGCGGTGGGCGGGGGAAGAAAAACTATGAAAATTACAACGCACCACTTGAGCACAAAAATACGTCAATTCTGAACGAGGCACAGATATACGTATCCTCACGAGTGGCACACAAGTTGTTTACTAGAGCTCGGAGCACCAGGCAGCACCACGCCATGCCCCCGTGAGTGTGTTCGGCGGCGGCGATTCTCTTTCTCTCTCGCGCTCCCCCCCCCCCCGTGCCGTTCAACGCTTAGCGGCGCCCGCGCTACCCACTCTCTCTCTCTCTCTCTCTCTCTCTCACACACGCCGCATATACGTACGTTTCTCTTTCTCTATCTTTATCTCTCTCCGCTTCGCCGCGGCGCGTCGAGCAAAACAAGAATCTGCGCGATCGGTTAGTGCGCAACGGCGCACCTTCCGAAACGAGTTTTCCCACGGACAGATGGGGAACCCCCGGTGGCCCGGACCTTCGCTCGATCAGCGCGGCCAATTCTCCTTCCCGACTGTTGTAGACCCTCGACGCCGCCGCCACCGCCGCCTTCTTCCTCCTTCGTCTTTTTCTTTGCGTCGCAACGTCGTCGTCTTCGCCCGTCTTTTTTTTTTAATTCTCTTTTTGCTTGCTCCGTGATCGCAGTCACGCGCATTCGCACCCCGACGCCACCTATGTCAACGCACTTGTACCCTATCGGTGGGCTTATGGCACGGGAGGGAACGTTTCTAAGTGTGCGCGCGTGCGTGTGTGTGTATATGTGCGTCGCTTGTCGCAGGAACGTGGCACTCGTCTGGACAACAAACCGTTTTCCGAGAGCTGCTTCATACCCCACCATGCCATTCCCCCGGGCTCCGACTCTTTTCCCCCTGCAGCTTTTTCGGTTTCCCCCTCTCGCGTCGGCAAACTGTATCATTCTGCCTCACTCAATTCCTACATCCCTTCCCATAATACCAAGAGATAATCAAACAACACGGATTTCATAGCAGATACGTGTAGATACATTTTGAGTGTGTGTGTGTGTGTGTGTGTGTGTGTGTGTGTGTGTGTGTGTGTGTGTGTGTGTTTTGTATATCGGTATTTATAATCGAGAATGTGCACGGATGTAAGGTACACCGGGCGGCGTGGAGATGCGGAAGGTGAGCTCCATAAAGGGTCATTGCCACGCGGAAATGGTCGATCTTTAGAACCGGCACTACCGGCATCGAGAAAACATTTCGATTGCTTCGGGCAACCAGCAGCGCCACCTAGAAACGTTGGTTCTTCCCTTTGCCGCTAGGCGCAGCACTGGCCGGTGAGGCAGAAGCGCGCGAATAAAAACTACAGGAATCTGAATTACCAATCGTAGGATAACCGGTCCGATTGCTGACTCGCATTTTTGGTTTATGGTTTTATTGTTCTTTCTTTTTGCAGATTACGTTTATTGCCGATGAGATTCATGAGTTTTTATGAGTACGCGACTTGTCGTGAGAATAATGGTGTTTTGTCAGGTGAGACAACGCGCGACGGATATTAACGTGACTAGTCCGAGGAGCATCGAAGAAGCGCAAACGAGGGACAAGGTGTCTCTGTTGTAATGAGGACAAATTTGCTTCTCGGTGCAACGCCTGGAATATAAATTAATTCGGTTATTAATACATTATTTTGGATTATCGTTAAGGCGGGATATACATTTGGACAGGAAGAAAATAAGCAATATTGAGGGATTTTTAAAACTAAGAAATAATTATTCTACAATTATCAAACTTTAGGTATAGTCTAATAGCATATTTGAGTATACGAATTTTTTTTTTTTAATTGATTCATCATCAAAATGGCGGAACTGTGGCAGAGTGTTACAGCAACGTCGCCGCGGGAGTTGCGAATCGGTGTGCAGTCTAGCTTCCCGTGGACTTTGATTTTGCAATAAAGTTTAAACATTTTTTCAGTTAGAACATGTATAGTTTCTAGGTGACGGTAATTAAGGCCTTAGGCCACCGTAAATTTTTTTTCGTATAACAAAGTGATTCACTCATAAAATTAATTACACATCTATTTAGTATGAATATCAAGCTGGTAGATTTTTTTTTTCGACGTGCAAAATGGCCAACTACTCGAACCTTCTCGAAACAGCTTTTTTTTCAATTGGCATGACAAATAACTTCAAGAATTATCACTCGATTTACTTCAAATTTAAAAGTTATGTTCCTAATTGCATTTCGCAAAGAAGTACGTTTCTGGATAATCGAAAACTTTTCATTTTATGAGCAGCTATAACGAAATTTTTCACTGAAAATTTATCAGTGAAAAATGTATCATTTCACTGAAAAAAAAATCATCATTTCACGCAACATTTCGGTAAAATGTGGATTAAAAAAGTAATTTTTTTTTTCAATTTTTTTAGAACGATTTTCGCCAAGTAGAATGTACCAATATTGTCAATAGTTCTACCAAGTTTCAACTCAATCGACTTAATAGTTTTTGGGTAATCCTGCACGCCAATTTCGATAATGCAGTTTTGAGAAAAACGCGTTTGAAGTTCACGTCCGCTCCGAATCCGAGCGATGAGGCACAGCGTTGACGGGCTGTAACATTTGAACTTCGGGAAAATATTCTACATATACACTCCAGGCCAAAAGTTTGGGTACACCCCACGAAATTCCGACCCGCACTAAAAGTTTGATAATTTAGTGAAAAATGAAGATAATCGAATTTCCAAAGCGCCATTTTAAAAAGGACATATCGGGCTTCATTTTGCTTTTTTAGAAAAAATTTTGCGATTTTTTTTAGCCCGATGCACCGGTTTGAAAATGGCCGTTTTTTGACTTTTTTAAAAATGTTTTCAATCGGTTGCACACCCTAAAAATTTTTTTCGTTAATTTTTTTTGGAATATCCTTGAAACGGTGATCAATAGCTTCAATTTTATTTTTTAGAAAATTTCGTGCGATTTTTTTTTGAGGGAGTTGTAATTGTTTTTACCTGAAAACGACCATTTTCAAAAAAAGGAGCGCAACTAAAAAAACTTTGAGGATTAAACAAAATTGTCAAGAGGGAAAAAAGTTGCGTACAATCATGCTGAATCGACTAGAATTTTTTTTTAATTTTCCTTCGAAATTTTTTTTTCTCACTATTCTGGGTCGAGCCTCTAATAATTTAAGTGGCTCAAACTCGTAGATAATTGAGTTTAGGCTCAATTATCACGGCAGAAAATCTTATTTGAACATTTTGAGCCTTTTATAATGTTTTCAAAAATTTTTAGCCACATTTTTTTTGGTCGAAATTTGAAAAATTATTTTCAAAAACGAGAAGATAAACAAATTTTTATTAATTGTCTTACTTCATTTAAACGAATTTCTCGTCGAAAAATCCGCATTTGGATTTCAGCACCGCATCAACGAGTCGCGGCATTCTGTCGATAAGTTTATCGATCTCTGCCTGCTCCAGGGAAAACCATGCCGCTTGCAATTTACTCCACAAATCTTCGGCGGATGTGGAGCAGGTCATCCGTATTTTTCGATCGAGCTGGTCCCAAAGCAGTTCGATCGGATTCATTGTGGTGGCCACACCATGTTTACAATTACGCGGTCAAACACGGCGGTGGATCCATCGTGGTATGGGGATGCTTCTCTGGCCATGGTATCGGAGATGTAATTAATCGACGATATCATGAGAAAAGAAGATTATAAAAAAAATTCCCGTGAACCACGCGATCCCGTCTGGTCTCCGAAGGATCGGTCCGGGCTTCACAATGCAGCAGGATAATGATTCAAAGCATACCTCTCGCCTCTGCAAACAATGTTTGGAGCAAAAGGCAAAAAATCGCGTCAATGTAAGTATGGTGTGGCCATCACAATCGCCAGATCTGAATCCGATCGAACTGCTTTGGGAACAGCTCGATCGAAAAATATCGATGACCTGCCCCACATCCGCCGAAGATTTGTGGAGTAAATTGCAAGAGGCATGGTTTTCCCTGGAGCAGGCAGAGATCGATAAACTTATCGACAGAATGCCGCGCCAATTAATAAAAATTTGTTTTTCTTCTCGTTTTTTTAAATAACTTTTCAAATTTCGACCAAAAAAATGTGGAAAAAAAAATTTGAAAACATTATAAAAGGCTCAAAATGTTCAAATGAGAAGATTTTCTCCCGTGATAATTGAGCCCAAACTCAATAATCTACGAGTTTGAGCCACTTAAATTATTAGAGGCTCGACCCAAAATAGTGAGAAAAAAGAATTCAAAGGAAAATTTTGAAAAAATTCTAGTCGATTCAGCATGATTGTACGCAACTTTTTTCCCTCCTGACAATTTTATTTAAACCTCAAAGTTTTTTAGCTGCGCTGTTTTTTTTTAAATGGTCGTTTTCAGGTAAAAACAATCACAACTCCCTCAAAAAAAAAATCGCACGAAATTTTCTAAAAAATAAAATTGAAGCTATTGGTCACCGTTTCAAGGATATTCCAAAAAAAAATTAACGAAACAAATTTTTAGAAGCTGTGCAACCGATTGAAAACATTTTTAAGAAAGTAAAAAAACTGCTATTTTCAAACCGGTGCACCGGGCTAAAAAAAATCGCAAAATTTTTTCTAAAAAATCAAAATGAAGCCTGATATGTCCTTTTTAAAATGGCGCTTTGGAAATTCGATTATCTTTATTTTTCACTAAGTTATCAAACTTTTAGTGCGGGTCGGAATTTCGTGGGGTGTACCCAAACTTTTGGCCTGGAGTGTATACCACTTATTTATGATCATAGCTAGGGCCTGGGCGGAGAATTTTGAATTTTGTTGAAAATACATTTGTTGGTAACAAAAAAAAACCGAAAATTTAGCGCTTTAAAAAATGAATTTTTTGTGAAAATTATCGTCATTTTTTTTTAAATCAAAATTCAATGCAATATACTAATGAAATCTTTTTCAAATTCTGATTTCAGATGAACCGTTCTCGAGTTATCATGTCCACCGCAACTGATGCTCAAAAGAAGGCGCTCCTGGAAGACAGCTGGAGTTCCGCCATTTTGAAATATGTTTGAATAAAAAAATTGTACAAGTACATGAGAATATGTACTAATCGATGTTGTTCACAGTTTTTCACTAAACATTTATTTTCCCGTGAGTAAAAAAATCAAGAAAATCTCTTCGCCCGCTACAAGTGTATATAAGGCCTTAATATTAAGCGTGCCGAAATACGGCAACCCCGTAGAAATTGAGGTTAACCTCAATGCTTTTCATTCGCCAGTCAAGATCCGTAATCTTTATGGTTTACGATGGGCAAGATGGATTTTTTCTAAATGTTTACAAAGGTTCAGTATGCGTTAATCCGTTGTTAGTAATTATGTATCTTGGTGCTGAATAGCCGAAAAAATTACATCACACATAGCGCGAACGTCTCGCTCATTCAAATGCACGTATAATTGGATTAATTAAATTTTCACATCACGGGTATTTTTTGGTAAAATTTTTTTTTTAATTCGTAAACTCAGTATAGTCTGGACAATAACATATATATATATATTTTTTGAATTTTCGATTGTGGTTAGCGCTCCAATATCCTTCAGGGGCTATACCAGGGTGATACTTGCAAAAAATCGATTTTTTTTGCCTTTTTCGACAGTCTATACTTTCAAGAATATCCTGTAAAAATTTCAAGGCCGTATCTCCATTCATTTTATCTTTCAAAAATCGATAGTTGAATCTTTAAAGGCGTTTTTCTCAAAATGAGATTTTAAAAATTTGCTGACATTGAAAATTATCCGATTGACTTGAAATTTGAACTGAGTACTCTTGAATATATTTACTCTACAATGACGTAGGATATTTTTTGTTGGATGAAAATTGACGATTTGGCATTGAAAAAAACGACCTTTTTATAGGCAAGAAAACAGACTTTTTTTTATAACTACGCCATTTTATTAGATTCTCGAAAAATATCAAAATCTAATAAAATGGCGTAGTTATGAAAAAAGTCTGTTTTCTTGCCTATAAAATGGTCGTTTTTTTCAATGCCAAATCGTCAATTTTGGCGATCGTTAAACTGGAAGGTATTTCCTATCTTCCAGTTTAACGACATTTTTTCCTTTTTCGGTTTCAGCTACTAGATCGGCCGGAATCATGTCAGCAGTGGAGGAACTTTTTTTTTTCGCGCCTCCGAAAGCAGCTCATAAGTTGCTTAGATCTCAATATTTTTCTATGAAAAAAAATGTAATATAGGTCAAATATAGCCAAATATATTCATAATTTTCCGAAACATTTAATTGAGTATTGTTCTTAAAAAAATTTCCCGAAAATCACCCAAATTTTCAGCGTTCGCACTGGTATAGCCCCTTAAACGAGTTTTTCGAAAAACACTGTTTTTAAGTTGGTGGACATGATATTTCGAGAAGCATTTGATGAATTGTTTCCAAATTTACAGGAGATACGATAAGAAACATCTGACGGTCGTTGACGATCTCACTTTTTGAAAATCGATCTCCATTTTTTAATAGGTAGGTAAAAATGACGACTTTTCATAAATTTTGTATGCTCGAGTTTCAATTTGTCGCCACGTTGTTAAAAAAATGAATTTTAAAATCGACAATCATCAACGACTCGTATTTATTTTTAAATTCAATAACCCGTTTGGTTTTTAGAGTTCGGTAAATGGAGATTAGTTTGAAGAATAATTAAGGGGAGGTACCTGAGTAAACGGGGAGAAATACAGGTAGACTTCGGGAATTTTTTCTCAAAACCTAATGTTTCGATTGGATCCGGGTTTTTTTTTTATTATTGGAAAATATGTACATTGAGGTATGTTTAGGAATGTTTTATAATAAATTCGTTGACTGGAAGCGATTCAAACGCGATTATCTCGAAACATAGTTTTCAAAGTCGGTGCCAGATGTATCTCGAAAACGGCTTGTCCGATTTTGTCCAAATTTGGACGCAATATTCTTCCATAGTTTTTCTCGTTCGCCACGTAGGGATTTTTCATTTGATTGAACCATTGCTTTTTTTATGCAATGTGTATGCAATCCAAAATCGTCGGAAATTGCGAACGAAAAACGAATGTTAAATTAAAACGGTCGCGATTCCGTCAAAAATGAAACTATCGATATAACTCTTCGATATAACTATCGAAGGATATTGTATCCAAATTTGGACAAAATCGGACAAGCCGTTTTCGAGATACATCTGGCACCGACTTTGAAAACTATGTTTCGAGATAATCGCGTTTGAATCGCTTCCAGTCAACGAATTTATTTTTTAAAATTCCCAAACATACCTCAATGTACATATTTTCCAATAAATAAAACCCGGGTCCAATCGAAACATTAGTTTTGGAGATAAAAATTCCCGAAGTTTACCTGTTTTTCTCGCCGTTTACTCAGGTACCTCCCCTCAAAGTTGACTGACTCATATACGTATTGTTTTATTTGAACACGACCTTAGCGTAATCATCTTGCCCGCCCTTCCCCTATCTATGGGTTTCAAAAAAGCCATTTCTTTTCACAAACCGTCTTCCAGAAAAAAAATCGGAATTTGGCGATTTTTTTTAGCCTCTAAGTAGATGTGGCTCTTTATATAGATAAGTTGAATATGGGCACACAGTATGCGGAGTACTTGCCATTTTTCAATGAGTATCACGACGACACCAGTTACGATTTTGTCCAAAAACGTTACGATCGAATAAACGAGAGCGCTGTTCTCCGTTCTCGGGCCTATCAGCTCCGCGGTTACGCTCAATGCGGTCACCATTGTGATTGAACTCGCTGCTCCTATCAAAATTGCCACTGTATAGACCACGATTTCGTTGTCCTCGCCGTATTCCGTCACCACTGAGGCTAATATGCCGATAACGGCACCCAGCAAGTAACAGACCTAAACATTTTTAAGGACGAGAAAAATTGTGAAAAAACCGGTAGGCTTCAGGCCACAGTATCGGGTATAAAATCATGCGCGTACTTAACAATTTTTTTTTTCGTATGAAAAAGTGATTCACTCATAAAATTAATTACACATCTATTTAGTATGAATATGAAGCTGTTAGAAAATGTATTATTTTTTTTCGATGTACAATATGGCCGACTACTAATATTTTCTTTTATCTTTTTTTAGGCCCTCCGCGGCGTGACATTTAGCATCCATAAATTTTGACCTAGGACAAAAAACAAAAATTCTCGTCAATCTACATTGGAATACCTAGAGACGTAGGTACGGAATTTAAAAAATATTGTTTTATTCAACAGTTGTAGGTATTTGAACTCGAGAAATGAATTTTCAGTGAAAAATTTCGTTATAACTGCTTATAAACTGCTCATAAAATGCAAAGTTTTCGATTAAGGGGTTATCCCCACTTGCGGTTTTGAAAAAATCGATTTTTTTTATTGCATTTTTTTGAAGTATAAGTATCCGAGAATATGTCCTGAAAATTTCAAGTCGATCCGAACAAAATTGACTGAGATATGAGCGTCGAAAGAGAAGAATCCGCGTTGAAAGAGCGTTGAAAGAGAAACTTTAAACGCGTTTTTCTCAAAATGGCATTTCTGAAGTCGGTGACCAAGATTACTCGAACACTAATGAACCGATCTTCTTGAAATTTTGCAGGCTTATATAATACATAAAAATGTAGTCTTTAATCGTGCGATTTTTTTTTCGAAAAAAATGGCCGTTTTATAGCCAAAAAACGGCCGTTTTTTTTTCGGTAAAATCGAACCATTAACTTTGACTGTCCGCCGTTTTGTGAAAAATGAATATTTTTTAAAATCCTTCGATTAAAGACTAGTTTATACTTATATTTGACTAAATCCATCCGCATTTTTTTCTTCAGATGATCCACTTCGCCGCAATGTTGGTCACCGCAAACCGTGTATATAAAAACATTATTTCATTGACGGCCATTTGCCACTAAACAATGTAATATTTTTCAATAAAGAAATTACTGAAAGTTCTTCAAGATGTGTTCTTTAAGATGGTATATTGATCGATTAAAAAAGTTTTGTAGTTTTCTTTAAAAAAATTCATGAAAAAGGCCTTTTTTGCGCTACAAGTGGGGGTAACGCCTTAATCAGAAATTCCGTACGTACTTCTCTGCGAAATGCAATTAGGAACATAACTGTTAAATTTGAAGTGAATCGAGTGAAAATTGTCGAAATTATTCGTCACGCCAATTCGAAAAAAAGCTGTTTCGAGAAGTTTCGAGTAGTCGGCCATTTTGTACATCGAAAAAAAATATATATGTATTTCCTAACAGCTTGAAATTCGTACTAAATAGATGTGTAATTAATTTTACGAGTGAATCACGTTTTCACGGAAAAAAATGGTTAAATTGGCATATGATTTTATACCCGTTACTGTGGCCTAAGGCGTTAACGTTGGAACTTAGAAAGTAACAATAAAAAGTAGACAACGATGCATACGTCTAAATTAGCGAGCGTAGCGTTCTTTGTTTACCTTTGTACCGCACGAACGATTGATATACTTCAGTCCGAGTGCAGCGATGAAGGAGGCGATGTACGAGGTCAACGGTACGGTCGCCAACGCTTGTTTACCACCGATCTCCATTTCCTCGATGTAAAGTGGCAGATAAACGGTCGCAAGTGTAATGAACAATCGACTGGCCACGTAGAGCAGAGCGATTCTCAAAAGAAGACTCGTACCGACCCACGGACGTCTCTTCAACGTGTCCCCCACTTCCGGTGTACCCGTGTTGTCGCTATTTTGTCGCCGATCTTTGTCGGCCACGAGTGTTCTGTTGTCGAGGAGTTTCTCTTTCAGAAACACGTGGAAAAGTATCGTCGCGGTAATTCCCACCGCGGTCAGAACGAGAACTATATTCTGAAAATAATACATTTCTAAATGAAAATGGTGTTTCGAATGAAATTTCCGGCGTGTGCACTTCTTACAAGGAACATCTCTCAGGTGACACCCTTCGATTTTGTTGAAATTTGGATATGTTATAAAGCACCGAAAAGCAAGCGATACGTATTTTTTTTTATCGGCGGAAAAACGGTTTTAAGGGGCGAAACGAACCCTCGAAAATAGGGGTGTTTTTCGTTTTTCGTCGATAACGTTATCGTTCTCATCTCCAATGTATAGTGCACGAAAAAATAAACATTGTTGCAATTTGAATTTTTTTAATATCTCGTACTGTTAAAAAGTTATCGACGAAAAACGAAAAACATCCTCATTTTTGAGGACGCGTTTCAGCCCTTAAAACCGTTTTTCCGCCGATGAAAAAAATACGCATCGCTTATTTTCGGTGCTTTATAACATATCCAAATTTCAACAAAATCGAAGGATGTCACCTGAGGGATGTTCCTTGCTAGACACTTTTGAGGGGTTAGGCTACTGTGTAAGTGATGAACACTCTCTCGTCACTTGAGGCAACTCAAATTGAAGAGAAAGGTCCAATGTGTGGTGCGGGCTTCGCAGGTTAAAGGTACACTTGAAACGCGATTTTCTCGGAACTATGTTTTTCAAAATGGTGTACACAATACGGTATTACACCCTTTTTTAAAAGGTGTCTCAATTTGATCGTTTGGTGGTAATAAACTACTAGAATTTTTATTTCTATTTTATGAAATCGATAAGTGCAGTATAAATGCATTTACATTTCAAAAAACTCCTTTTTTTTTTTTTTGAAGTACAGATAACTATTTGAAAATTTGCAATTAACTATGACAAACGAGAATATATCGTTGTTGACGCTTTCTTTCACAGGTTAGAGAGTAATAAGTCTACCGCTTTCTTTGTTTACGATGTCAATAACGACACGTCGGAATCCGTTATGGCGGCTACCCTTTCGCATGTTCGTTGAACAGATAAAAAAGAATTTAAAAAAATGAATTATAAAATTTTTTAAAAATAAATTTATTATTATTTTTTTAAATAAATTAAAACCAACATTGTTCGATTGCTTGTTGCGAAAACTACCTTATGTATAATTCTTAGTATTTTCCCAACATAGAGTAGAATACCCTATTCTCGGCATCTAATAAACGGATTGACTTGAAATTTGGTATACTTATTTAGTGTAATGGTAGTTTCGTCTTGACAAACGTTTTTCTTCTTAACATTTTTTTTCGTTAGTTATTAACAATAATATAATTTGTCCCCGGAAAAACAGAAAAAATCATTTTCTTGGGTGATTGAAACACGATAACAAAAAAGGTCGGTTAAGGGGAGGTATTACCTGAGTAATCGGCGAGAAAAACAGGTAAACTTCGGGAATTTTAATCTCAAAAACTAATGTTTCGATTGGATCCGGGTTTTTTTTTATTGGAAAATATGTATATTGAGGTATGTTTAGGAATTTATAAAAATAATTTCGTTGACTGGAAGCGATTCAAACGCGCTTATCTCGAAACAGTTTTCAAAGTCGGTGCCAGATGTATCTAGAAAACGGCTTGTCCGATTTTAACCAAATTTGGATACAATATACTTCGATAGTTTTTCTCGTTCGCCAGGTAGGGTTTTTTTTGAAATTTTCATTTTTGACGGAATTGCGACCGTTTTAATTTAACATTCGTTTTTCGTTCGCAATTTCCGACGATTTTGGATTGCATACACATTGCATAAAAAAGCAATGGTTCAATCAAATGAAAAATCCCTACGTGGCGAACGAGAAAAACTATCGAAGAATATTGTATCCAAATTTGGACAAAATCGGACAAGCCGTTTTCGAGATACATCTGACACCGACTTTGAAAACTATGTTTCGAGATAATCGCGTTTGAATCGCTTCCAGTCAACGAATTTATTTTTTTTTAATCCTAATCATACCTCAATGTACATATTTTCCAATAAAAAAAACCCGGATCCAATCGAGACCTTAGTTTTTTAGATAAAAATTCCCGAAGTTTACCTGTTTTTCTCGCCATTTACTCAGGTACCTCCCCTTAAGTCTTAGCCAATATAATCTATTTTAGGAAAAAAGCTCGTTTTTTTCAGATCAACCGGGTGGCCAAATTCAAGTACACTATTGAGCCCCTTACGTTCAAAGACCCTTCACGAGATTATTTATAACTTCTTTAACCCTAGGAGCACACTCATTTTTCTCGCTATTTAGTTATACACACTGAGTCGGTGAGACCCGGCTAACTTTCGAATGATGACGTTTCCTCGCAATTGCGTCTATTCAGATGATGTTTTTTTTTTTTTTTCAAATTAAATAGCCGACTGTTAGGAAAACACGTTGAAGAGCAAATCTGTGTTCGGTTCATATTTTGTCTGAGAAAGCTGTTTAAGCAGACAAAAATGTTTCACGAAAGACGAAAAACGCGAGTTTTGCACTTTTTGTTCGGGTCTGCGAGGCCCTATAGAGACTCCTAGGGTTAATTGTTAATATTTTTTAATCAAAGTTGGTATACAACTTTGTTAATGCACGTACAAATAAATGCCCAAACGATTTTTCAATCGTCTTACGTATTCCTCGAAATTAATTTGTTCAATAACCCTGATTTTTAGGTCTAACCCCTTAAAAGCATCGAATGTCGAACGCCTCGATGCCATTTTGTAAATGTCCAATAATTGCCACGACAGTATTCTATTTCACGAAAATCGAACAAAAGCCATTTCCTATTATAAAGACCAATATTAAAAAGAGCCGATTACGGAAGCATGCTAGGCCATCTTGATAGCACTTGGACCCGTATATGGGCATCGCGATATTTTAATAGGCAAAATGAAATCCACTATCATAACTTACTCTAAATTTGTAAGCATCCTGTTGTCCGAGACGAGTCACGGAGTCTTCGCTCGTAGGGAGAACGATCCAGGTAACGGCAAATACGACAACAGCGGCTGCGACTTGAGCTGAATATCTGCAGAAAAGAAGAAATATATTTTTTTTCCTAAAGTGGGGTTTGATTTGTGAAGAGGGCGGGAGGTGGGCAATTAGTACAAAATCACAAAAGCGCGGTACACGATAATAATCGAGTCGCTAGCTGAGTCATTGATTTGCATTAATTTCATGGCGGGAAGGTTCAAGATTTTGCACAGAAACCTTATTAAAATCACGTAAATTAACTGATTCTTTTTTATTTCAATTGACTAAAATTTTGGTAAAATCAATATGTATTTTATTTGGTTCTACCAATTCGGAGATTTATTTCAAATCTATTTATTTGAATCAAGTCCTATTCAAGACCCTTGAGTAATACAAAATTTATAAGCCTCCGGTAATATTGGGATCTGGTATTATTTACTGAAAGAACATATTTAGTCTTATAGAGTAAACGGGTCTGTCTAGATGTTTCTTTTGAATCAAATGGAAAATTCACAGACGCAGTAGTACGCTCCGTGGCCGGAGTGTGGCGCAGAGCCCGTGGCTTCTCGCACAAGCCATTTGTACTCTGAGGGAGCACATGCCCGAGTTCACGAATCGTATCGACGCATCGAGAAATTTGTACTTTTTCGCTCGTGAAAATTGTTATTGGGGGTACAAATAAGTCTCCGCCGGTTTTCAAATGAAAAAATGGGCATTTATTGTGAAAGAACGGTACTTTATGGGTTATTCAAAGTATTGTCCATCGCTAGCCACTACTTTTTCCCATCTTTCTGGCAGCATATGGATACCGCGTCGGAAGAACGCTTCATCTTTTGAGGCTATCTACAAATTGACCCAATTTTTGGTATCTTCATATGATGTGAAGTGCTGCTCAGACAGGCCGTGCGTCATCGATCGAAATAAATGATAGTCAGAGTCTAGATAGATAGTCATTGTCAGAGTCAGAGATAGATAGTCATTGTGTGGTGAATACGGCGGGTGGCGTAAAACTTCCCAATTGAGTGTTGTGAGTGACCCTATTGCTTATGCCCGGCAAGCGGCATCCCAGATAGGAATTGACGATGAAAAAAGGGCTCGCCAAGCTCTGAAACAAGGCTCACATTTTTTTATTCAGGCTGAGCACCAGCCTGATTTCAGGCCTAGCTGAACCCCTGAATGATAACGCGGTTTCAGGCTGTTGCACACAGGTTTAACCAAAGGCTGGTAGAAAAGCCTGTACTAAGCCTGAAACGACGAAACAACAAGGTTCAAAACGAGCCTTAATGAAGCCTCCACGAGCATTTATGACCAGGCTTATCCCAAACTCTTCTCGAAGCTATATGAGGCCTGTTTTTTAGTTTTCTATATTCTACATTGGGATAAATTTAATAAATTTGTAAAGAATTCATTTTATTTATTATATATATTTATTATTCATTATATTATTTGTTGTAAAATATATATAAAATATTTTAAACACAATACTTTATTTTATTTATTGTTTATGGGACACGTAATACACAGAGTGTACGCAAACCCCAGAGAGTGAGTATATACGAAATGTGTATGTGACGAGAAAAAAACTTTTTTGTGTACCTCATAAATATCGATAAGAGAATATGTTTAAATGTTCTGAGCTGCCTCCTTCGCTTTCGTTTTTCGTGCCTTCGCACCCGACAAATTTATTGCTAATTTTTTTTTCATAAAAGTACAGAAAAAATATTATTTAAAATTTATTTTATTTTATCACAACCTGAAACAAGCCTGCATCCAGCCTTGATTTTTTAGCCTTAAAATTCACTGGCTGAATGAAGCTTGAAATAACCCTGAGTTTAGGCTAAGCAGCCAGTCTTGGTTCCAGGCGCTCCAAACGATGCAATGAAACCTGGCCCAGGTCTGTCTCACTCAGGCTCGGTGAAACAAGGCTCGCACAAGTTTGTTTCCATCGTCAGCCTTTTGATTCCCTACCCGGGATATCACATGTGCAAAATCGGCGTTCAACGTTTCTCGGCTTCGGTTCATATGGAACTCAATTTCCTTGCTTTTGAGTCATTCCCAGAGATTTTAAACGTTGTGAAATTGCTTGTTGAGTCACTCTTAATGTAAGTGCAAGTTCTTCTTGCGTTTGGCGAGAATCTCCCTCCAATAATGCTTCCAATTCCGCGTCTTCGTACACTATCGGCCTTTCGCTACTTTCTTTGTCTTCGACGTCAAACCCACCGTTCTTAAACTTTTGAAACCACTCACGACAACTTCTCTCACTTAAAGCAGCCTCACCATATGCTTCTACAAGCAATCGATGCGCCGCAGCTGCAGATTTCTTCAAATTAACGAAGCAAATCAGAAGTGCCCACAAATTGCGCTTATTCGGCTGAAAACGCGACATTTTCGGTCGAAAAATATTATGTGATGCTGATACAAAATCGCTAATATTTCAAGGTTATGGCCTTGGCAGATGTCCAATCTTACGACATGACGTTTTACATCTGACACTTTCAATCATAACCTCCTGGTGGGGCCATCTTTTGTCAAACGGCGGAGGCTTATTTGTACTCCCAATAATAACACGGACGAACATGTATTTTGTATTTGTAAAAATATGGTGAATTTGCTAGTTGTATATCAAAATACTAGTATTTCATGTACAATTTTTATTCTTTGACATAATAATGTATTTGGATGTTGAATACGTTATCGCTGGTTTTTCGGAAAAATTAATGCTTCATTTTGAAAAATCATTCCTTACCCCCATGGAAATTTATATACGCAAAAATATACTGCAAATTTATTTTATTAATAATTGCAATATATGTGAAATGTATGCCATATATTGAAAATATATGTTGCATATATGTGCCAAATTCTAATTTTCGTAACGTTTTTATATATGAGATGTATGTGCGTGGTATTACTGTATATCAATGTATCGTATATCAATGATATATGTAGCATTTACCCTGCATATATACCACATATATTTAGCATATATGTTGCATACACACTGCGTACATACCACATATTTACTTCATAAATGGTACATATATGCCACATATATACAGATATGCGTAGCATATCTGCATATAGTGTTTATATGTAATAGCGTACTATAACTGTAATAGTGCTTATACACAGCATATATATTTTGTCAGGAATATGTATCAAAAATGTATGCGTCATATATGACGCATAAATGACACATATATGAGTTATATATGACGCATACATTTTTGATATATTTTTCTGACAAAAAAATAGATTGAAAATATATCGAAAATATATGCCTCATATATGCATCATATATAGTGTTTATACGTAGCATATATGTTTTGATCAGAAAAATATATCGAAAATATATGCGTCATATATTTGGTGCATATATACTGAACATATACGTATTATTCTATTTTTCGTTACTATATATGCGACCAATATATATATATAGGTGTAGCATATATTTTACATACATAAATTTCCATAAGGGTTATGCTTTCAAACGTTTCGAAACTGTCGTGTGATCAACTCCTAATGTTTCTGCAAGTTCAGCTAGCGTCTGATATGAGTCTTCATGAAGTAATGCCTCCAGTCACCATATCCAAATCATTGTTTTTGAAGCGTCTAATCCAATCTCTGCATGTTGTTTACGGCAGGGCATGGTCGCCGTAAGATCAACAAGAATTTTAGTGCTTCAGCTGCAGATTTTTTTTGAATAAAGTATTGTAGTAAAATTCCCCGCAAATAGTATTTTTTGGATGGAAATTTGACATGTTTAACAGTGTGAAAAAAAGTTGGTTACACTTCGCCGAAATGACAATGAATTTCAAGCTTGCTTATAGTACTTATTTAGATAGATAAGATATAGATAAGATATGATGCGTTACCATCTCAAACCACACGCACGCAGTTCTGATAACGCCATCTGTTGGATCCTAATATTTTATTCACATATATTTTTTATACGTTCGAATCGACAATATATATTGATCAAATACGTACCGTAAAACGGGAGGCTACTTTGAACAGGTTTTGGAAGTTTTTTGTAGGTAACTTTTCTTTAACATCCTGCATACCAACTTTTCTTGCTCCAATAGAACAGTGTGCCCTTTGGCTATCAAATGTATAAGAAAGTCAAGCTCCACCACCCCCTCACAATTTGATATATACGTTTTTTAAAGTGTCAAAGTAGCCCCGAGTGTGGGGCTTTTTTAGCAGGGCATTGAAATGCAACTTATGTCAAAGATTAAGGGTTACTTTGGAATCATTTTGATAACAAAATGTAATATTTTGTGCATTACACATGGAATTAAATAAAAAACAACGATTTTTTATAACCAAATTATCATCGTTATTAAGGCAGCAGAAGTCGAACAATTTTCGTCCAATCGACTTGAAATTCTAACTATGATTCTTAGATTGCTTTAACAGTCAAGTACAAGCGCTTTTTTCGATGAATCGAAAATTGTAAAAAATATATCACTTTTGAGATGGAAATTATGGTCGAAAAAACGAACTTTTTTCAAACTCGTCTCTATTTTTCTTTTAATTATTTTTTAATTACCCCCGTACTTGACTGCTCGAAATAATATAATGAACGAAAATATTTCACTTTCAGTTCCGGGACTAAATTTGCGACAGTTCTACTGCGTGCCGCGGAGAGGGTTGGCTGCAAAAACAGTAGTGCTATGGTGACTCGTGTGCCGCCATTTTGTATACTTTTGACAAATAATTTTTTTTTTCTACATACTTCAACATATACCTTATAAAACCTAAAAGATCTTTTGACCATGTATTTTATTTCTTTCATTTTAAAAAAACCAAAGAAAACGGTCGAAAATGGGCAGTTACAGTGGTGCCCTCCCTTAAGGGGAGGGTAGAGGTTTCAGCGTGAAAAAAAAACACTTTTTGCGATTTTTTTTCATCTATATGGACAGAGTAAATTCATTGAAACCTTTTGTACATTGTTAAGTGTCATTTCAAGTACATTCCGTGGAATGTGTACGCGAAAATATCCACAAACACGCCGGTGCCGCGTTTTTCTCGAAACCACTTTTTCAAAGTCCGTGTTCACTGCCATTTGAAAACTACATGACCGATTTATTTCAAACTTGGTACACACTTTCTACATATAAAATACCTCCCCCCAACGGTTAGTTTGAGTTTTTTTTTACATTGAGGGGGTTTTCCACCCCCAAAATGGCGGAATTTTTCGTGAAAAATAGCACTTTTCACTTTACATGACCACCAAAAATTTAGAAATGAAAAATAAAATCATCAAAGACCGTTGGGGGGAGGATTTGATGATACTTTGACTAAATTTTAATGGTACTTGATTTCAGATAATTTCTAGCTGAGATACAGTGTCCCCGCAAATCGTGTTTTTCCAAAGGCGTTCTTGGTAAAGCTTTGTCACCGGCTTGTTTGTGGATATTTTCGCGTACAAATGTCACGGAATGATCTTGAAATGACACTTAACAATGTACAAAGGGTTTTAATAAATTTACTCTATCCATATAGATAAAAAAAGTCGCAAAAAAGTGTTTTTTTTTCTGTGAAACTCCTACCCACCCGTTAAGGAAACATTTTACATAAAAATATCAAGTACCTGGGGTACTATTAGCGGCGTTTAATGAGTCTTATAATTGTCATTGACATCAAAATCAACTTGAGCGACATTACAATCAACCCTGGCAACATTATGATAAACTTGAACAACATTTTGTTGTTCAAGTTTATTCCCCGCACCCACCGCCCGCCACAGAAGATCAAGCGGACTCGCTGCGCGCACATTTAAACGGTTTTTTGGCGCTCTGTCAAAGTAGCCCCGAAAACTGTCAAAGTTACCCTGAATGTCAAAGTAGGCCCGTTTTACGGTATATGTTGAATTGTCTACATCAAGGAATGGTTGAGGGGTTACCCCCACTTGCGATTTTGAAAAAATCGATTTTTTTTATTGCATTTTTTTGAAGTATAAGTATCTGAGAATATGTCCTAAAAATTTCAAGTCGATCCGAACAAAATTGACTGAGATATGAGCGTTGAAAGAGAAGAATCCGCGTTGAAAGAGCGTTGAAAGAGAAACTTTAAACGCGTTTTTCTCAAAATGGCATTTCTGAAGTCGGTGACCAAGATTACTCGAACACTAATGAACCGATCTTCTTGAAATTTTGCAGGCTTATTTAATACATAAAAATGTAGTCTTTAATCGTTCGATTTTTTTTTTCGAAAAAAAATGGCCGTTTTATAGCCAAAAAACAGCCGTTTTTTTCGTTAAAATCGAACCATTAACTTTGACTGTCCGCCATTTTGTGAAAAATGAATATTTTTTTAAATCTTTCGATTAAAGACTAGTTTTTTACTTATATTTGACTAAATCCATCCGCATTTTTTTCAGATGATCCACTTCGCCGCAATGTTGGTCACCGCAAACCGTGTATATAAAAACATTATTTCATTGACGGCCATTTGCCACTAAACAATGTAATATTTTTCAATAAAGAAATTACCGAAAGTTCTTCAAGATGTGTTCTTTAAGATGGTATATTGATCGATTAAAAAAGTTTTGTAGTTTTCTTTAAAAAAATTCATGAAAAAGGCTTTTTTTTGCGCTACAAGTGGGGCTAACGCCTTGAAAGAAATTTAAAAAGAATTGAAACAAATAGAATGCCATGAGGCAACGAAAAAATCTTCTTCAACAGTATAATATTTTTATAATAATAATCTAAAAGTTAAATCTTAAATAGTAATACTTTTAATCGTGTATTAATGAATATATTACTTAATACATTAATAATTGAATAGCTATACATATTTTTACCCGTTCAATATTGAGGACACGTCAACCATTTGTTCTTCATTGCGAAAGCAAATTTATACTTTACTGGGACAATCTCTAAATTTTACTCAATCCCAGCTTGTTGCTTTCTCCGTCTGGTGCACTCTGGAAATGAACATCTAGACTGAGCTCACCTGATCGCTGTGAGATCGGCTCGTACGAGTGAGGAATTTGTCATCGCCGGTATCATTGAGAGATGAGAGATTTGCACTGCCGCCCACCCAGTTTGAAACAGCGTTATACTGAGTACGTAAACGAACATGGCGGTTGGAGTTAGCGCATCAACGAAGCTGCCGAAAATAATGGGAAACGACAGAGTCACGAGAACCGAGCCGACCACGTGCCAGATTTTCTTCTTGCTGTAACGATCGATGAGAACACCGAAGACCGGTGTCATCAGGGCGTCGACGAATTGACCTTATAGGATAAGAACACTTCAGTTTATTTTTCATTACGGGGCATTGTCGACAGGGTAATCAGTCATGATCCTCCGACAAAATTTTCTCTTAAAAAATTCATTTTTTTTATTGCTTTAGTTTCTTTCGGCAAGCCTTGCCTACAAAAATCCTTCAAGGGGTAACACCATTTTAGGATTTTGAAAAAAATCGTTTTCTTTTAATTGCTTAAACAATGCTTGAACATCATAAAAACGCGTTTTTCTCGAAACCACTTTTTGTCAATCTTAACCAACACATTAATTCAACACGGTTGCATGGATCAGTTTAAAATTTTGACAGTAACTTTGACAGTAACGACTACCTTCTTTATAGAAGGACGTAGGGGGTTTTCGATTCAATGTAAACATTTTATTTGGTCTCCAATTTACTGCTTATATTTTTAGGAAAAAATCGATTTTTTTTGTGAAGAATGCACCATTTTAACCAAATTTTATTAAGTAAATAATCCGTACGTACTTCTATAGCCAAGAGTATATAGATTAAATTGTTTTGTCCGGTTTTTGTTCCTGATCTTATATTTCACGAGAAATGTATCCGCTACAGGAGGTGTTTTTTTTAAACATCGTTTCGAATATTGGCTCTCTCGTCGGCATTTTGTACAAAAATAATAATGAAAAAAATGTCTATACTTCAATATATGCTGAATAATCCCTCTAAAAAGAATTTCCATTTCTTTATTATTCCCAAAAAAAAATCGTCTAAGTAAGGCCTTCTTTTGGGCTGCTAGTGTACCCCTTAAGAGGTAACAACACTCTAGCTATCGCACTATTGGTTTTCAGCCCACGCAGCAGAACTGTCACAAATTTAATCCTGGAGCTATGAGTGAAATATTTTCGTTAATTATATTATTTTTAGCAGTCAAATAGGAGGGGGGGGGTAATAAAAAAATAATACAAAAAAATAGGGGCGAGTTTGAAAAGAAAGTTATTTTTTCGGCCATAATTTTCGGGGCCGGGTTCAAATTCAAAACTGTGAAAGTTCCGACGGTTTAAAATTTCGAATTTTAATATTCCGAAATTCGAAATGGGGCCAGGTTGAAATTCCGAACTTCGAATGATCAGAACGATCAAAACTCCGAAAGAATTTTACACGAAAGACGAAAACTCCGAAAATCTGAACACCGTCAAAATAATCCGACTATGGAAGTTTTAAAAGTTTCAAAAATTTCAATAAATCGACGAATCACTTCAAGAACATTTTTCATTACGAAGTGATTTTGTGTCAATTTTGAAATTTGTCTAGACAATGTTATACGGTCTACATCATTTACAGTCAACTGTGTAGACTTTCGTTAGCATGATCTTGACATGGAGCCGGGTTGAAATTCCGAACTTTGAATGCGCCGACGGTTTAAAATTCGTAATTTTAATGTTCCGAAATTACAAGGTTCGTCAACATCATGGCAGCGAAAGTCTACACAGTTGACTGTACATAATGTAGAACGTATAACATTGTCTAGACAAATTTCAAAATTGACGTAAAATTACTTCTTAATAAAAAAAAAATTCTTGACATAATTCGTCCATTTATTGAACATATTTCAACTTTTAAGACTTTCATAGCCGAATTATTTTGACGGTGTTCAGACATTCGGAGTTTTTTCGTGTAAAATTTTCTCGGGGTTTTGATTTTTCGGGGTAGTATTCTTTCGGAGTTTTGAGCGCCCTGATCATTCAAAGTTCGGAATTTCAACCCGGTCCCTAATTTCCATATAAAAAGTGATATATTTTTTACAATTTACCATTAATCGAAAAAAAGCGCTCGTACTTGACTGGTAAAACAAATCGGTAGCGAAGCTACGGTTAAAATTTCAAGTCGTTTGGACGCAAATTGTTCGAGTTCTGCTGCGTGCCGATTTCAAAAACGTAGTTTTGAGAAAAACGTGTTTGAAGTCTAAGGTTTTATAGACGCTGCAGCTGATGAAATTTTTTTCCGTAATCTAATGCCACCTATTCGTAGAAAATAGAACTATTTTTAGTCGGTAATTTTTTCCCCAAAGATAATAGATCGGAGACTCGGAGACTCCCCTCAAAAATAGCTCGAAAACCACTTTTAAACTTTTTTTTCGAAACTTTTTTCAAAAACGAATATGCATCATATTTTTGAAGGGTTGAAGGATTTTTCAAAAGTGTTTCGAAAAAAACAATTTTTCGAAAACTTTACAGTGGTGTCCTCCCTTAAGCTTCTTTTTAACATGCTCATTTAAAAATGTTCAATCTTAAGATCCAGAAAAGAGTTTCACTCGCAATAAAAATGAGGAGATAAAATAATTAATTCGAACTTTTGTTGCATTTCGATGGTGCAATCTTCAATACGATTATTTTCTTTTTCTCGGAAATAATTTTTCCTTATGCATATCTCTGGCTATTGTCATGCTGATTACGATAACTCTTGGAGTTTTGCTTATGCTCATCCACAGCTTGCATGGCTCAAGCGCCTTTCAGGCGACTCTTTTCAATGATTTTATACACTTGGAGTAACATGTATAATAAACATCTTTAAATTGAATTTTGATTCACGTTTTTATAAACCGAAGAAATTCGTAAAACTACACTTATTTTTCGGGATTCAGGAGTAGGGTTTTTTTCGGGCTGTACATATAGTTTTTTTTACGACGTTTTACTTCATTTATATCGGTTCAGTAATACGAAGATTTCTCGTCTAAAACGACATTTTTATATGTGTTTAAAGTTTTTCTTTTAGTTCAAGGCATTTTTTCACTAATTTAAATTTTCGAAAATTGGCTGTTTTGTAAATAATTATATTCCTTATTGAATGACGAAGAGATTCATCTCTGCGTAAGCCCTATGATCGTTCATAAAAAGCATTTTCCACCGTGGCAACGCCTGGGGTCCCAGGGACCCCACCTGCTTCGTAGACGACAAGAAGGAACACCTTGGCTAGAATTCAGATTAAAGTCTACTTTTTCAGTGAAATACATTTTTTAAGGGGATCATCTCATGTGGCAGGTCCAAAAAATGAAGAAAAAAAAAGTTTGCACAAATTGATTAAAAATTTGTGCATGTTATACAGGGTGTCCCAAATGTCACGCAACATTTAACGTTCGCCGCTTATGCATATTGTTGCGTGACATTTGGGACATCCTGTATATACCCGGCATAGCAGACTAATCGCGAGTCAACATTTTCTTTGTGTAAATCGTACTTGAACTTTTGAACGCGTTCTTCGCAAAACTGTATTGTTCAAATGGCTTCCATTATATTTCAAAAACTATTCAACGGATTTCGCCCAAATTTTTATGGTACAGTCAGCACATCTATAGTTTTCACCAGAACTAGAATATTTCCGAAATCGGCCATAGTTTTTTTAAGCTGAAAAAGCCGAAAAAAAGACGTAACTTGGAACTTGACTTTTTAAATCACGCCAAAAATTATTTTTTCAATATTTTTACTTTACTCTAGTTCCGACGATGGCCTCAGTTCTACAAATTAAAATGCGGTTTGATTGTTTTTTATTTCCGATGAGCAAAACCTCTGGAATCATGGCAAGCCGTCAACGAACTTTTTTATACACATGAGTGTCTTCCGAACGGTGTAAAGTCGATTCAACTCGTTATTTTTGTTTGATAAAATTCTGAGGGACTGTATAAATGTTAATAAATGTGCATTCAAAATTCAAAGATAGTGTATTTTAATCGTTTATAAAAAAAAAATTCCCAAAAGAAGCGTAAGAAATAGCTGTCACATGGAGTGACCCCGTTAAGGGGTTAGGCTACTGTGAAAATGACGAACGCTCGTTCGTCGCTTGAAACTCAAATTGAGGAGGAAGGTCCAACATATGATCCAGGAATCGCATATTGAAGATAAACTTATGACTACAACCATTTACTGCTAGTAAAACTTTAAGCGCGTTTTTCTCAAAACTATCTTTCTTCAAAACGGTGTACACGATTTCTCGACATTTAATGAACAGATTAACTTGAAATTTGGTACACTTATTCAGTGGAATAGTAGTTTAGTCTTGACCGATGTTTTTCTTCGAAACATTTTTTTTATTAGTTATTAACAATAATGATGGCATTTTTCGTCGAAAAATAAATAAAAAATTCAAAAAATTATTTTTTTCGATTGAAACATGATGACAAAAAAGGTCGGTCAAGTCTTAGCCAATATTATCTATTTTGGGAACAAAACTTGATTTTGTTTTAGATCAACCGGGTGGCGAAAATCAAGTACACCGTTGAGCCACTCACATTCAAAGGTCCTTCATGAGATTGTTTATAACTTCTTTAATTGTTATTTTTCAATGAAATTTGGTACATAACTTTGTTAATGCACATTAAGGTGACACAATTTTGAGCTCTATTTTTTTCCTTTTTCTCACCATCCAATTATCTTCTTTAAAGAAAAAAAAATTGTCGCGGAAGCTGCGGGCGGTCAGAAAATATTCGGAAGTCGCTCAAACCTCCCAAAAATTCAGATTATCATTAAAAAATCGATTTTTTTTTCGTTCACTTCTTACCCATCAATTGAACGCTTTAGAATTTTTAAATTAACATCGCGAAAGCTCTAGCCAGCCAATGAATATTTCGTGGTCGCTCAAGGGTTGCGAAATTCAGTATTTCCGCCAAAAAATAAATGTCGCAAGCACCATAATTTCTTGTAGCATTAAAACAAAAAAAACATCGAAGTGTTATTTTCTGAATAATCTATTATTATAATTTGTAACAAATACCAATTAGACGGTATGTGTTATTATGTATTATTGTATTATGGCGTCGCTTGTATAATTATGCTATAATTTTGTTTAAGGACAAGAGCTTTAAAGAATTACTTTATGAGATCAAAGATTATAATTCTTGGGTTAGAAGTGTGAGGTAAATTAAAAATATCTGTTTCTAAAGAAAAAAGGATTAATTGTTTTGAAAATTTTACAAAACGTCAAAATTATGAGTGAGAAGAGTTAAAAAATATCACGAAAATTGTACATTTTTAAGCTCTTGAGCGACCTCTTAATATTTTTTGACAGCTCGCATCTTTCGCGACAATTTTTTTCCCTCTTTAAAAAAGATAATTGTATGGAGAGAGAAAGGCAAAAAATAGAGCTCAAAATTGTGCCACCCTACTGCACATACAAATGAATATTCAAACGATTTTTCAATCATCATATTTGTCCCTTCAAAATTATTTTTCTCACAATCCTGATTTTCCGGTCGTCACAGTAGCCTAACCCTTTAATCTTCCGGGTAAATCGACGCTGCCGCCACTGGCGTCGAAGTATCAAAATGTCTATTGATGCAATTTTTCTCGACGATAACATTTTGCATTTTCAAAAATTCGTAATAATAAAAAAAAACGTTTGCGCATTTGAAAAACCTGCCTCTCCGATTGGTCAGTTAACGAGTGTATAAGTGCAGTAAAAGAGACGAAAACCCAGCACTTTTTAGCGCAGAATATGAATTTTTGACTGAAGGTAGATGGTTGCATACTGAAAGTAACCCCAATAAAACGTTGCCCCTCAACTCGCCTACAACCCTACGAAATAGGGGTTGAAAACTTAAAAATCGCCGTATCTCGATAATTAATAGCACGATCAAAAAATGTTTCAAACAAAAATTATTTGGATTAATAAAATGCGTATAAAGTTATTCGACGTCCAATCCCCGATCTTTGAAAATAGCAGCACAAAAACACCCGAGCACCACTGACCCAGACCAGGACGCAGCGACATGTCTACTCCGCTCGCCCACACATCAACCCCGAACTTTCTAATCGTTTTTGTGCCGTTGTTTTCCAAGATAGGGGATTGGACGCCAGATAACTTTATACGATTTTTATTATTCCAAACAACTTTTGTTTGAAACCTTTTTTGATCGGTCTATTGATTATCGAGATATGGCGATTTTTTAATTTTCCTATTTTTTAGGGTTGGGGCGAGTTGAGCGGCAACATTTTATTGGGGTTATTTTCAGTATGCAATCATCTACCTTTAGTCAAAATTCATATTCTACGCTAAAAAGTGCTGGGTTTTCGTCTCTATTACTTAGGCCAGTAAAAATAGAATTTAACTTCGCACTAAATTACCGATCCAATTTTTTTTTATAAGGTTTAGAATCACTTACTGAGTATAAAATCACAAAATGCTGACAGATTTCGGTGGAGCTCCAGGCGCCATCTTGAAAAAACGTTTTTGGCTGATATCTCGGAAACTATGCACTTTAGGGCAACAGTCATAGAGACCATTATTGTAGAGAATAGAATTTTGCATCTTTTGTTTCCCATAAACTTTTTTGTAAAACTCACCGCTTACGGCTCATTTAATGAACAGGTTTTTCTATCTCGGCCGATAACTCTTATAATAATGGATTAAACAATAAAATACATCTATCCATTTTTAAAGATCAATCTATTCTCCACAACTTTTATTTGAAACTTTTTTTTTCTTATGTCCATACTTTTTGATCTATAGAACGTTTAATGTTGGACTATCGGGTGCAAGGTCTAAAATTTCAAGGAATGCATAAAGTACAATGGTAAAAATTCCACAAATAAATTTGAAAAAATATCCCGAATGTTGATGTACTTAACAATCAAAAGTTCATCTCCTTACCTGAAATAGTAACGATTTTTTTCTTTTATTTTATTATATTTCGTACAATTAAAACATATTTAGTGCTGTGATTTGATCCTGGATTATTGGGTAATTATTATTAATTATGTTATGTTCAGATGCCATAATAAAATGAAAGAAAAGGAAAGGGGAATATTTATTAAAAATATACTCAACATTTATTGTCAGAAAAAACACAATACAAAAGAAAATAAAAAATTTTCGAGCGTTTTGGAGGAGGCGAAAATCCAATTTTATCCGATGGTCCCTCTACATCTTCGTTACCCTCTCCGGAGGGTAACATTAAACGTCCTATAGCTCAAACAGTATGGACATTAGAAAAAAAAAGTTTCAAATAAAAGTTGTGGGGAATAGATTGATCTTTAAAAATGGATAGACGCATTTGATTGATTAATCCAATATTTTAAGAGTTATCGGCCGAGATAGAAAAACCCGTTCATTAAATGAGCCATAAATCGTAAACGGTAAGTTTTACAAAAAAGTTGAAGAAAAACAAAAGATGCGAAATTTTATTCTCTACAATAATTGTCTCTATGACTTTTACCCTGAAGTGCATAGTTTCCGAGATATCGGCCAAAAACGTTTGTTCGAGATTGCGCCTGAAGCTCCACCGGAATCTGTCAGCATTTTGTGATTTTATACTCAGTAAGTGATCCTAAACCTTATAAAAAAAAATTGGATAGGTAGTTTAGTGCGAAGTTGACAAAAAAAAACGTCTGTTTTTACTGGCCTAACTGGACTATATCGCAGGCACGTAACGTTGATGGTTCGAGCGCGTCAATTAACTACACGTGCGGGAAAGACAACTGTAGCCACAGTTGATCTCAAAGTTGCCTATGCACTCGAAGCTTGCACAATCGATCGCGAGGGCAACGCAATCGGCATTTATCTATATTTCCAGCTGGCTTCGATAACGCATCGCCAGAGAACGAAAAGATGCGCGTAGAGCGGTCCTCGTCGACATAGTTTATTATATCAGCCGTCTCGGGACTCACCGAGGAAGAGCAGAGCGCCGGCATTGATGGGCTCTAACAAGGCGATTCTCTGGAGATAAATAAGAGTGTACGAGAACCACATAGCAGCCGCAAGATCGTTGAAAATGTGTCCAAGAGCGTAGGACAGTTTCGTCGAGAGGGAAATCGTTCTCTCCACGAACAACGGTGTTATCTCGTCCGGCTGTTCCATTGTTCCTCTAAAGACTCTTCATCACGGTTTATTACTGTTTTTTTTAACAAAAAAAAATCTTCGGGCCACCTTCACGTAGCGCAGTCTTCCGTACAAAGATATTCAGCAAGGTTTCTACCGATATTAAAACACTATCGAGTGCAGTTACGGCGGATTAAAGTTGCGTCGATTCTTCGATCTACCGGTGAATGTAAGACGCTAAAAAAGGTGGCCGTTTTATACTTCCAGACACGCGGTTAACATTTTTATTCCATTCGATCGAAATCCACCGTCTTCATCGAGGGAACACGTGCGTTTCGGATCGGAAGAATATATACATCGAAATCGCTGAATCGTTAGTGAGGAAAGTTACAGCGAGTGAGCGGGGACATCACTGAATGAACGCGACCCTCAATGAGCCTCGTATCTTTGATTTTAATTTTTGTTCACCGCACAGTCTCGTTAATAAAGCCACGTATCGTTGAATTTTATCGCTTTTCGGCGGAAATATGAGAAAAAATATCACGTAACCGCGAGTTACGTCAGTCACGGGATATTTATCACTGACACTAGCGATTGACCTTGGCTCTTGTCAAGTTTTACGGGACCTCGTGCACACACGTGAAAACGATATTATGACAGTCGTGCAGCGATCTTTCGCGAGCAACGGAGACCTGTTCGAGCCAACAGAGTGCTCCCACGTACGACTCACCTCGGCCGCGTCTCGAATACGACTATTACACTCACCTACGGATGACTACCGATCACTCGTGGAGGCACAAGTATGCCAACGAGGAAGAATAGTGACGGAGAGATACGAGTTTCTCAGGCGCGTCTATCTCGGTAATTTGACGCAATGTCTTGGCCAAACAGTGCGATCAATGTTGTCAAGAATTTTATTTGAAATTCGGGGCCGCATATGGTTCGTGGCTGTACTTCGGTTAAGGCGGGATTTACAACGATCAAAAAATCATTTACGACGATCAAAAAATCGATTTCTTTTTAAACGATAAAACTATATATGTCGAATATTTTCCCAAAGTTTCAAAGCGAAATTCGAAAAACTTCAAAATTGGGAAAAAACAACTTTTTTAATCCACATTTTACGGAAATGTTGCGTGCAATGTTGATTTTTTGTCGTAAATGCGTGCCATTTTCTTGAATTTACATTTTCTTCATTTTAATTACCGCCACATGGAAACTATACATGTTCTAACTGCAAAAATGTTTAAACTTTTTTGCAAATCAAAGTCTACGGGAAGCTAGACTGCGCGCCGATTCGCAACTCCCGCGGCGACCTTGTCGTAACACTCTGCCACAGCTCCGCCATTTCGATGATGAATTAATTTTGAAAAATTGTTTTGTATACTTAAATATACTATTGAAGTATACCTAAAGTTTGATAATTGTAGAATAATTATTTCTTAGTTTAAAAAATCCCTCAATATTGCTTATTTTTTGCCTGTCTAAATGTACATCCCGCCTTAACCGGTTAGGCTACTGTGTCGAAAATCACGGTTAATTGAATAAATTCATTTTGAAGACACAAGTAAGATTCAGATATCGTTTGGATATTTATTTGCGTGTACATTAAGGGGTTACGTGAGTTTGAAAATTTCAAAAAATCCATTTTTAAAAATGTATTATCTAATAGTACGATATGTCTAGAATATTCTCCCAAAGTTTTAAGTCAATCGGAGTAAAAGTCTAGGAGAGAGAGCCTTTGGGAATTCCCCCCGGTGGGAAAGACCGGTCGGGAGCGACGCAGGTATATCGCATTTTTCTCAAAACACTATTTTTTAAGTCGGTGGACACGATTTCTCAAAAATTAATGCAGCGATCTCATTGAAATTTTGCACACTTCTTAAAAATAGTATTGACCAGTGATTGAACGAAGGTTTTTTTATCGCAACTCATTTTACAACGCTATACGTAGTTTAAATTGTATAAAAAATTGAACTATTTTACATACACCTCTACCAAAAATTCAAATTTCAATTTTTTAAACAATCCTTCGTTCAATCACGAGCTATACTTATCTACTAACAGAAAAAAAATGGTTTTTTTAATTTCAGACAAAGCTGTCATGAGTTATCCTGACCACCACGAGGACACTTTTTTAGGGGTCTCCGGAAAGCAGGTCCCACCTGCTGAATTTCCCAAATTTTTTTATGAAATTTTTTTAAAAGCTGCTCTTTTATGTCCTTAACATGTCCTTGAATAAATAATTTATTTATTATATTTTTAACAAAGTAGAGCAAACATGCTTTTTTTTGCTTCGAAACCCACGTAACCCCTTAACAAAGTTGGGTACCAAATGTCATTTAAAAATATCATTAATTAATTATAAACAATCTCTTGAAGGACCTTTAAACGTAAGCGGCACAGCGGTATATTTGACTTTGGCCACCCGGTTGACCTGAAGCAAAAAAAGCGAGTTTTTTTAAAGGCGATAATGTTGACTATACTTGGCCGAGATTTTTTTGTTATCATGTTGCAATCATGAAAAAATGTTGAATTGGAGGAAAAATGAAATTATTGTTCGTAACTAATGAAAAAAGAATGTGATCGGGCCACCTAGGTGGGTCAAAAAATTGCATTGTCTCAAAATATTTTTATTCGTTCACCTTTTAGCTATATTCCCTGCAATTTTTCATTCATATCACGTTTTAGCTATATTCCTTGAAAATCAAATGAGCGACCGCTTCTAACAGTCGGACGGGCGAGCGGTAGCAGCACCACACTTCGAACTTCAAATGCGTTTTCGTCGAAACACGGTTTTTAAAGTCGGTGGACATGATATCTCGACAACCACTTGGAGGATTCTTTCAAAATTTACAGAAGATATGATGATAAATACTTAAAGGTCGTTGACGATCTCACTTTTTCCAAATCGATCTTAATTTTTCAATAGTTAAGTAAAAATGACGACATTTTTCATATATTTTGTATGCTCGAATTTCAATTCGTCGCCTCGTTGTTAAAAAAATTATTTTATGAATCGATGATCGTCAACGACTCGTATTTATTGTTAACTTAAATAACTCGTTTGGTTTTTAGATTTCAGATGGACCGTTTAAGCTGAAGAGTGTCCACCGCCAAACAACATAAAAAATTTCACCATCTACCAGCGGCCATGTTTTTGTTGTTTTTATGTATTTTTTTTGTGATTTCCCGTTGAAGGCTCTCAATATATGTACCTTTGAGTTAAAAAAGATCCGTTTCGTTTTCACCAATCGTTTCCCCCAAAAAAATCGGAATTTGACCGTTTTTTCGGGCTTCTAGGTAAATGTAGCCCTTTAAGAATAACAACGTCGGCTAAGACTAAACTACTATTACCCTAAATAAGTGTACCAAATTTCAAGTCGATCCGTCCATTAGATATCGAGAAATCATGTACACCGTTTTGAAAAACTTTTCTTCAGAGAAAAACGCGTTCAATGTTCTGCTAGCAGTTCTATTGTTGTAATCATAAGTTTTGCCTTCAATCCGCGATTTTTGCACTGTATGTTGGACCTTCCTCTTCAATTTGGGTTCTCTCAAGCGACGAACGAGTGTTCGTCATTTTTACAGTAGCCTAATCCCTCAATGACAGATGACGGGGAAAAGACCCGACACAGTGTACAGTGATCTGAATGATGATGAAGAAAAACGTACCGAATTTTTTTAATATTATTTTTTGCATAAAAATCAAGAATTCGGAAAAGAAATCATAAAAAAAAAGGAATTTCGAGAAAATTGGTTATAAGAAGAGTTATCGAGAAATCCATCTGTATTTCTGTCGAAAATTCAGTTTTTGAGCCAATTTGTAAAAAGTTTCCGGAAAAACGCCTCTGAAGTTTTGCCTCACACTGTTTTGAGGCTGAGGGTGAAGTTTTGGTAGTCGAAACAGCAATTTTTCGGTATTAGACCAACAACTTTTGTAACACACGAGACTTTGATGTAACGCTAAAAAGTAGTTTTTTTATTCTACTTTGAACTATCCTCATTACTTAAGGAGGTTGGAGCGTTAACCACAATCCAATGATAAATTTAATAAAAAATGCATGTTACTGTTTAGACTATACTGAGTCTTTACGAATTTTTTAACTTTTTTCACCACCAAACACCAGAGATAAAAAATAGTTTAATGTATGTAATTTAACGTGCGGTTAGATGGGCAAGACTTTCACACTAAAGGTTACGATTTTTTTTCGTTATTAAGCACCAAGATAAACCATTTCTAACCACGGATTAACGCAAACTGAACGTTTGTAAACATTTAGAAAAAAAAATCCTCATCTTGCCCACCGTAAACCATGGGCCAATAATCTCGTGACGTATATATGAATAGGCATAATTATAAATTATTCAAAATTTCATTGTAAATTGTACAAAACATTCGTCGTCGTAGTTTTTTTTCATAATAATCATCGATAATGTTATACTTTTTCAAGTTGGTAGTAACACAACAGTTTTTCTACTTTACGTAATAAACATATTGAAAAGCATAATTTTGCCCTTTAATTATATATTTAAAAAAATTAGCATATACAAGAAATAAATCTGTACCTCGTATGTATTTTTTGAGGTTTATTGAAAAAAAAAATGAATACATCGTCATTTGACTCAACTGAATCGCTCCAACCTCCTTGAACCGTTAGAATGCCGCAGAAATGTTATCAGAACTGTGGGGAAAAAAGATCAATAGGAAATTGTTACACATTTTTTATACAAATTCCGTTTGTGGACCCATTGGGACATTCCGAGACTATTTTTATCAAAATTGCGATAAAAAGGATGACCGAAACCAAGATTTTTCTATGACGAGCGGAACAATTTGATGCGATTACCATTTTTGCATCATCGTTAAATGTTCTTCTGATTAATGATTATGTTCAAAGCTGATGGTCAATTATGAACTTGAAAGGTCCCGATGAATTCATAACCCTGGGATTCGACAGTGTGCCATTAGAAATATTGTCGACATTAAAAGAATTGTTAAGTTGTAATCTCACGATAATTTAGATTAAATTTTCAAATTGAATACAAAATTAAATAATTGAAAGTAAATATCAATCTTAAATTTGAAATAAAATTATAAACTTACAGTCAACATTAAATACTATAAAATGAGTTTCAAACTTAAATTAAAAATGAAGTTTTGAACTTGAATTAAAAGTTAAATAATTTAAATGAAATTCTATACGTGAATTAAAAATTGAACAACTTAAGTTGAATAAAAAATGGAATAGTATAGAATACATTGTAAACAAACAAATGGAAAATGTTTATCTTTCGATAGTGACACAATAATCCCATTTCACTTCTCTGGATCGTTAATAGAAAATGAATTCGATTGAAGTCGCGGGGTGCAAGAGAATCGATCAAAGAATGTGACGTTGTATCGTCCGACACCGGTTTTTCAAGCCAGCTCGACGCGAACGCCTTTTTTCGCCCGGTACTCTCTCGTAGTCTTTCCCGCGTAAGTAATCCGAGATCTCGTCGTGGACAATACGCGTATGTGTGTGTGCGTGCAAAAAGTTGCGGCGAGCAACCACCCGTTGGGGAATCGACCCTACCTTCAACGAAATCTTGTACGGTCTCTCGTGACTCTCTCTCTTTCTCCCTGACGCGACGCGAACCGTAGTCACAAGTTCGTTAACCGCGTAGCCAAGCTCGCGATTCGTTACTTACACTGAGGAATAATAGAATCAAGAAACAAGCGAGCAACCAAAACGCACAATAAAATCGTAAAACTTCCGAATGCGATCGCACTAAAGTCAGCACGAAATTTCGCGAATTCTCAATTCGTACATTTGGATTGGAAATAGCTTGAAACTTTCGAAGGAAAGTATTCGGAACCACTGCGAAATAATTATGGACTTTTATCATTTTTAAACAAATATTATTTTCTTGTCGCACCGCATGATTTACTCTGTGAATAGAATATTTTACAATAGCAATTTTATTTCGGCCGACTTTCTTACCTCTACGGAGCTAGTGGGGTCCGTGGGACCCCACGCGTTTCCCTAGCGTAAAAGTTTTTTTTTTTAACGATAATAGGGTTTATGTAGAAGTTAATCTCTACGTTATTCAAAAAAGGTCAGAATAGCGAATATTAAAGTTCATTCTCCGGGACTGAAACCGGTTGCAAAGTGCTTAAGGGGTCAGACAACGGGTATAAAATCATGTGCAAATTTAACAATTTTTTTCGTATGAAAAAGTGATTCACTCATAAAATCAATTACACATCTGTTAGTATGAATATCAAGCTGTTAGAAAATATATATATTTTTTTCGATGTACAAAATGGCCGACTACTCGCAACTTCTCGAAACAGCTTTTTTCCAATCGGCGTGACAAATAACTTCAACAATTTTCACTCGATTCACTTGAAATTTAAAAGTTATGTTCCTAATTGCATTTCGCAGAGAAGTACGCACGGAATTTCTGATTAATCGAAAACTTTTCATTTTATGAGCAGTTTATGAGCAGTTATAACGAAATGTTTCACTGAAAATTCATTTCTTAAGTTCAAATACCGACAACTTTTGAATAAAACAATATTTTTTTAATTCTGTACGTACTTCCCTAGGTATTCTAATGTAGATTGACGAGAATTTTTGTTTTGTTTCTAGGTAAAAAATTGAAGATGCTAAATGTCACGCCGCGGAGCGCCTAAAAAAAGATATCAAAAGAAAATATTAGTAGTCGGCCATTTTGTACGTCGAAAGAAAAAATATATATTTTCTAACAGCTTGATATTCATACTAAATAGATGTGTAATTAATTTTATGAGTGAATCAGTTTTCATACGAAAAAAAATTGTTAAATTCGCACATGATTTTATACCCGTTCCTGTGGCCTAACCCCTTAAGATAAAATCATTTATTTTTAAGGTCATACATGCAATCATTTTTTAAAATCGCTTTTTTCGTTGTAAATCAGTTCCAGTCCATAATCAATTCCATAATAAGTCCATAATAAATTTTTTTACATATTTCATTGTAAATGAAACATTTTATCGTAATTTCTTTCACGCTCGAATAGAAATTGAAGCGCGAGCGGGAAATATTTATCGAAAAAGAAAAATCGGCTTCACGGCGTATTTTTGACGATCGTGTACTCGCTCGGAAAATCGGTGGAAATGATGAGATCTCCGGATTGAGTGGACGGATAGAAAAATACCCTACACGGAAAAAAAATAGTACGAAATACAGGGGTTACACATTTCGCATTGGACTCGAGCGAATGCACAGCGATATTTACTGAAACATAGTGCTCAAAATACAGTGTGCTCAAAGTAAATTATTACAGTTCCTATACTGTCCTCTTTCGACTCTAACCGCTCTCCTGTATCTTTTACTGGAACACACAGTCCAAAATACAGTGTAGTCAAAAGTAAATTTGGACAGTTCAACACTTTAATATAAATTTAACAAAACTTGTAATTTGACAGTTGGTTAGTCTGTATTATGTACAATGAATGCGCCAGTTATATCGATAGAGTTTATTTAGGTGTTTTAACAGTGAAGTCCTCTCTTTCTTTATCATTTCTTGAATTCTGTCGCACAAATTTCGATGTCCGCGTCCACTCAACCACCCACTACTAACTGGCAATCCTTTTTGTCCTAGCCTCGTGCCTCACCTCCTGCCTCATTTGCGTACAGCATAAAAATCAGTGATCGCATTTAAATTTCACAGTTGAATATTTTTACTGAAATCACTGATTTCAGTAAAAATATCAAACTGCAAATAAACCAGTGTAACTGTAAAAATCTCAGAGTGTACAGATAACGTCACAAACTGTCGAAAGAAGACTAAAACTACCGTGCCACACTGTGAAATTTAATGAATCACTCTGTAGTTAATACAGTGTACACTGTAAGCCTTGCACTTTACGTACAGTATAAAAATCAGTGACCTCATTTAAGGGAGACGTTGTCCTTGGAGTGCCATATTTCAGGTGTTTACATTTTATTTTTTTAAAGGAAACGAGTAAAGCTTTTTGAGTGCGGTTTTTTTCTTGCTTTTATTCATGATATACAGAACGTTAAAAAAAAAATTTGAAAAAAAAACCAAAATGCCGGCCGTTGCAGCTCCGCGAAAACAGGTCCTTAAATCGCGGGAGGTAAACGGCTGACATCACTGCCCCCTCTTTGTTGATCTGAAACACAAATTCAAAGCATATTATCAATCTGTGACCCTTTCGTCATGGAATGACGGATGGGTTTTTCGTTTAGTACAAATTTCGGAAAATGGAGGCAATTTTAAAAAAGATCGAATTTTCGCGTTTTTTCTCGCATAAAAAGATAAATAATAAATGCAAAAATGTATCTATCGAAAAAACGATCCGTCATTCCGTGAGGACATATTTTCGGAGTATGCTCTCCAAATTTCAGGTCGATATGTTAATTACAGCAGTCAGGAGAATGTCAGCCATTTTTAAAAACGTGTTTTCGAGAAAAACGCGTTTAAAGTTTTGTAATGTGTTTACACAAATTTACTTATAATTACCGCTAATCGGCAATGCCTGGTCCATAGAGGCATCCCTCCTCTTCGTCTAGCTGCTCATGTTGAGCCGCTAACATCTCCCGCTGCATTTCAAGGACAAAGTCTCCCTTAAATTTTACTGTTGAATATTTTTACTGAAATCACTGATTTCTTCACAATACCTAACTGTAAATAAGTCAGTGTAACTGTAAAGTCTCAGAGTGCACAGATTACGTCACGAACTGTCGAAAGAAGAGTAAAATTACCGTGCGACACTGTACAATTTAATGAATCTCTCTGTACTCAATACAGTGTACACTGTAACCCTTGCAGTTTGCATATAGTATAAAAATGAGTGATCTCATGTAAATTTTACAGTTGAACATTTTTACTGAAAACACTGATGTATTCACAATACCGAATTGTAAATAAGCCAGTGTAACTGTAAAAATCTCAGTGTGTACAGGAAAATTCGTCATTTTTGTAGGACAGGATTTACATTACTCTGTTTTACTGTAAAATGAAATATGGCACCCTGTTTTTTATGCGGTTTATACTGTGATTTACGCTGTTTCTTTTTTTCCGTGTAAACAAAATCGGGTAAATATTTACAAGGGCTCCAGCCCTAATCGGCTCCAAAAATTTTGTCACGTGTTCGGGGCTATTCTGCAGTACGAAAATGTTTTTTTATGATGAAAGAGGGGTACTTTATTGAGAAAAAAAAATATTTCCGGAAAATATTTGATTTTTGAAATACGTTTTCTGTATGCTTACTCTAATTTGTTTGGGTTCGTTTGGGTCAAACCCCTGGAATTTGACACACTTGATGTCATCAAACCCGTTTCCTCCATACCTTTAAAAAAGTAAAAAAAAAGCGTTTGGGGGTTGAAATTGTTTTCCCCGACTTAAATATTATAAACAAAGTGCCCTGAAATACATCGACTCGGTACAAAATTTCTAAACCCCTTTTCTAGCTGGATCCCTACAAATATTTACCCAAAATCGATAGGACAAAATCATATTGCATTGGTAAAATGTCATTAGATTTTCGATTTGTCGACCCGTTTTTGCGTGACGATTTGAAATTTTCTTTTTTTTCTATTACTTGGCGTCTAGACGCTGCCGCGTCTCTCGATTTTGATGAAATAATAAATATACTTTACTGGTATAAAACAACAGATCTAACATTTACTTACCGCTTCAAAACCCGAATACAAAAGGCGCGTGGGGTCTGCCAGGACTCCAAGAACACTTTTGTTGATTTCTGAGTGAAAACTGGTGCCGTAAGACTTTGTGTTGAGTAGTGGGTTACTTTGACATCAAGGGTAACTTGAACAATTTGTTGTTCAAGTTTATGTTCAAGTAATGTGGCTCAAGTTGATTTTGATCTCAATGATAATAACACTGCGACCTCTCATGTCGAGACCTCCACGGATGCAACATCCCCCCACCATGTGCCGAATATCGATCGGTGTAGCGCATGGTGGGAGAAGCGCCAGGCTTGAGACTCGGAGCTTCAGACAATAAGAGAGGGCGTTGAGGGGCACTGCAATCAGCTACCCCAGCTGCACAGAGTCGGCTTGAGTGGATGGTGCACAACCTCCATTTCTGCAAGTGTGATGCGGAGCCCATTCCGCCGATATCCCGATATGAGAGGTCGCAGTGTATAAGACTGATTAAGGGGCCAGCCCAATTTGAAAATTTCAAAAAATCGAAAACAAGCAAGACTAGAAAAAAACGACGATGATGAGCAATCAGAAGGGAGTTTGTACGGTGCAGGAATTGACGATTGAGTTTAGGTAAGAGCTTTTCATAGTATAAACTTCAAACGCGTTTTTCTCGAAACAACGTTTTCAAAATCTAGCTCCATCGTATCTCTAAAACTAATAAACCGATTCTCTTGAAATTTGAACCACATATTGTAAACATGGTTCGCAACAAGATGACCCTCGATGGTTTCAAAATTTTGATCTTACCCTTTTTTTGCGAAAACCTGCGAAAAAACGCGTTTTTAAAAACTTTTTTCGTTTTTCATCTGCAATTTTTTTATTTTATTGATAAAACTTTATATCCGAGGGTCATTTTGTAGCTGGTGTCATACTGAATCTAATGGACTTTGATTTTTTTGTTTCAGACAAGCCGTTGCCGAGTTGTGATGGAGCTACCCTACTAGGGAGCTAGCCCACCTATTTTTGAGGCGTTACGTTAAACTATAGTTTTTGTACTTAAAAATGAATAAAAATGAATTTAATTTTATTTTAATGTATTTCAAGACTTTATTTATCAAACCCATCAACTTTTGTATTCATATCTTTTATAAAATCCTCAACAAAAAAAATTTGATAAAATCGATTTTTTTTTCATTTTATTATTCCTTAGACCTTTCTTAATACGCTCGTGGAAATCGTTTATTGGTGTTTAGAAAAATACCAGAGTAATAGAAAGTATAAGTAAGAAGCACGCTCAGGTAGCGAGGTCTGGAAGCAGCTTTGAACGCGTTTATCTCAGAACTATGCTTTTCAAATCAGCGCCCACGATATCTCGATAACTAATTGACCGATCGAGCTCAAATTTTGCACATACCTTCGGTAGCCTCTTCCTGACGACTGGTAGCAGAACTGAGTCGAACAATAATTTTGCCCACATTTTATAACTCGTCGAATACCCGTAAATGTATGAAATATCGTTAATCAAAGTTTAACAGGCCGCCATTTTGTAAAAAAATTTTTTTAAGTACTCATTCTGCTACCAGCGCTCAGAATACTCATACAGATTGAGCATATATGTTTTTTTTCACATGCATACAACATCACCCAGAGTGGGCGCCGATTGAGGCGGTTTTCGGCAGACCATGTTGTAAAAAAAAATAAAAAACTACATGAAAATATTTAAAATAATTTTTTTTATGTAGATACATTCTCATAGGAACAAGAAATACATATGTAAAATTTCATCAAGACAACTTCAACGGTTTAAAAGTTATTCCAACCGGAAAATGACGTAAAAAATCGCGCTCTAGACCAGACTACTGCATGAAGTGCCTATGATAGTACCCTAGGTACTTGATATTTTTATGTAAAATATTTCCTCAAGGGAGAGCACCACTGTAACTGCCCATTTCCGACCGTTTTGTTTGGATTTATTTTAAGAAATGAATAAAATACATGTTCCATGAACTTTTAGATTTTCTAAGGTATATATTAAAGCATGTAAAAAAAAATTATTATAAACAGTTGCACTACTGTTGCAGAGAGGGTTGGTTTTCAACCAACCCTTTCCGCGGCACACAGACGGCCGGGTTGCTCCGACAGTTTAAAATTCCGAAATTCAAGACGGGGCCGGGTTGAAATTCCGAACTTTCAATGATCAGATCGCTCAAAACTCCGAGAGAATTTTACGCGAAATACCAAAACTCCGAAAATCTGAACACCGTCAAAATAATTCAGCTATGGAAGTTTTAAAAGTTTCGAAATTTTCAATAAATCGACGCATTATTTCAAGAATTTTTTTTTATTAAGAAGCGCTTTTACGTCAATTTTGAAATTTGTCTAGACAATGTTATACGTTCTACATCATTTACAGTCAACTGAGTAGACTTTCGCTGGCATGATCTTAACATGGGAGCCGGGTTGAATTTCCGAACTTTGAATGCGCCGACGGTTTAAAATTCCTAATTTCAATGTTCCGAAATTACAAGTTTCGTCAAGATCGTGCCAGCGAAAGTCTGCACAGTTGACTGTAAATGGTGTAGAACGTATAACATTGTCTAGACAAATTTCAAAATTGACGTAAAATCACTTCTTCATAAATAAAAATTCTTTAAATAATTCGTCGATTTATTGAAATTTTTGAAACTTTTAAAACTTCCATAGCCGAATTATTTTGACGGTGTTCAGATTTTCGGAGTTTTGGTCTTTCGTGTGAAATTCTTACGGAGTTTTGATCTTTCGGGGTAATATTCTTTCGGAGTTCTGAGCGTTCCGATTATTCAAAGTTTCGAATTTCAACCCGGCCCCGCACGCAGTGGAACTGTCCCAAATGTAGTCCCGGAACTAAAAGTGAAATATTTTCGTTAATTATATTACTTTTAGCAGTCAAGTACGGGAGGGAAATAAAAAATAATTCAAAAAAATTAGAGACGAGTTTTAAAAAAAGTTCGTTTCTTCGACCATAATTTTCATATCAAAAGTAATATATTTTTTACAATTTTCAATTAATCGAAAAAAAGCGCTCGTACTTCACTGTTTAAGCAATCTAAGAAGCTACGGTTGAAATTTCAAGTTGATTGGACGAAAATTGTTCGAGTTCTGCTGCGTGCCGATTTCGAAAACAAGGTTCTGAGAAAACCATTTTTTTTACATTTTCGTGTAAAGCTTTTTAAATAAAAATGTACACGAAGGAAGTTCAATGTATGCTTAATAACATACCTTGTTTTCAAATCCCAAATAAATAATCAAGTAGACAACAAAAAAAACGGCAATAACGATCTTCTTTCGGCTTGTCACAGTGGTATTTTCCCTTAAGGAATAACACCACTCTAGAATTTTGGAAAAATCGTTTTTTTTTTGCTTAAAAAATACTTTGGAGTCAAAAAACAATATGCAATTGGTCCTGTAGCGAATTTTTTTTTTTTAAGTTCAATTATCCAGTTTGCCGCAGCGCCTCGGACTTCTTTTAGGCGCCTCGTACAACTTTTAAACGCGTTTTTCTCGAAACCACTTTTTTCAAACTCGGAGGACGGATTACTCGAACACCTTTGCATGGATCGATTTGAAATGTTGATAGTAGCTTTACAATTACATTCTTTCCGGGAGTACATAGCCGTTTTTTGATTAAATGTAAACTTTGTTTTTTATAAACAATTTACTGCGTATTTTTTCGGCAAAAAATCGCTTTATTTCTTTCAAATTGCGCCATTTTTTCAAAATTTGATAAAAAAATCCCTAAGTAGTCCTATAGCTAATAATACATAGATTATAATTTTTTTGGTCTATGTTCCGGGTCTTATACTTCACGGGAAAACCGTCCTCCCGTGAAGCTATTTTTAAAAAACACGTTTTTCAATATGGGCTTTATCGCCGCCATTTTGTATGAAAATTAGAATAAATTTTTTTGTATACTTTAATATGCGTTAAATAAACCCTCTCAAAAGAAATCCTATTCCTTTTTTAATACTCCCAAAATAAATTGTCAAAGTAAGACCTTATCTCTGCCGCTAGAGTGATGTTATCCCTCAATAAAGATGACAATTTGATTGTAAAAAATCGTTCGTTTTCATTTAATTCCATGTATAATGCATAAAACATAAAATTTTGTTAACAAGATGATGTCAAAGTAACCCTCAATCTTTGACATAAGTTTCATTTCAATGCCTTGTCAAAGAAACCCCACACGAGGTTACTGTGACACTTGTGAAAAAAAAATAGACATGACTTTCTTATACATTTGATAGCCAAAGGACGCATTGTTCTATCGGAGCACCAAAGTTGGAATTTAGGATAAAAAAAAGTGACCTACAAAAAAGTTCCAAAACCTGTTTAAAGTAACCCCGTTTTACGGTACCTCCTCGATGATATTGACGATAAGAATTCTTCAAAGGGAAATTGAATTTAAAAAAGAGTCCAGATTAAAAAGCGACGGGTTATTTGAGGAGCGCATTTAGAAATTGGCGTGGGGTCCGTACAGACCCCATGTGCCCCTCCGAGGGCTAATCGGCTCGTCGTTCTGAATTCTTCCGAATTCAGGACTCACTTTTCATTCATTTGTCCGCTCTCGTACAGCCATGAAAAAAAAAGTAAAAATGAGCGACGCCTTCTAATCTTTGCAACTAAAAACTTCGTTTTTCGAATAAAGTTGGTGGTTTTACCTTTACAGCTGCATGATAAAAAGTGTTCTCTTTTTTTTAAATTTGTTTTGGTAACCCGAGCGAAGAGGGATATCTCGTCTCTGTAAAGAATAGCTCGGCTTACATGTGGGGCAATTGAATGAGACGCGTTATTCGTCCTGGATATTCGATACAAAAGTATATGTGTATATATATTTTTTTTCAACGTCGCTCGGACAAGCTTTCCGTAACAAAACATTCGTATATGTATATATATATATATATATTCATGTACACACACGCTGTTATAATTTTCGTATATATATATATATATTTGCTATGTACATTATCAATAACGGGAAGCTCGTATCCCGTGTTTATCATTGAACAAGAATCGTTATATTAATTTATACGCTATGAGCATTGTAATCAGAGCCCTGATGTACAATAACGTGCACATTCGATGCTGTTGAAGTTTGCATCGTTGGAATGCAGCGGAACTTATTTTTTTTTCCGTTTATTCACACTTTGTTTGTTTTTTCAGGCTACGAAAATGGCACAAACGTTTTTCCATATCCGTATTAGAGATCTACGACCATAATCGACGCGAAAGAATTTCGATAATAATCAAAACGAAAAAATAAGAGAATTAAAAAAGATTCTCGTTGCGTTTCAACGGTGCAGGCTTTAACGCCATCATATTCGAGAAGAATACATCACAAGCACATAATAAAGCGCAACTTTCTCTTTTCCATGTGTAAATGCACGTTTCAATGGAATCTCGCATAGCTTCGGTCATTTAATCCTATCGAGGAACCCGAGTCTCCGAAAAATCGTGAAATTCAAATTGTCGCCATTTCACGCACGAAAGTTTCGACCTTTCGAGCAACAATGATCGGAATGCATGAAAATCAATCGGGCACTTTCATGATCAGAACGAAAATCTCTTGCTCCATTAGCTTGCTCTGTTTAAAAATATAATATTGCACAGTGGCAATTATAATTAGAGGACTATTCCCAGTCTGCATCAAGGACGAAAGAAAACAAAGAAAACAAACCCTTTCGACTTTGCAAAAACCAGTTGGCATTATTGACGCACGTTCGAGTTGCGTATTCATTAAGGGGGAGGAATATTCTGACGGCTCCGAAAAGTATTCAATTTTCGGATGCGATTGAAAAACTGAACATCCGATTGATCAACAGTTTTTCAAAGTTTTTGTGGGTCTTATCGAAAGTGTAAATCGATCGTATTTAAAATGATCATAAATATAGCCCTGAGAGGGTGCCGATCGGTTGGGATTTTTTCAAATGCCTGAAAGATGACGTCGTAACTGCTTTTTTAATTATCGTTAAATAGCGTTAAATTGGGTGAAAACGCTTTTTAAAATTTGTTATTTAGCAACCTTTTCATAAATTGATAAATATCTCCTTCAATGCTCAGGAACGAAAGTATATTTGATTCAACAACGGTGGTTCCCGTTTCAGATAATCGAAAAAGAATGTATGAGGTACGACCGTCGGATGTCTGAAAAAAGGACCAGCAGCTTGGCGCCCTCTACGATACTTACGATGATTTTTTAATTATTTCGATCGTTGTTTACTTTCTATAATACGCTCAAGTACAGTGCAAAACCGAGAATGCATCGGCCGTTTAGTTTTTTGACACGAATCGCATCTGAAAGTTAGATCCTTTCACGGGCTGACGCCCTTTATGATCCCTAGAGAATTGAACGGTCATACTTTATTCAAACGCCGTCAGATATTGTCATGGACATTGACTCGAACAGTGTGCGACGTTTCGGTATATAATTCTCTCATTAATATCGAAAACGTTATTTGTGTATACGTGATCACTGGGAACATTTCGTATTCCCATTACCTCGGAAATGACCAATCGACGATGATTTATTTTTTCTTTTCCGTTATCAAAATGATCGCACGTTTATCGAATAAGGGCATTTCTCCATAGGAACGTTACGACATTTATCGAGGGTGTATGTATGTACAAGTTCGCGCCGCAAATTGTAGGCAGTCTCCAATCGAACGTATCTTTTTTCGCAACTATGATGAACACGTTTCATGTGTCCGGCTCAACTTTTGTGTGATGAGCTCTCGACGAAGCCGCGTACTCGGTTCCCTCGAACTGTCGAAGGTGTATCTATGTGCAAAAATATATATTATTATTATTTGCTGAGTTTTTTTGGGTTTTGCCTCGCGAGTATTTACGTATTACCGTTCCCAATTTTAGGTAGTTCTGTAGTTTTGGTCAAATCTTAGGAACTGACTAAAATCTGAGTAGGGTGTAGATATGACCTTCATGGACTGATGCCCAAAAATTCGATTCACCGTTTAGTTCATGAGATAATTGCAATTGAATATGGCTATTTCTGTACGCAATCCCTATACCTAACACGTAAGCCGATGAGAGTGTGCTCGCATTTCTCGATATAGGTTCTAAACGGATCTTAGGATTTCAAAATGAAAAAACACGTGTACGCAGTACTATTGTGTGATTGCTATAAAAACATGACAAACTTTGAACGTTTAGTTTCGGAGATATCGACTTATGAAAAGTGGGAATTTTATCCCACACCGAACTGGCGCCCAACCATCTGTAACGGAATGGCAACACTGTACGCTGCAGCCAGCTGATCGGCGTGTGGTCAGGGAACTCGAAGCCAGTTTTTTTTTCCTGAGTTCTAGTAATTCTGAGACGGATGTAAAATCAATTTATTCTGCAAACAAATTTAATTTGTGCAATTTATGCATGTATTTGTCTTTGTTACAGCAAATACAATTTAAACTGTCGGCAAGATGTTGTAAATTCACGATCCGACGTCCTTCGACAGCGAATTTTTGTTGCTGATCGTTGAGGTTATGGTTATTCTCATTGCGTTTAGCCGCATTTGCTTGACACATGGCTGCCACAGCTTTCAGTCTTTTAGGAAGCGACTTTTTTCTTGTAAACTTTCCTTTGTATCGCATTTGGGTTCACATTTTCACGCTTTTTTTATTTATATAAAATATTTCGCGAGAGACGGATCGTAGGAAGCTGAACGCTATGACTGCAGGAAAATCGCACTGTTGCCACGATTACAGCGCCGCTCTCTATACGAGTATGAGACCTCTCTATGCATGAGATGCGAATGTGTGGGACATGTAGAGGGTACAAGCTCTGTCAAAAATTTACAACCAACAGCATCGTAGAGACATGGGATGTTACTATACGCTTCGACCGAAACTTTTGGCTCATACGTGTACCTACAGAACTACCGTAAGGGGCTAGGCTACTATGAACATTTTTATGAATCGATCGCCGCTTGAGGCTATTCAAATTGAAAAGGAAGGTCATACATATGATGCAGAAATCGCAGATTGAAGGTACACTTATGATTGCAACGATAAAACTGTTAGCGAAACTTTAAGGGGTCGTCACACTTTAGACGCTAAAAAAAAGCCATTTTCATGAATTTTTACATATTGATATAAAAGTTGTTACACTTAATAAATACACTTTCGCAATACATTTTTCAAAAAAAAATGATTTATTTAAGTCACTATTTATAGACGAAAAAGGTAGTTAAAAAAATGTCCTTAAAAAATTGTAGGTCCGCGCTGTTGATGAAATCTCGGAGATGGATCATCCGAAACAAAAAAATCAAACGGTTTTAGATTCAGTATGTTAATGGCTATGGGGCATATCATAGAATGTTTTATGTATGCAAAAATAACAAAATGGCGGTCATTTTTCGAAAAAAAAGAACAAAAAAAACGTGCTTTTTCACCGTTTTAGGCAACAAAAATAGTAAATATCGAAATTTTAAAAATCTTTAATATGCGCTATAGCTATAGTGTAAAAAATATGTGGTTAAAATTTCATGAGGATCGGTGCAGTAGTTTCGAAGATTTTATCAACCGTCGAAAAACGTTGTTTCGAGAAAAACGCGTTTAAAGTTTGGTTGGATAAAAACATTTTTTTTATGTATTTCGAAAGTGTATTTATTAAGTGTAACAACTTTTATACCAATATCTATAATATAAACCTATCAAAAAAATCGAGAAAATTGCCGTTTTTTTAGCGTCTAAAGTGAGAAGACCCCTAGAGCATTGAGAGATTTAAAATCGATTTTCAAAATAATGACTCGGAGAAAATGAAAATATAAAAAAGAATTTTCGTTCCGTTCCAACGATTCAAATTTTAAGAGCATGTTTATAATTGTTATTTTCTATTCTTGTGATTTTATGTTTTAATTGTTGCGAACGAATTCATTTCCGTTAAGCTTGAGCCATTCAATGAAAAGTAAAGAGCGATATCAAACGTTCTTTTTTTTTATCTGTTTTACAGTTGACCTGTAGATTTCTGATAAGGATTCTGTAGAACGCTACAATGTTTTCTGTACCGCAAATTTGCCAAAAAAAGTTGGGGCTGCTGAACTTTCGTTGCGTTCTAACGGTGCAAAATTCAATATCATAACTCGTCCCGATATTTATAATGTTCTAGGGTCTGCATTAGTTTAAAATTTCAAAAATATGTTTTTTTTATTCCAGTTTAATAACCCTACGTTTTTAATTGAACTAGCAACAAAAGTTTTGTAAAAGGTCCGAAAATTTGCCAAATTATGAGTTACGAGTTATATTTTGTCAGGCGTCAGATCGCCCAGTGCGCTACGTATAACTACGCCTAATTTTTGCCGAAAATTTGAACTCCCTTAAGCGTGCACACACTCCAAACACATTAAAATCGAGCGAAAAAAGAATTTCCACCAAAAGCTTCTTCCATAAATGAAGCAAGTGGACACGATTTAGCGCGACTGGATCTTACCTGCAGATGCAAGTTGACTTCGGCCGAACGGCTCAAGTATGGAAAATTGCCGCCGCTCTTGAGATGCGCCAATTTCGCATTAGGATAACACTTGTACATCTCCTCTCTGACGACGTTAGACAGAGCGTATTCGTCGAACACGTCGATTATCGTTATTGGCAAATGCGTTATTTTTTGGGGCTCCACGTAACAGCTGACGCAGTTCATCGTTAGGCGGGACGCCAGTTCCGATTGGTTCAAACTTTCTAGCTGCGGGATAGACGAAGAAGTTGATTAATCGTCGGCACACAGTTACGATTCACGCCAGAGCTGAATCTTAAGGGGTTAGCCTACTGCGAAAATGTGGAACGCTCGTTCGTCGCTTGAGGCAAGTTAAATTCAAGCGGAAGGGCCAACATATGGTGGAGGAACCACAGATTGAGGGTAAATTTATGATGTCAAAAATAGAACTGCTGCTCACACTTCAACGGGGTATATCTACCTAGGTGGGTCTAAAAATTGCATTTCCAAAAATATTTTTATTACATATTAGGTGTACAACTTAGTTCGGTCCGTTTTCGAAAGATGGCTCTAGGTGCTATAAATGGATGACGGCAACAGCTGATTTTTGCTACATCGTGAAGTATCAACATCTCTTAACCAAATATCGTTTACAGACCTTTGAGTTTTGCGCATCAAGTCTAATTTTTACTGCGGTGAAAGTGTCGAATTTCGTCCCAAATAAGCACCACTTGCGGGAAGTGTTGATTTTCGGTTTCAATTGGCAGAAAAGTGCAGCTGAGGCCCACCGAATGCTTGTGGGACCATCACGGGAGACTTCTACAGGCAACAATTGATCCGTTTAAAGCGAGCTATAGCCGAAAAACGTCCAGAATATGCGACCAGACACGAGTCCATAATCTTTCAACATGACAACGCTCGGCCTCACGTTGCTATTGTGGTTAATAACTATTTGGAAAATAGCGGGTGGGAAATTCTGGCTCATCCGCCTTATAGCCCAGACCTTGCCCCTTCCGACTACCATTTGTTTCGATCGATGCAGAACGCTTTGACTGGAGTACGCTTCACGTCACAACAGGGTATCAAAAATTGGCTCGATTCATTCTTGGCTTCAAAAGATGAACGCTTCTTCCGCGACGGAATTCATAAATTACCAGAAAGATGGGGAAAAGTAGTGGCTTGCGATGGACAATATTTTGATTAATGTATTCATTCGTTTTATCATTCAAATAAGTGCGTATTTTAAGCAAAAAAAACGGACCGAATTAAGTTGTACACCCAATAGTATTTCCTTTTAGCTATATTCCCTGGAAATTACATTGGAAAATTCCTAAAATTGAATGGAGCTAGTTTCTAACAGTCGGCCGGGCAAGCGGTGGCAGCACCATACTTCAAACTTTGAACGCGTTTTTCTCGAGACACTGTTTTCAAAGTCGGTGGACATGATATCTCGAGAACCACTTGATGGATTGTTTCCGAATTTACAGAAGATACGATGAGAAACATTTAAAGGTCGTTGACGATCTCACTTTTGAAAAATCGGTCTTCATTTTTTAATAGTTATGTAAAAATTGCGACTGTTTTGCATAGATTTTGTGTACTCGAATTTTAATTTGTCGCCGCGGTGTTTAAGGAGGTTGCTCAGCTATCGCGAAATAGTAAGAATTTGCTTAAATTTATTGAGGATATTTGCGAACAGGTGTTACGACTCCGTGTCAAATTTCAAGTACTTTGTCCGCGTGATTGTGGAGCAATTGAGGCAGTAGTCTGCTTTACAGGCTTCAAAAATCGATTTGAAGAAGAGGAAGGATTATTGTATGGCCCGGGGATAGCTGATTAACATCTAATTAGTGTAAGTATCCGAAAACTTATATTTTTTTGGACCGAAAACTTTAAAGCCCGTTTTCTCGAGTTTTCATTTTCACAAGTTTTAGAAAACGGTGCCGGCGATAGCAAAAACAATATATGCCCGATCGAAAAAAATCAAAGTGATCTAGCTTCAGTATTAAATTATCTTCTATTTGAACTAAAAAAGTTGGACAAAAGTACTATTTAAATTACTTGTTTTGCAACTTAAAGAGAATTTTTTTTTCAAACTTCGAAAAAATTTGGAATTTCATCATTTATTCGGTATTTTTTTAGTTCATATAGAAAAGGAACTTATAAAAAATAAAAAAAAATTTGGTTCGACTGTTTCAGATGCATCGCACGACCTCCATCACCGGCACCGATTTACAAGTGCAGACTCCAGGCGCCCCAGATAAATCGTTACAACTTTGAAAAATTTCAATATTTTTTAATAATAAAAATTGTTTTTTAAAGCTTGAATATAATACACTATCGTCTCAAAATTTCGTTTACCGCAATCATTTCCTTCCCTTTCAAAAAAATTGCTAAAAAAACGCTTTTTTTCGGCTTCTAAAGCAGACTACTGCCTTCATTATTGAATTTAGGCACTTATACACGCGCGACATATCAGAAGCTTCATGAGAACTCGAATACGACTGTCGCAACACAATAAAAATAGTGAGAACTGAATGGAAATAGGCGGAAAAAGTTCTTGAGATTTTTATGAATAATTTCAACGAAGAGTACAGCGTTTTGTCTGTCTCGTTATCGAGATATTGGTGAAATAAAACAGGAAATTTCAGCTGATTCGCGTAAAACGATAAAGCGCCCTACGGCACGTGGCAACGCTGCTGTCAAGTCGGCCATTTTGAATGGGCGCCAAAATTTGAAACGCGCAAACTATTGCTTCCTTGCTGTAAATTTCTTACCGCGGTTTCATAAAGAGTATTTGAATATTATGGATCATTCTTTACAGAAGCTGGAGTGCACGTGTTTCGACATAACCTTCAAATCAATTACGCGTCGTCCCTCGACTCCGCATTCATTTTCCGGCTCAACTACTTTTTTCCGCCGCTTTCCAGGTTATACTTGCTCCAACCGTCGATACTACTGTTTTTCGGTTTTCATTTTTCCCTTCCGTCTTTTCATTTTCGCCGATCAAAAAAACGGAATTCGCGAAGGACGTTTGACAGCTACGCGCTCGCGATGTGGCGTTCGTATCTGGGCTCAGTGATGCCAGTTGCTGCGAACTAAATTGCGCGTTTGCCACATTTCAACTTGGTTAATAACTTATTCGCGTTGTAAATAAACAAAAAAGATCAACAACATTTCTAAACATTCAATTATATGCATTCCACATATTTATCAGCTGAAGTTTCTTTATTTTACGTAACCGAAAATTTGATTATTCGGGGTTGGCAGCCCGTACAGGCGCCTGTGTTTAAGGATATGCGTTTCCCTCTTGCCGCCTGCCCCCCAAATACCCTGAGCAGCCTCCTGAAAAAAATTATTTTGAAAATCGACGATCGCTAACGACTGGTATTTATAGTTAACTGAATAACCCGTTTGGTTTTGAGATTTCAGATGGACAGTTCAAGCCGGCGTGTATCCACAGCCAAACGTTGCGAAAAATATTTTATCATCTGCCGGCAGTCATGCTTTGGTTGTTTTTCTGCATTTTTGGTGATTTTTTTTAAGTCTCTCAATATATGTACTTTTGTGTTAAAAAGATGCTTTTCTTTTTCACTAACCGTTTTCCAGAAAAAAATCGGAATTTAGCTATTATTTTCGAGCTTCTAGGTAGATGTAGCCTCTTAAGGGATCATCAGAGTGTTAAGTTTCCAAAACATCGATTTTTTGGTATAAACGGTAATAAATATGCTATTCAATTTTTGAGGCGCAATTTGAATTACTCCGGTTGCTACAGCATTTTTAACGAAAAACTGTCGAAAAAAAGGCTAAAATCGATAATTTTTTTTAAAACGCCTCCATTTTGTAAATTTTGATTAAAAAAAAATTGCATAGCAAGATGGCGACTTTCATACTGGTTAATAATCTTTTTACAAATATTGTTTCAGATGATATTTACGGCCACAACCGTGTACACCGTGAGGACTCCTTTTTACCGAAAACATTTTTATCTGTTAAAAAAAATGTAAAAAATTGTTTTGAAACGTTTAAAAATGTATTTTCTTTGTAAATATATTCAACTTTAATTAGCGTATTTTAACCATCAACAAAAAATCGCGAAAATCAGCTATTTTTTATCCGTTACACTGTAATGGTCCCTTAAGAGGCCTTCTCACTTTAGACGCTAAAAAAGTCTATTTTCATGAATTTTTTTTATAAGTTCAAGTTATAGATATTGATATAAAAGTTCTTACGCTTAATAAATACACTTTCGAAATACATTCAAATTATTTATTTATTCATTTATGTAACCCAAACAAACTATAAACGCGATTTTCTCGAAACAATGTTTTTCGACAGCTTGTTGATAAAATCTTCGAAACTACTGCATCGATCCTTATAAAATTTTAACCACATATTCTTTACACTATAGCTATAGCGCATATCAATGATTTTTTTTAAATTTTGATATTCACTTTTTTGGCTAAAACGGTGAAAAAACTCGTTTTTTTGTTTTTTGTTTTATGTCCGCCATTTTGTTATTTTTGCATATATAAATTAATGAATCTAAAACTACTGAATCTAAAACCGTTTGATTTTTTTGTTTCGGATGATCCATCTCCGACATTTCATCAAAAGCGCAGACCCACCATTTTTTAGAATATTTTTTTGGGTACCATTTTAGTTTATAAATAGTGACTTAAATTAATAATTTTATTTAAAAAATGTATTTCGAAAGTATATTTATTAAGTGTTACAACTATTATATCAATATCTATAATGTAAAACTATCAAAAAATTAATGAAAATAATTTTCTTTAGCGTCTAAAATGAGAACCCTTAAACGTGTTTTTCTCGAAACTATGTTTTTCAAAACACTATACACGATTCCTCGAGATCTAATGAACGGATTGACTTGAAATTTGGTACACTTATTCAGTGTAATAGTAGTTTAATCTCAACTCACGTTTTTCTTCTTAACATTATTTTTCATTAGTTCTTAATAATAATTATCACATCTTTACTCAAAAAATTGAATTAAAAAAATTCATTTCCTTCTAATGATTCAGACACGATAACAAAAAAAAGCTCGTTCAAGTCAGCTAATATTATGTATTTCAAGAAAAAAAAAAACTTGTTTCTTTTGTATCCTATCGACCAGGTGGCCAAACACCGTTGAGCCCTCACGTTCAAAGGTCCTTCACGAGATTGTTTATTACTTCTTTAATTATCATTTTTAAATGTAATTTTGTACATAGCTTTGTTAATGTCTACACAAATAAACGTCCAAACGATTTTTCAATCATCTTAGGTATTCCTTGAAAATTAATTTTTTCAAATTCCCCTGATTTTCGTGATGTCACAGTAGCCGAACCCTTTAAATTACCAGCAGTTAAGCGCCCTTACCCTCTCTACCATGAAGTCGATGGCGTCGATGATCTCCGGGTCACCCTTCCCAGTCGTGAAATTCCCCATCACCATTTTCTTCAACACGAGCGACGGGAGAATCCAAAATCTGAAAATCGTGAATTTTGCTTACATAGCATTCCAAGCGGCCGACGGAGAAAGACAAGAAAGGAAGGCTAACGTCGCCTTTATTCGCTTACATCGCAGCCGAATCGTTGTAACTGAATACGGACGTGTCTGTGAAACTGTTGCACAGAATCAGCGACACCACTCTCGGACAGTGCGAATTAAGTTCGGTGAACTTTTGTGCTAGAAAACCGCCCAGCGATGCCCCGAACAAGTGAACCTTGTCCAATTCCATGTAATCGAGAAGCTTCCTAAAGCCGTCGCACCATTCCCTCACGTTCCAGTATACGGGTGGCTCAGCCTGTAACGATTATTCGCCGTCTACATTTTCAATTGCATTGACATATATCACGATCATCCTCAGTTCTCTCCCTCATTGCGCGCATTCGCTTTGTATCGTGCGTCGCAACGTGGCGCAACTCATAACAATAAGGTTGCTTGCAAAGAAACGTGGAAAGCCGCAGCAGCCTCACAATTCTCATGCGCGAAAAGTACACGTTACGCTTCGACGGGAAATAAATTAAGGTCGAGTTTACAAAGTGTAGCGTAGGATATTACAAAAACTGGACATTCTACTCGATCCAGCCTCGTAAAAGCTGCGACACTTACCGATATGACGCGATAACCTTTGGCCGCCAGGCTTAAGATCTGTTTGAAAAATATGTCCGAGGTGCCGCTGACCGGCGGTAGGCAAACGAGCGGACACTTGATTGTCTTTGGATTCGAGTCGTATACTTTCCATCCCTTCGAAATTAAAAAAAATACGAGTCAAATGACAAATGTGAAAATAAACAAATACGGAGCTGAAAATGAGCATCGAATTTTGCGATGATGGAGGAGGCGCCAGGTAACGGGGATTTCCGCATTACCCATTATTCTGATAAAACGTAATCAACTCTCGACGTGTTACGTATACTCATTGTGATTTTGATCAAACTGCCGACTCGTTCCATACGAGACATTCTCCAAGGCAAAGCTGTATAGCGTATCGAAGTATGGAGATTCGTCGGAAGTAATTGGACCAGCAAGACTGACAACACCGAGGGGAGAAAATATTCACAAATAAAAAATCGTAACAATCTAACCTCACTTTTCCGGCGTTACGTCGATCTTGTTCGGTAGTTGCGAACAATTTTATCGCTTTAACGCGATACTACACAAGTTTTTTCAAACTTGTGTAGTATCGCGTTTGAAACAATTGAAAAAACAATTTTGTTTTGGAAAAATCCGAGTGAGGAGACAATATTCGAAGGGAGGTAGATTCGGAGTGGCGATGAATGTGATAAAATCTTCAAACGCATCATCAAAGGAGGAGTGATAAGAGGCAAATCTGATAAGAAGTATACATTGACAGCGCGTTACCTTCGTCCCGTCCGTGTCAACAACAATTTTTCGCAACGGCACTGAGCTCCGAAAACTATTGTACTCCTTCGACTGTGACAATTCACTCGTGTAAGACATTGTTCGTGTTTTTTTTCTCTTCGCGTATTCAATTGTTCGGCCAGACGGACAATCGTGCACAACTTGCATGGAGTAAATATTCGCGAGAAGGACGAACGAGTAATCATTACACACTGATACTTTGACACAATGCACGATTCCGAATGCCGAGCGACTGTTGGTTCGTTGCGGATGCGCCAGCAAGTGACGCGGGGGTGGCAACGCAAAGGCGATCGGAGCGTCGCTGCTTACGCACTAGCGCCATCTGCCGAGTAACGATTGCCAATAATGTGGCTCGTGCGTGGTAAGGAAGAATCTGAACAAATTAAAAAAAAGAAACACAGGTTGAATTCTGTAAAAATAAGCGACATTGAAGGCATCGTTCGGCGGCAACTTGTATTGTATTTTTACTTATTTTTATCAATAGAAGTATACGCATCCGGCGCAGGTATGGCATCTAGCGGGAGGCGAGGACGTTACGGCGCTAAGAACCGACGGAGTACTGCAGCAAGACACGCTGCTGCAATTTTTCAGCTCGTGGGTCACGAGATACCGATCGATGATAAACAAAACTATAAATACATTTTTTGGTGCTGTTTTCGGTGTCATCGAAAGAGTATCCCTTTGACTTCCTGTTAGGGCTACGATCTGTTTGTTCTATAATTCCATCCTCGTCTCGCAAAATACTCTGGCCGATGGTAGTATCGGCTTTGGCGCGAAAATTTTTTAAGGGAAGGGTAGGGGTTTGCACTTTTGAAAAATCGATTTTTTGTCTTTTCTTATAGTTAAACATTTCAAGAATATAATCTCAAAATTTCAAGTCAATTAGAGCAAAACTCTCGAAGTTATTGACTATTTAGTCCCGCTCCTCTAACACAGTAGCTCCGACTTCTCTAAACTTCAAACGCGTTTTTCTCGAAACCACTTTTTCAAAGTCCGTGTTCACTGCCATTTGAAAACTACATGACCGATTTATTTCAAACTTGGTACACACTTTCTACATATAAAATACCTCCCCCCAACGGTTAGTTTGAGATTTTTGTACATTGAGGGGGTTTTCCACCCCCAAAATGGCGGAATTTTTCGTGAAAAATAGCACTTTTCATTTTACATGGCCACCAAAAATTTAGAAATGAAAAAAAAAAAATTATCAAGGACCGTTGGGGGAGGATTTGATGATACTTTGACTAAAATTTAATGGTACTTGATTTCAGATAATTTCTAGCTGAGATACAGTGAACACCGCAAATCGTGTTTTTCCAAAGACGTTCTTGGGAAAGCTTTGTCACCGGCTTGTTTGTGGATATTTTCGCGTACAAATTTCACGGAATGTTATTGACATGACACTTAACGATGTTCAAAATGTTTCAATAAATTTACTCTATCCATATAGATGAAAAAAATGCGTGAAAAAGTGTTTTTTTTTTTCACGCTGAAACCCCTACTCTTCCCTTAAGGCCATGGATCACACGCTCCGACCGCTTCGAAATTTTCAACCCTAATTACTAGCAAACGATACAATCAATAGAGATGAAATTTATTGTGTACATACGATATTGTTGCAGGAAGGGTCTGGCGGTCATTTTCCAAATTTTGGGAAAAAAAACTTTACGGATTGTAGTTACCATAGGATGAATTGTGAATTGCTATCTGATGCATCGAATTAGTGCACATTTCATGACCGTTAGGCTCTCGACGATGAATAAACACTTTTGCAGCGCCGTTTCAACAGATTTTGTGGAAAAATGACCGCAAAATTGGAGTTTAGAGTTTATTTTTTTTTTACAAAAGCTAAGCAAAATTGTTACAACGCAGCTCAAAACAATTCTGAAAATCACTGACCGCTGAATATATCACAGCGTGTGATGCATGGCCTTAAGGGCTTACATACTTCCGAAAAAAACATCGTTTTTTGTGGGGTAATTTTAAAAATGATATGGGTGACATGTATGAACCTCTCAAGAATGCTATGGTTGATAGGTATAAACATCCCGAGAATGATATGGTTCGAAGAAAAAAATATTAAAAAATGTTAAACTCCGTTTTTATTAAAACTATCTTTTCAAAATCGGGCGGACACATATCTCCTACAAATTCTAACCGATTTCCTTAAAATTTCAACCGTAGCTTCGTAGATAGATTTCCCAGTGAAGTACACACAATTTTTACAAACTATGAAAAATGACGGTTTTAATAAACAGATGGAGGTCTTTTTTTTAGTTGAAAATGCGACTTTTTTCAATATGGTGCCAATTCTGGAAAAATCAACATTTTTTAATAATCGTGTGTACTTCGCTAGCAAAACTCATGTAGATTACGAAAAAAAAAATCGTTCTAGCTGTTCATGTGCGTCTCCAACGAGTCCCCCTGTGGAGGGTCTAAAAAAAGACGTTGTCGTTCTACCAGCCACTGGGCCGCCAGTTTGTAATTTTTTGAAAACAGAAAATTGATTTGCGTACCTACAGATATGGAGAATAAACCCTCCAAATCTCTCTTTCATTGCTTTATGAGGATTTAAAAAAAAATCCCAAAAAGCATTGTCTTCCGAACATCCAAAGGTATATAAGGCCTTAAGAGGGGAGATACCTTCAGGCGAGAAAATTTTTTGCTGATTTTCATGATTTTTTTTTAAAGGATAGATGTTAAAACATACCCTAAGTCTAAAAAATGGTGAAGAAATCTATCCTTTTAAAACCAATATTGAAACATACCCTATTCGATGTTAAAACATACCCTTAGTCTCAAAAAGGGTGAAGAAATCTATCCTTTTAAAAAAAATCACGAAAATCAGCAAATTTTTTTTCTCGCCTCAAATTTTTTTCTCGCCCTTCTTACTACTTATCTTACTCCTTTTAGCTGTTATACAGTATTTAAGAAGAAGAAAAAAAAATCTTTAAAAAACGAATCGACTGATTGTGAGAAACGTTGATAAATCCTTCTAACCTCATTGTCTCTCGAAAATTTAAACCAGAAGAATTTTTTTGTTGCACAATATAGCCATTTTTTCGGAAAATTCAATATTTTTATTTCAAAGTGTACCATTTCTTCGACATTCAACATTTCTCACTTTTGCTTGGTTCACATTCTGCGTATGAGTGATAATGAATTAAACATTTTCGTTGGTTTTTTTTTCAGATTAATCGCGCCGACGCTACGTGCCACGCCGTCTAACAACATCCGCCGCAACCCGTTGAGAAGAGCGTGCGATACCGCCGCCATTTTTTAAGATATTTTTCTTTTTAGAATAACAGGCAAAAGTAGTAATAAAGCATACCCTAAGTCTAAAAAAATGGTGAAGAAATCTGTCCTTCAAAAAATCATTAAAATCGGCAATTTTTTCCTCGCCTAAAGGTATCTCCCCCCTGGAATTTTGCTAAGGAAGAAGAACTTCTTCCACCGCTAGGGTATCGAGACCTGCATGCAAAAATGCATGAAAACACATCGAATCGCCTCCAATGGACACAATAATGACTTTTACTCAAGCGACTAGTTTATTACTATATGGACACAATCATAAAGGTGTTATTAAGGGCGATTAGACGTGTAGAGCTCGGTAAAAGGCTGAATTTGAACGATTCTTCATGGATACCCAGTTCATAGAATGAAAATTTCCTTTGGTGGCTTTTATTCTACATATCTTCAAGGATCTTTACAATTTTTTTCACAAGATTTTGTCAGCGATCAATTTAGATGAAGCGAGTCACCTGCGGTCGGCTAGAACATTCCTTTTTTTACCTGGAATGAAAATTCAAAATAATTTGAGTTCTAAACAAGATTTGCCTTTGAACTACGTAAGGAAATTGAAAGATATCGATTTTTTTATTAAATGATGCATAATTGAGAAAAAAAATAGTTTTCGGTAAAAAAATCGCCGAAAATAATTTGTTCGGCAAAGGTTTCAACACGTTGAAAATCCCCGACGTACTTGGGCGTCAGATCTTACAAGGTTCTAGAAAAATGTGAAGTCAGTCGGAGCAGAATCGGCAAATACATGTCGTGATGCAAAGCCATGCATGTACAAAACATTTTGATCTCAATACATCGCTTACAAATGCATCGTACGTTTAGAGCACGTCGAACTCATATCGCCGTGCTCAAGTACCCGCAATTAATATCAGCAAATTTTACGTCATATTGTAGACGTCATATGACGCAAATTTTACGTCATATTACGATTATGTGTAGACATTTTGGCGTGTGTTCACTATGGGAGCATTAATTGCTCTCATGAATTGTACTTAAGACGGAATGACACCTCATCGCGGTCGGTATGGTAGAACAATTATAGATATCCAAAAATCTCTGAAACGGCTCTTCAGATCCCGTCGAAACTTTGCCAAACGACGTCAAATAGATAGACGAACAGCTGTCTGCCCCTCAAAGTTTCTGAATTTGAGAAAAAAAACTAGATTGGCTTATGATAAGCTAATCTACATTTTTTTCTTCAATTCAGAAAATTTGAAAAAAAAAAACGTAGATTGGCTTATCTTAAGCCCCTTAAATTCAGAAAATTTGTGGGGCAGACAGCTGTTCGTCTATCTATTTGACGTCGTTTGGCAAAGTATCGACGGGATCTGAAGAGCCGTTTCAGAGATTTTTGGGTATCTATAATTGTTCTACCATACCGACCGCGATGAGGTGTCATTCCGTCTTAACATAAACGCAATTTCGTTTTCGTGATGAAGACATTGCATGAGCTCATTCAGTATCATGAATTTGAGATACATCGTGATTTAAATTTGTCGTTTCAAAATGCATCATCTGTTGACTACAAGATAAACTCATGAGAAGGCAAATTTGAATTTTACAATGAATATTTACAGATTGACGTCATATGGAAGTCATCCAATGACTTTTCTTGGTGAATTCACTGGGTTAGCACTGGTAGTAGACATGCCATGCAAGCAATGTGACGGTGATATGCATGTTTCTCAGTGATACATTCGATGGGCGCAACATGACGGCGACATGCGTGTTCCTCAGTGATACATCTTATTTCGGCGATATGCATGTTTCTAAGTGATACATACGATGAGCGCAATATTACGGCGATATGTATATTTGTCAGTAATACATCCCACGAGCGCAATATGATGGCGATATGCATGTTTCTCAGTGATGCCTTCCATGACGGTGATATGCATGTTCTCAGTGATACAATCGATGAGCGCAATATGACGGTGATATGTACATTTGTCAGTGATACATCCCACGAGCGCAATATGACGGCGATATGCATGTTTCTCAGTGATGCCTTCCATGACGGTGATATGCATGTTCTCAGTGATACAATCGATGAGCGCAATATGACGGTGATGTGTACATTTGTCAGTGATACATCCCACGAGCGCAATAGACGGTGATATGCATGTTTCTCAGTGATACATTCCATGACGGTGATATGTTCTCAGTGATACACTCGATGAGCGCAATATGACGGCGATATGCATATTTCTCAGTGATACATCTCATGAGCGCAATGTGACGGCGATATGCGTGTTTTTCAGTGATACATCCTATAACGGCGATATACATGTTTCTCAGTGATACGTTCGAAGAGCGCAATATGACGGCAATATGCATTTCGATAAAAATCAAGAATGATAAAAATAAGCGAAGAAACGAAGAACGTTTACACAAGTGTTAGAATGGCTAAGTAGGTAGTGCGCTCAGCTCTAGAATTAGAAGACGTAGGTTCAAATCCCGGGGGTAGGTGAAACTTCAACGAGGCAGGATACATTCTAATCCAATTATCATATAGACAGGAACATAAATAAAGTATATGGAAACAAAAAAATACTACGAGATTTTTTTTATTTAACATTTTTGGATTTTTTTATTTTTCACGCCGTGTCAACTATATGAGCTTCATATGAGCACAACCTAGTAACGTCACGCCATGCCGCCAATATGCCTACAAATCACGCCGTGATACCCGTATGAGCCCCATATACACTCATTTATTGTTGGATATTCGTGAGCCGATTTTGCTAGTACTTCAAAACAAGTTTGCTTCATTTGGGTTTGCTATTGTGAATCATCAAGTGATGCACATATGACTTGAACGTGGGCACTCATGAGGGACACATAGCTGTGTGATTTTCTATGCCTCATAGAAGATCTACATATGATGCCAATATGAACTACATGTGTCCATTTGGGTAATGTTCATTAGATACACCCAGGTAGGGAATCAAAAGGCTGACGATGGAAACAAACTTGTGCGAGCCTTGTTTCACCGAGCCTGAGTGAGACAGACCTGGGCCAGGTTTCATTGCATCGTTTGGAGCAGCCTGGAACCAAGACTGGCTGCTTAGCCTAAACTCAGGGTTATTTCAAGCTTTATTCAGCCAGTGAATTTTAAGGCTAAAAAATCAAGGCTGGATGCAGGCTTGTTTCAGGTTGTAATAAAATAAAATAAATTTTAAATAATATTTTTTCTGTACTTTTATGAAAAAAAAAATTAGCAATAAATTTGTCGGGTGCGAAGGCACGAAAAACGAAAGCGAAGGAGGCAGCTCAGAACATTTAAACATATTCTCTTATCGATATTTATGAGGTACACAAAAAAGTTTTTTTCTCGTCACATACACATTTCGTATATACTCACTCTCTGGGGTTTGCGTACACTCTGTGTATTACGTGTCCCATAAACAATAAATAAAATAAAGTATTGTGTTTATAATATTTTATATATATTTTATAACAAATAATATAATGAATAATAAATATATCTAATAAATAAAATGAATTCTTTACATATTTATTAAATTTATCCCAATGTAGAATATAGAAAACTAAAAAACAGGCCTCATATAGCCTCGAGAAGAGTTTGGGATAAGCCTGGTCATAAATGCTCGTGAAGGCTTCATTAAGGCTCGTTTTGAACCTTGTTGTTTCGTCGTTTCAGGCTTCGTACAGGCTTTTCTACCAGCCTTTGGTCAAGCCTGTGTGCAACAGCCTGAAACCGCGTTATCATTCAGGGGTTCAGCTGGGCCTGAAATCAGGCTGGTGCTCAGCCTGAATAAAAAAATGTGAGCCTTGTTTCAGAGCTTGGCGAGCCCTTTTTTCATCGTCAATTCCTACCTGGGCATCCAGACTCGCTTCATCCAGCTTCAGCACCGCCAGATTCTCAGAAAATCTTGTGAAAAAATTTGTAAAGATACTTGAAGATATATACAATAAACGCCACTAAACGGAATTTCCATTTCATCAACTGGGTATCCATAAGAAATTGCCGAATTTCACCTTTTCCCAGGTTCGACACTTTTATTTTCCCTCAAGTTCTACAATTCGTGTAGAATATTCAATTCCACACACATTTTCCTCCCCCATCTTTTCAAAGCACTTTACATTTCTGTACCCCGGTTATCCCGCGTTTTCCGCAGTGCGGTACAGCATATAATTTCGATAATTCAGGAATTATTTTAATTGTCCTTCCAACTTCCCGATGTACTTCTTGTTAGTGCGGTACAAGGAGCCCAAGCTAAAATTAATTATACTGCTTAGGATCATGGCTTTCAAAGCGTATAATGATGAACGCAATCGCTTCACGTACCGGAGATAGCGCAATGATTATACCTTTGTAGGAAGAAAACAGCCCGCGCGTTCGCGCTCGAAAACAAAAAGGGTTGGAAACTTTAACCGATGCGGGGGTGTGGTCTCGTTGCCTCGTTTCCGGATAAGCAGTCAGATGTGCAGCAAAAAAAAGTGCGGAGAGAGCTCGCGATGTATTAGCGTATTATGTGTATACAGATATATGATAGAATGTGATGCTGAATTTACAAGAGCCGTGGTGGTGTTACACAGGAAACATCTACACACGGGGCAACTGGGAGGACCAACCCCGTTGCAAGATTAACGATCCTTGAGCTTTCGTAGTATTACCTTTGGATTCCAAAGTCGGTGCTCCTCTCTCTCTTTCTCTCTCTCTCTCTCTCTCTCTCTCTCTCTCTCTCCTCCCTCTCTTCCTTTCTCTTACGTAAAACGAGAAGAAATGTACCTAGAGTAGATGGGCAAAGAACTCGCAGCAACGCCGAATAGTGAGGGACGATACCGTTTCTCCTTTCTCTCGCTTACCCGACTCTATAATGTATTAGTAACGCTGTCACTCGAGACATACGCGTCATTTTTCCTCCCGTTGCTTCTTCGTAGATGAGCTTTTTTTTGCAAACAAAGTCTCGAGATTTTTATTTAAATATATTCGGCATGTTCGAAAACCTCGAAAAGTGACAATTAAGTTAGGCTACTGTGAGAACCCGAAAATCAGGGTTATTGAAAAAAAAATCCAAGGAATATTTAAGATTATTGGGAAATCGATTGGACATTTATTTGTGTGTACATTAAGCGGTATTCTCACTTTAGACGCTAAAAAGGCTATTTTCATGAATTCTTGGATAGGTTTATATTATAGATAATGATATAAAAGTTGTTACACTTAAGGCCTTAGGCCACAATAACGGGTAAAAAATCATGTGCGAATTTAACAATTTTGTTTCGTATTAAAAAGTGATTCACGCATAAAATTAATTACACATCTATTTAGTATGAATATCAAGCTGTTAGAATTTTTTTTCGATGTACAAAATGGCCGCGTAACCGAAATTCTCGAAACAGCTTTTTTCCAATTGGCGTGACAAATAACTTCAACAATTTTCACTTGATTTATTTCAAATGTAATTCATCAACATTTCATAGAGAAGTACATACGGAATTTCTGATTAATCGAAAACTTTTCATTTTGTGAACAGTTTATGAGCAGTTATAACGAAATTTTTCACTGACAATTCATTTCTTAAGTTCAAATACCTACAACTTTTGAATAAAACAATATTTTTTAAATTCCGTACGTAGTTCTCTAGGTATTCTGATGTAGATTGACGTGAATTTTTGTTTTTTGTTCTAGGTAAAAAATTGTGCATGCTAAATGGCACGCCGCGGAACACCTAAAAAAAGATAACAGAAGAAAATATTAGTAGTCGGCCATTTTGTACATCGAAAAAAAAAAATATATTTTTTTCTAACAGCTTGATATTCATACTAAATAGATGTGTAATTCATTTTATGAGTGAATCACTTTTTTATACGGAAAGAATGGTTAAATTCGCACGCGATTTTATACCCGTTACTGTGGCCTAAGGCCTTGATAAATACACTTCCGGAATACACAAAAAAATGTTTTTATTTATTTAAGTCACTATTTATAGACGAAAATGGTAGTCAAAAATGTCCTAAAAAAATTGTAGGTCTGCGCTGTTGATGAAATCTCGGAGATGGATCACCCGAAACAAGAAATCAAACGGTTTAGATTAAGTATGTTAATGGCTATAGCGCATATCATACAATTTCCGATATATGCAAAAGTACCAAAATGGCGGACATTTTTTGGAAAAATAAACGTGGTTTGTTTTCACCGTTTTTGGCAAAAACGTAAATATCAAAATTTAAAAAAATCCTTGATATGCGTTATAGGTGAAAAAAATATGTGATTAAAATTTCATAAGGATCGGTTCAGTAGTTTCGAAGATTTTATCAACAAGCCACCGAAAAACGTTGGTTTGAAGAAAACGCATTTAAAGTATGTTTTGTTATATAAATACATGAACATTTTTTAAAATGTATTTTGAAAGTGTATTTATTAAGTGTAGGAACTTTAATATCAATATCTATAATATAAACCTATCAAAAAAATGCATGAAAAAAGCCTTTTTTAACGTCTAAAGTGAGAAGACCCATTAACGACGTTACACACCAAGGCTAAACTACTATTACACTGAATAAGTGTACGAAATTTCAAGTCAATCAGTTTATTAGATGTTTTGAAAAACATAATTCCAAGAAAAACGCGTTCAAAGTTTTACTAGAAATTCTATCGTTCTAATCAGAAGTTTACCTTCAATCTGCGATTCCTCCATCATAACTTGAACATTCCTCTTCAATTTCCGTTGCCTCAAGCGACGAACGAGTGTTCGCCACTTCCACAGTAACCCAACGCCTTAAAAAAAATGCCCCGAAATCCATATTTATGTCCAGACTTCTTTCCACCCTTATAATTCCTAAAATGTTTGAGACAGAGGAAGAAAGATATTTCTGAAGGGCGTTTGGAATCAAATTCGGCTACAATCGCTCAAGAACTTTCGATTTTATAGGATTTCAAATGCGTTCAACATGTTTCTTTCTTTACAATTCATTTGATTTAAAAAAATGATATAGTCAGTTTCACTAAAGTACAATCAGCACTGAATTTGGCGATAATCGGTAGGGGTTTTGAAACCTTGAATTTTACAAAAATTTGGGACAATGATTTTTCCAAAATAATGGGTCGGGTTCGAAACCTCCCCATCATTGTCCCGTTGTCTTATTTGGCTTGCAATGATACATCATCGAGGAAACCAAAATTCGTCGACAGACTTTCTGACATGATGCTTTTAATTTCTCAACCTTTTTCAGTTACTATTTTTCGTGTCAAAATCGTCGTTTTTTTTTCTTTTTCTGTCAAAATACGAATCGCCGAAAGTTATGGACTCCTTCTCCGGTAATCAGACGTCGATTGTAAAAATTTAAGTCGAATCCAGTGGTTTTGAGAAAAGTTACGAAAACTTTTGATCGATTTATTTACGGGCTTAATGATATGCAATAGAATTTTTTATACATGGAAAAACCGTCGATGCACAATGGTATAAGTTGATAGATGAATTCTTCGATCGTTTACCTTCTACTTAATTTACAAGTGAAACGAAGTTAGTTCAAGCTTTCAATGCTATGGTATTTACAAAAAACGCCCATGGTAAAAGAGAGGATAGTAAAATTCCGTTTATCTTATTGACAGCGCAATCATAATATAGGTAACGCAACTATACGCGAAAAGTATATCTAAACATGTGATTTAGGTGGCGTGTTTGACTATCTATTATTCCCAAAATAATTATCAACTATTGGGCAAGCTTGACAATATGTATATGATTAATTCAGTGTTATCGCAAAATCGATGCACGAATACTAATCTTGTATACTGCACGTTAGGTGTTGCTCAGCCAAACTTCTACTATTTTTTTTAAGTTCGTACAATTCATATGGTTACCATTAACGTTTGTCGAGTACAATTTGTCAGAAGACCTTATGAAAAGTGACTATTTTATACAAAACTATTGCGATGCGCGAAAAATCCATTTAAGGCGGGATATACATTCTACAATTGTCAAAATAATTATTCTACAATTATCAAACTTTAGGTATAGTTTAATAGTATATTTAAGTATACGAAACAATTTTTTTTAATTAATTTATCACCAAAATGGCGGAGCTGTGGCAGAGTGTAACAGCAAGTGCACACATGTTTGCAGTTAGAACATGTATGGTTTCTATATGACGGTAACCAAAATGAAGAAAATGCAAATTCAAGAAAATGGTACGCATTTACAAAAAAAATCAACATTTCACGCAACATTTCTGGAAAATGTGGATTAAAAATGTATTTTTTTCCCAATTTTTCGAAAACAATTCCCGTCGCGTAGTAGGTACCAATATTATCAATATTTCTACCAAGTTTCAACTCAATCGGCTTAATAGTTTTTGAGCAATCCTGCACGCCAATTCGCACGCTCCGAATCCGAGCTGTAAGGCACATCGTTGACGGGCTGTAACGTTTGAAGTTTTTCGAATTTCGCTTTAAAACTTAGGGAAAATATTCTGCATATATAGTTCTATCGCTTAAGGGAGACTTTGTCCTTGAAATGCAGCGGGAGATGTTAGCGGCTCAACATGAGCAGCTAGAAGAAGAGGAGGGATGCCTCTATGGACCAGGCATTGCCGATTAGCGGTAATTATAAACACATTTGTGTAAACACATTACAAAAGTTTGAACGCGTTTTTCTCGAAAACACGTTTTTAAAAATGGCTGACATTCTACTGACCGCTGTAATTAACATATCGACCTGAAATTTGGAGAGCATACTCAGAAAATATGTCTTCACGGAATGACGGATCGTTTTTTCGATAGATACATTTTTGCATTTATTATTTGTCTTTCTATGCGAAAAAAAACGCGAAAATTCGATTTTTTTTAAATTGCCGCCATTTTCCGAAATTTGTACTAAACGAAAAACCCATCCGTCATTCCATGACCAAAGGGTCACAGATTGATAATATGCTTTGAATTTGTGTTTCAGATCAACAAAGAGGGGGCAGTGATGTCAGCCGTTTACCTCCCGCGATTTAAGGACCTGTTTTCGCGGAGCTGTAACGGCCGCCATATTGGTTTTTTTTTTCAAAAAAAATTTTTTTAACGTTCTGTATATCATGAATAAAAGCAAGAAAAAAACCGCACTCAAAAAGCTTTACTCGTTTCCTTTAAAAAAAATAAAATGTTAACACCTGAAATATGGCACTCCAAGGACAAAGTCTTCCTTAAAGAAGAAAAAAAAAGAAATCGATTGTTTGATCGTTGTAAGTGCATACCCCGCCTTAAGTAGTGACTCATGTTTGAAAAAAACATATCTGCGAAATGTCACCTAAATCGGAGGAAACAGCTATGCGGAAGTACAGCCGGCATAACTTTTGTTTGTTGTGTCATATTTGCGATCAAGATGCCACAAGCACTCGATGGCGTAGTGGCAGCGTACGTAGCGTGCTTTTTCTTTTCCCAATTAGCCCATTACGGCCGTCTTTTCCCACGCCCAACCGAAAAATGATTTTTTAGGTTAGTTAACTTTGTTACAAACTCAAATATACATTATTATGTTACACGTCACACATAGTCCATCATAAAAAAGGTTAGAGATGCTGAACAAAACAGCCAAAAGTTTTCCACAACCTTATCATTATGATGCGTTTTTTGTTATAAGTTTAATTTGTACGCAACTTATCCAAAGATGTATGGCTATCTAAACCCAAAAGGCAATAAACCTTTATTTAAAAAACGCAGCGTACGTAGTATTGGCAGATGGTAAGCGGGTATGTTGTACGTTCGACTCCATGGGTAGGCGAAATATTTTCTTCGAAATAAATCATTACATGACGTCAGGGAAGATGATTTGTCGAAAAAAATTATCGAGATAGAACTCTCAGTTGCGTATTTTATTCTGGATTTATGAAATATTCTATGCAATTAGTAGACGGGCATTGATGCCTTGAACCAACACTATAATAAAACACCAAATACGGATCTAGTAGGTCGTATCTTATAATATGGTACAAATCACTGTAAGCATCGTCACAAATCACAGGTAATATCTTTGATCAATGTATATATATTTCAGTTCTGTTCACTATTGGGATCTTCTGGAAGTAAATTTGTAATAGTGTCAGAGAATATTCATTTTATGAAAAGTTACTATATTAAATAGCATTGAACAATAAACATATACTTCAAAGATGGGCGGTTGCGATTAACATTTGTGCATAAATAATGCAACTGCTAAAATATCAACAAGCAGGACTATACTTTTGGCAGTAACTATGACTATGAAATATTATTGTCCCCTTACAAAAACATAAAATGTAGTAAAACTATGGTTGAAAACATCATAATTTCTCTCAGTGTACTATTGTCAAATGTCTACAGTGATATTTTATGGTCAAAAAAATGAAAATGAAGCTTTACCTTTACCCAGACGCAATGATGTTTTATATATGTTTATCCATTTGTTGATGACAGATGATTAAAGTTGTTCTTTTACCCAAAAATTAAACTTATTTTTTACCCGAAAATCAAACTTATTTTTATACATTTTGCCACTTTCGAAATTATAGCAAAGTATCGGCTCATAAGACAGTTTTATTATTAAACTGAAAATACATTATTATGTCGTTTTTCATTTTACATCTCCCTAGTTGCCAAAACCACCTACACCGATTGCCCATGCGGCAACGGCGCCACATTGTTTAACGGAGACTTTGTCCTTGGTGTGCCATATTTCAGGTGCTTACATTTTATTTTTTTTAAAGAAAACGAGTAAAGCTTTTTGAGTGCGGTTTTTTTCTTGCTTTTATTCATGATATACAGAACGTTCAAAAAAAATTTTTTTTTTTTTTAAAAACCAAAATGGCGGCCGTTGCAGCTCCGCGAAAACAGGTCCTCAAATCGCGGGAGGTAAACGGCTGACATCACGGCCCCCTCTTTGTAGATCTGAAACACAAATTCAAAGCATATTATCAATCTGTGACCCTTTGGTCATGGAATGACGGATGGTTTTTTCGTTTAGTACAAATTTCGGAAAATGGCGGCAAATAAAAAGAAATCGAATTTTTGCGTTTTTTTTTCGCATAAAAAGATAAATAATAAATGCAAAAATGTATCTATCGAAAAAACGATCCGTCATTCCGTGAAGACATATTTTCTGAGTATACCCTCCAAATTTCAGGTCGATATGTTAATTACAGCGGTCAGGAGAATGTCAGCCATTTTTAAAAACGTGTTTTCGAGAAAAACGCGTTTAAAGTTTTGTAATGTGTTTACACAAATGTGTTTATAATTACCGCTAATCGGCAATGCCTGGTCCATAGAGGCATCCCCCCTCTTCTTCTAGCTGCTCATGTTGAGCCGCTAACATCTCCCGCCGATTTCAAGGACAAAGTCTCCCTTAAGCAATAATAACGTCATTGTTTATCAATATTTTCAACGAAAAAAAAAATCTCAAATTTGGCAAGACTTTGTATCAATTGCGTGTGAAATCCCTACATTCGCCGTCACAATACTCTCATGAGAAAAACATATTGAAAATCGACCCGTTTTTTGGGCCGAAGCTCTTTATTATGCGGACCCGTTAATGCAAATCGAGTAATATCTTTATTCTGAAACATTCATAATTATTCAATATGTCGAACGATTGCAGGGCATTTCGAGAACGCAATATTTCGCTTAAACAACTATGTCTTCACCATAGGGGAAAAAAAATCATTCTTAAATCTCGGGGCTGACGTGTGGCCTCATATAAAAAACAGTATCGACGTTAATTGAGCGAGATTGGAATGTCGACACGTGCGTTCGTCCCCTCCGCGAGTGTCGCAAACCCTGGCAAATGATTGAAAACTTTGTGTATACATTCGGCCGATACTGTCGTCCGTATTTTTTTTTTATCGTACCTCATCTTTTTCGGGATTAATGATCGACGAAAGGTTGCGTTCTTCTTCCGCGCAAACTCGACGTATCGAATCGAGCGGCAAATATAGGAGCCAAATACCTATCATTAATCTTTCTGGTCGTCTAATTCACTCACCCCGCTAAAGAGCGCGCAGGGCGTTTTTTCGCTGCGCCATCTTTAAAAAAAGGAGAGGGGAGGGGAAGAATTCCACGGTGAAATTCCTTTTCAGTTATTTAAAAAAAGGACTGGCGTATTAAAAAATAAATAAATATTTGTTTATCCGTGGATTCGTATACTTATTGACAGAAAAATAATTATTTTTGCAAAGATCGCAATTTGTATTTGAAAAAAGTATTCATGCAGAGATCGCACTTTGTATTTAAAAAAAGATTTATGCAGAGATCGCAATTTGAGTGAAAAATGTGGAAATTATTTAGATTTTTCCAGACCACCGAAATATTGTGTGGCGATTTTTCCAACGATTTCTCGTCGTTTCGTAATGATGAAACGCAAAACAGTGAATTTCGACCATTTTATGTGGACACCCACTTGACAGAATGAAAATTCCGTTTAGTAGACCTTATTCTACATATCTCCAAGTATCTTTACAAATTTGATCACCAGATTTTGTAAAAAAAAATGGCGTGCTGGAAAAGCGAGTCACCCATATCCGATACTGTCCCGTGGCCGCTAAAAGTTCAGCGTCAATTTTCCACCTGGAACGAAAATCCAAAATAATTTGACTCATAGGTAACATTTCCTTCCGCGGTACGTAGGAAAATCATATCGAATTTTGTTAAAATGGTGCATGTTTGAAAAAAAAATGTTTTCGGTAGAAAAAACCCCGAAAATGTTTTGTCCGGAAAAAGTTTTATCGACGATTCCCTACGTACTTCAATATGAAACGTTGTCAAGGTTCGCAGGACACGATAAAAAAAGGTGACTTACTTCATCCAGCTTCAGCGCCGCCATTTTCTTGCTAAATGTGGTAAAAAAAAATTGTGAACACACTCGAAGATATGTAGAATAAATGCCACTGACCGGAATTTTCATTTTATCAACTGGGTATCCAAAAAATTCACCTTTTGCCCGGGTTCTAGCCTCCTAGTCTGCCGGGGGAAGACGTTGTTGAAATGCATAAAAAAAATGTCGGAACGCTTTTCGCCGTCTATTAATAGCAGTATTTGGAACACACGTCGGATCGAAAAAATGGGACATCGATGAAATTCGCCGAAAGATCGTGAATACACATTAAAAAGACACATACGAAAACACACACACACACATACCGACAAATGGGCAATGTACTCCGGCGAGGTTAGTATATAACGAGTAGTATAAGCCATTAATCTTTCAAAGCAATTTCGGTCCATTCCCGACGACATTCGCATCTCTGTCTCCCTCGCTCGTGGTTTACTCTCACCTCGACGTTTATCCAACCAAAGGGGACTCCTCTCGCGCGTCTCTAATACGTATTTCTCCTTCTCTCACGATTGCCTTGCACTTACACCTTTTTCGCAAACGCCAACAACCCCAACCCCTCAAGGGCTCCTTCTCTCTGTCTCTCTCTCTCTTGCTCTTCATTCATATTGCATGTGTATATACGAGCATTCCAGTATTCAGTTCTCCTCGAACGAGAGAGTTCTCTCTTCTCCAGTCGGTTGGATAATTAATGGTTCCAAAACGATCTACTTTGCGGGTGTCTCATTTCAGCCAAATACCTCCCTCCACAGTCTTTCCTTCGTGACGGACCTCGATCTTTCTCTCTCTCTCTCTTTCTCTCTCTCTCTCTCTCTCCCCCTCTCTCTCTCTCTCTTTGTGTGTGTGTGCGTGTGTTTTGTCTCTCTTTTTTGCTTCTCCCTTTTTTCTTGCTCTGCCAGAGGTACATCGCAGAATGCTGCATCCCTCGCATCTTCGAAGTATCGCAATTATAGTAATAGTATAATGATTATATAATAATAAAGTGCACAATTGAGTGCTCGATAAGAATTAAGTATAATTGCGAAAAAAGCAACATTGTTGTCTGAAAATTCCATCCGATGAAAAAAAAATGTATAGAAGTGAACTACCCGACTGGAAATGTTCCTGCAGCCGGATCACTGATCAGGCAGGTTTGAAGATACGGTCCGGATGTCTACCGGATAACCTTATTCGGGGCCATCAAAGTAAGCAACTGAGTTGCTGCGTGCATAATTTCGGCAAGATTCTAATAAAAGTAATATGGTGTCCATGCGGACACCGTCATCATCAAATCAAGATACAAAGAACGAATAAAAATAAATTTGAAGTTTGCATCGTGGAAATGCAACGCATTTCTCTTCTGTTTTCATTCGTTTATTTTTATCAGCATCAAAAGGTAATCAATCAAACCAGTAAAATGGAATTTTATTGGCACAACTGAAGAAAAAAAATTGTACAAAATCATCATCAGAAGCTTTTTTTGTTGCAAATTCCGGTTGTAACACCCCAATGAAAATATGTAAAAACGTGTGAGTTATTTTCACAGCCTAAATAGGCAGCAAAAAACCGGTTAAAACGGAATTATTGTTGCATTGCAGCGATGCAATATTCAACCCCATGAATGAAATTATTGATATTCTTCAGAATTATTGACATTCTTTAGAATAGAATTAGAATGATAAAAATATGCAAAGAAAAACAAAGAAAGTTTACACAAGTGTAGGAATGGGTAAATAGGTAGCGCGCTCGGCTCGAGAATTAGGATACGTTTTAGTCCAATTATCATATCGGCAGGATCATAAATAACGCATTTGGAAACAAAAAGTATATTTTTTTTTCGATGTACAAAATGGCCGACTCCTCGAAACTTCTCGAAACAGCTTTTTTCCAATTGCGTGACAAATTACTTCAACAATTTTCACTCGATTTACTTTAAATTTAAAAGTTATGTTCCTAATTGCCTTTCGCAGAGAAGTACGTACGAAATTTCTGATTAAACGAAAAATTTTCATTTTATGAGCAGCTTATGAGCAGTTATAACGAAATTTTTCATTGAAAATTCATTGCTTAAGTTCAAAAACCCACAACTTTTGAATAAAACAATATCCTTTAAATTCCGTACGTACTTCTCTAGGTATTCTAATGTAGATTAACGAGAATTTTTGTTTTTTGTTCTGGGTAAAAAATTGTGGATGCTAAAAAAAGATAACAAAAGAATGAGTAGTCGGCGATTTTGTATATCGAAAAAGAATCTAACAGCTTGATATTCATACCAAATAGATGTGTAATTAATTTTATGAGTGAATCACTTTTTCATACGAAAAAAAAATTGGAATACTGTGGCCTAACCCTTTAAATCAAATAAACTTTTTTAACAGAGTCCTGCCACAATCAATCCCAACCGTCTCCGTCTTCGAATCCATCGACGTCCTTCCATTCTCGCCTTGCCCCACACTGTCAACAATCGTTGCGTTACACCTTTACAGCATTTCCTCGCCAACGCCAAACGTCTGTGACGAAAAACAAACGAAAAAATCGTTCGGAAGAACAACGTCGCGCCGAATTTATATGCGAAAATGAGGCTGAGATTCGCACGAACTGGAGATGAGCGCAAGCTCCAGGTGCACTGGTCCAAAGAAATATTTTTGCGAACCCGCGCAGACGCGTAAGGATTGTCGCTAATTATTAGCCAGTGCGGCTCCCTCGATAGAGAGCCAATAATATACTCATATATTTTCATGACAATGTTCGACAGCATATGTGCGTGGCAATATACATATATTTTCACCGGAGGGTGACAATGAATATGAGGAAAAAGACAGAGAGAGAGAGAGAGAGAGAGAGAGAGAGAAGAGGCTGACGCAAATCGGTTAAGAAGACAAGGGGAGACTAAATCGCACGTTGGCGAGTCCCATCCTCACGGCTGAACGAGGAAGCGAACGAAAGCTGGAATTTCCGGTTGATTCGGTACACTAACGATGGGGTGGTTTAAGGGGGAGAGGGAGGAGATGCCGGACGAGGGTTTAAGGGTGGAGGGGGGTGTGAAAGAGACCAAGGGAATTGCGGCCTCTTCGTGTAAAGCACGCGGGGAGAGAATGCCACGTCTCACACCAGCCACCAAGTTCCCTCATTGTCCTTCTCTCATGTGCCAATTCATCTCGTCAATAACGGATTTACACAATAATGGGTCCTTGCGCGCAACGCATGCACAGCGACAAATTAGTCGCCGCAAAGAACCGTTGAGTTTTTACGCGCTTTTTTTAGCACGTATACACGCAAAATACAACCCTTATACTTTTTACAGACCACGCTGGCGCGTTTCGCTGCTTCTGCTACAAACACACACACACACACACATGTAAAGGGTGCCTCAAAATGACCTGACATTTAATATTGCCCGCCATTTTTTGTAGCGAACATAGAGTACAAATCTTTGACAACTGGCATCAGGATGTATCGAGGTTTAGTCATGGAGACTAAACCATCGAGCAGGCCATAGCAATGGTTATTTGCAGCATTGTTACCGCACAGTTATTGCAGACCAAGTTTCATGGTCGTGTTATCTTGCGCCGCAGCGATGTGAATTGGCCACCAAGATTGGCGATTTGACGCCATTGAACTTCTTTGGGGTTTTCTGAAATGAAAAGTGTATGCCAATGATCCACAGTCCATTCCGGAGCTCAAGGAAGCAATTGGACACAGCACTAAGGGGTCTAAGTTTAGACGCTAAACAAGGCTATTTTCATGAATTTTTTTGATAGGTTCGTATTATAGATATTGATGTAAAAGTGGTTGCACTTAATAAATACACCTTTGAAGTACATAAAATATTTTTTAAATGTATTTATGTAACCCAAACAATCTTTAAACGCGTTTTTATCGAAACAACGTTTTTCGACGGCTTGTTGATAAAATCTTCGACACTACTGAACCTATCCTTATTAAATTTTAACCACATATTCTTAATCACATATTCTTAGCTCTAGGGCAGTTCAAGGATTTTTTAAATTTTGATATTTACTATTGTGTTTGCCAAAAACGGTAAAAGACACATTTTTTTGTTTTATTTTTTCGAAAAATGTCCGCTATTTGTTATTTTTGCATATATTGCAGTATATGTATAATATGCGCTATAGCCATTAAGGCGTTACCCCCACTTTTAGCGCAAAAAAGGCCTTTTTCATGAATTTTTTTAAAGAAAGCTACGAAACTTTTTTAATCGATCAATGTACCATCTTAAAGAACACATCTTGAAGAACTTTCAGTAATTTTTTTATTGAAAAATATTACATTGCTTAGTGGCAAATGGCCGACAATGAAATAATGTTTTTGTATACACGGTTTGCGGTGACCAACATTGCGGCGAAGTGGATCATCTGAAGAAAAAAATGCGGATGGATTTAGTCAAATATAAGTATAAACTAGTCTTTAATCGAAGGATTTTAAAAAATATTCGTTTTTCACAAAATGGCGGACAGTCAAAGTTAATTGTTCGATTTTAACGAAAAAAAAACGGCCGTTTTTTGGCTATAAAACGGCCATTTTTTTTCGAAAATAAAAAATCGAACGATTAAAGACTACATTTTTATGTATTAAATAAGCCTGCAAAATTTCAAGAAGATCGTTTCATTAGTGTTCGAGTAATCTTGGTCACCGACTTCAGAAATGTCATTTTGAGAAAAACGCGTTTAAAGTTTCTCTTTCAACGCGGATTCTTCTCTTTCAACGCTCATATCTCAGTCATTTTTGTTCGGATAGACTTGACATTTTCAGGACATATTCTCAGATACTTATACTTCAAAAAAATGCAATAAAAAAATCGATTTTTTCAAAATCGCAAGTGGCGGTAACCCCTTAACATACTAAATCTAAAACCTTTTGATGTTTTTGTTTCGGATGATCCATCTCCGAGATTTCATCAACTGCGCAGACCTACAATTTTTTTAGAACATTTTTTTAACTACCATTTTCGTCTATAAGTTGTGACCTAAATAAATAAATAAATGTTAATGTATTTCGAAAGTGTATTTATTAAGTGTAATAACTTTTATATCAACGCGACTGGAAACGTTGTTCCGGCAGCCGGATCACTGCACTCGGAAAAAAAGATTTATTATGTTCTAATAAATTGGCACATTAGAATGTAATCTATTGGAAATTAATAAATGTTTACTCGTATGGAGACAGTTTTTACGTGATTGTAACTACAACATTTATTCGGCGTCACTAAATGTGTTTTTTTACGCGCCGATTTTTCACATTAATTAAAAACCATATGTAAAATAGAATATTTGAATAAATATTTCCTCAAATCAAATAAATATTACTTCCCAATTACGGAAACCTACTATTTCGCGACTATGGTCGTGTTCGTTGGGTCTCATCATTTTGATACGAACAAGTGCGCATGCGCACAATGATGCGCAACGCGCAACTGCGCAATGAAACCAGTCATGCGCAAAACGAATGACTCGTTTCATTGTGCAGTTGCGCGTTGCGCATCATTATGCGCATGCGCACTTGTTCGTATCAAAATGATGAGACCCAACGAACACGACCTATGATACTAATGCGCGCATGCCTTCTTCCTATGCCAATGCTTTTGGCACAAGTGTCAGTGTTGCGTTTCGGAAGTGAGAAATCCGAAAGTGCGGAATGATTTGCGTGTGAGTAAGAATATAAAATGAGAAAAAAACGTTCAAGTGAGAAAATAATGACGAACGAAATGACACAATTCCTCGAGAAAAAAAACTCTATTTGTCGGATATAAAACACCTATTTCTTCTAACGTATGTACCCTATTAGATGTTAAGAAAAATTCTTAGTAAATCTTGAACATAAACTTTAATTAAAAAATTTCTTAGCTGTTAATAAAATCGTAGTAGGCCGACATACAAATAAGAAAACTTATTCGCCGGGAGACAAACTTCTTTGCTCTTAGTGAATCTTTTTTCCGAGTGTGATCAGGCAGGTTTTAAGATACGGTCCGAAATACCGTAGAAGCGCCCACCTGATCTTTGCTGAATATACACTGAATCGGTAAATCCGGAGAACGGTTGTAATAACGACAAACCGTTCAGTCCTGAATCAGGCAATCTTGCGAGGACCGTGTTAGAGGGCCAAAGTCCGTGCCTGATCGGCGCCGTATGTTTGCCGGATCAGTAGTTCCCAGATACCGTTGTTAGAAACGCATCATTAAGGGGTTACCCCCACTTGCGATTTTGAAAAAATAGATTTTTTTTAATTGCATTTTTTGAAGTATAAGTATCTGAGAATATGTCCTGAAAATTTCAAGTCGATCCGAACAAAATTGACTGAGATATGAGCGTTGAAAGAGAAGAATCCGCGTTGAAAGAGCGTTGAAAGAGAAACTTTAAACGCGTTTTTCTCAAAATGGCATTTCTGAAGTCGGTGACCAAGATTACTCGAACACTAATGAACCGATCTTCTTGAAATTTTTCAGGCTTATTTAATACATAAAAATGTAGTCTTTAATCGTTCGATTTTTTTTTTTCGAAAAAAAAAATGGCCGTTTTATAGCCAAAAAACGGCCGTTTTTTCTGTTAAAATCGAACCATTAACTTTGACTGTCCGCCATTTTGTGAAAAATGAATATTTTTTAAAATCCTTCGATTAAAGACTAGTTTATACTTATATTTGACTAAATCCATCCGCATTTTTTTTTCAGACGATCCACTTCGCCGCAATGTCGGTCACCGCAAACCGTGTACATAAAAACATTATTTCATTGACGGCCATTTGCCACTAAACAATGTAATATTTTTCAATAAAAAAATTACTGAAAGTTCTTCAAGATGTGTTCTTTAAGATGGTATATTGATCGATTAAAAAAGTTTTGTAGTTTTATTTTAAAAAATTCATGAAAAATGCCTTTTTTGCGCTACAAGTGGGGGTAACGCCTCAATCAGGCCCACATCAGATGACCCGTAACACGTCTCTCACATGGCTCTGTTAAGGTTACCTGTCCAAGGCCTGATCGATTGTCCTTCTCCCAACCATGCTCCGAGGTTGGCTAATCCAGTGGACATCCGGCGCAGATCCGCCATGCACTTCATATCAATCAATAAAACTAAAATCTATTGGCACAACTTAACATTTTTTTGTACAAAATCATTATCATACCCCTTTTTTTGCAAATTCCGATCGTAACACTCCATTGAGAAGATGTAAAAATGTGTTATTTTCACGGCCTAAATGGGCAAAAAAAATCTGGTAAAAAAATTACTATTGTTGCATTGCAACGATGAATAAAATTCAACGTCATGAATAAAATTATTTACATTCATTAGAATAGAATTAGAATGATAAAAATATGCAAAGAGAAAAAAAAGAAAGTTTACACAAGTGTTGGAATGGGTCAATAGGCAGCGCGCACAGCTCTAGAATTAGAAAACGTAGGTTCAGTCTCGAGGGTAGTTAAAAAACTTTAACGTGGCAGGATACGTTTTCCAATTATCATATAGGCAGGATCATAAATAATGCATATGGAAACAAAAAATACTACGAGAATTTTTTTATTCGTAAGTTTTGGATTTTTTTTATTTTTCATTTCAGGCATTGATACGGCAACCGGATCAGGGCCTGAAAAGATATACTGATCAATTACGTTACCGGCATCCGCGTCATGGCCGGATGTAAAAAAGTGTTTCACGCCCGGTAAAGCCCTGATCCGGCGGCCTGCACCGTGTCGTGGTACGGAATACGGTATGTCGGATTCAGCCCCAGTCTGCCCCGTCGCAACATTTCTAGTCGGGAATATCCATAATATAAACCTATCAAAAACATTCATGAAAATAGTCTTTTTTAGCGTATAAAGTGAGAAGACTCATGAATGAAATTAGTCTGCAATTATGGTAAAATGTTATTGAAAATTTCGGCAAAAGAATAAACGTTTGCAAACGGGGATGAGGCGAATTTATCGGATATTGTGTTTCACACATAACCTCCATGTTTGTACCGTGTATTGAAATAAAAATATTCGTACTTTTCGAATAAACAATACGTTTCATTAATAAATTAAAATGTCAGGTCATTTTGAGACGCCCTATATATATATATATATATATATAAGGGTGGCACAATTTTGAGCCCTTTTTTTCCTTTTTCTCACTATCTAATTATCTTCGTTAAAGAAAACAAAAATTGTCGCGGAAGCTGCGAGCGTTCAAAAAATATTTGTAGGTCGCTCGAGCCTTCCAAAAATAGAAATTTTCATTCAAAAATCCTTTTTTTTCGTCCACTTCTCACCCATGAATTTTACGCTTTATAATTTTTAAACTAACCTCGCGAAAGTTCTACCCGGCCAATGAATATTTAGTGGTCGCTCAAGAGCTTCGAAAGTTCCAATCTTCGCAATTTTTTTTTACTCTTACTCAAAAATTTGACGCTGTGCAAAATTATCAAAACACTTAATCCTTTTTTCTTTGGAAATGGATTTTTCAAATTGACCTCAAACTTCTAACCCAAGAATTATAATCTTTGTTCTCGTGAAATAATTCTTTACAGCTCTTGTCGGTAAACAAAATTATACGTTGTTTTATTGGGTTAGAGGTGTTATCGAGGTTTCCCATTTGAATTCAATGTGCGAATCCATTGCGAGTCCCAAATGATTTCCACATTATCGAACAAAATCCGATACGATTGTTGATGGATTCTATTGCATTCTGTACGTTGAATTTTCTGAACAAAATATATAGATATACAAAACGAGTGGATCTTAAGGGAGAAGATACCTTTAGACGAGGACAAAATTGGTAGATTTTTATTATTTATTTTTCAAAGGAAAGATTACTTCACCAGTTTCGAAACTCAGGGTATGTTTTATTACTACTTTTGGCTGTAACATGGTACTTTTTTTTTATTAATCTTTGAAAATGGCGGAGGTATGGCATGGTCTTGTTAAGTACATTTACAAAACTCGAGTGACGTACAGCTAAACAACAAATCGACCGATTCTGATGAAATTTGGTATAAATATTTCTAACCTTATTGCCGAAAACATGACCCTAAATGTTTTCGAAAATAAAAATAAAATATTTGTGTATGGCAAAATGTAGCTATTTTTTCGGAAAATTCAATCTTTTTGTTTCAACGCGTACCGTTTGATCGATTTTGAACATTTTTCACTTTTTCTTGGTCCATATTCTGCGTGTGAGTGTAAATGAAAGAAAAGTCTTTCTGGCTTTTCTTTCAGATTAATCCTGTCGACGCTACGTGTCACGCCGTCTGACAACATCCGCCGCAAATCGTTTAGAAGGTCATGCCATACCCCCGCCAGTTTTAAAGGTTAACGTTTTTATGGTCCATTTCTCAATAATGAATTTCACGCTTTATAATTTTTAGATTGACCTCGCGAAAGCTCTAGCCGGCCAATGAATATTTAGTGGTCGCTCAAGAGCTTCGAAATTTCCAATTTTCGCCAATTTTTTTTCTCTTCTCACTCATAAATTTAACGCTTTGTAAATTGTTTGTAAAATGTTCAAAACTTTGTAAAACTTTGTAAAATATTCAAAACAATACATTCTTTTTTTTTCGAAACAGATTTTTCAAATTTACCTCACACTTTTAACCCAAGAATTATAATCTTTGTGCTCATAAAATAATACTTTAAAGCTCTTGTCCGTAAACGAAATTATAGGTCGTTTTATTCGTAAAACTTACATGGCAGCTATTTTCCGCGCATCGCAATGCGTCCCACAGTTGGTCTCGTTAGTCAAACTACGGACCAATCTCAGCTTTGTGACGAGCGACGCCATAATACACTAATACATAATAACACATATCGTCTAATTGGTGTTTGTTACAAATTATCATAATAAATTATTCAGAAAATGTAACACTTCGCTGTTTATTTTGTTTTTTTTTGCGACAAGGAATTATAGTGCATGGGAGATTTGTTTTTTGGCGAAAATTGTAAATTTCGAAAACCTTGAGCGAACACTAAATATTCATTGGCCGGCTAGAGCTTTCGCGAAGTTAATTTACAAATTATAAAGCGTAAAATTCATGGGTGAGAAGTGGACGAAAAAAAAATCGTTTTTTTAATGAAAATTTGAATTTTTGGGAGCCTTGAGCATCCTCTATATATTTTGAGACTGCTCGCGACTTCGGCGACAATTTTTTTTCTTCAAAGAAGATCATTCCGATGGTGACGAAAAGACAAAAAAAAAA
>OY723388.1:20008772-20016272 GCA_963210295.1 Ophion ellenae
ATTTATATGATTTTCAACATAAATTCCAAGATTATAATATTTTATTTATTCATATTCTCTGTTCATTTATAACAATAAGAATTGTTCCATATAATTACTACCCCAAATTACTAAACGATATATTTTACATAAACTTAGAGCCTTACAATTTCGAAAACGGATGTACCGTACAATTTCAATCCCTCTTCGGAATCCTAGCGATTAAAAGTACTACTTTACTCTATGTCTAGTCGCATTTATGAGCGAGGAAGACAAGTTAGTGGTTTTTAAAAGACATTTTTGGCTTCTGAGACACTGCTGAAACTATACATTTCCAAATTACCTTGCCTGATGTTGCCTGAAATTTTCAAATTCGAAAAAAATCGTCATTTTCGATAACTATCAAAAAATTCTATTTTGAACGCAAAATAAGCGAAATATCAACTTTTACTACTCTTCATATTTTATTTATTTTGACTCGATAACCCTAAATTGACCGGCAAATCTTGGCGCCCCGGATGTCGTACTCTTGCCGAAAATCGTACAAAAAGGGTACTTTATATAACAATGTATTAATTCCACTGTAAATTGACGAAATTATTTCCATTTATTAGGAAGTTGTTTTTTTTTGCGGCGCAGCCCTAGCAGAGGCCTTGCGGAGCCCCAGGGCTCCGCAGAGCACACTTTGAGTGTGGCTGGTTTACAATTTCGAATTCATTGCAGCGAAGGGCAAAAAAGTCGATCGGTTAAAATAGCGATAGGCCGAAAATGCGAACGGTCCGGATAACGAAAGCTTACGATCGAACAATACGTTACTTGCGCTTCAGAGTGAAGCTGGCAGATGACGCTGGTGGTCAGTCGGGTAATGCAGTCATCCCATGTTGCCTATTTACGTATTCCCTATTTTGGACCATCGATCACTTGCATATCTAAGATCTACAGATTCGAAGTTCGTATTCTCGGTATATGCCTTTTTGCTATAGTTTGCGTTATTTCACATACGTACTTAGAACGTCTGTATAATAATAACATAAATTTAAAAAAACGAACCATTTTGTCAAATTTCTGGACACGTTAGTTACTGCCTTAAAGCCTCAGGCCACAGTAACGGGTATAAAATCATGTGCGAATTTAACAATTTTTTCGTATGAAAAAGTGATTCACTTATAAAATTAATTACACATCTATTTAGTATGGAAATCAAGCTGTTAGAAAATATATATATATTTTTTTTCGATGTACAAATTGGCCGACTACTCGAAACTTCTCTAAACAGCTTTTTTCCAATTGGCGTGACTAATAACTTCAACAATTTTCACTCGATTTACTTCAAATTTAAAAGTCATGTTCCTAATTTCATTTCGCAAAGCAGTACGTACGGAATTTCTTATTAATCGAAAACTTTTCATTTTATGAGCAGTTTGTGAGCAGTTATAACGAAATTTTTCACTGAAAATTCATATCTTAAGTTCAAATACCTACAACTTTTGAATGAAACAATATTTTTTAAATTCCGTACGTACTTCTCTAGGTATTCTAATGTAGATTGACGAGAATTGTTGTTTTTTGTTCTAGGTCAAAAAGTGTCGATGCTAAATGTCACGCCGCGGAGCGCCTAAAAAAAGATAACAAAAGAAAATATCAGTAGCCAGCCATGTTGTACATCGAAAAAAAATATATATATTTTCTAACAGCTTGATATTCATACTAAATAGATGTGTAACTAATTTTATGAGTCAATCACTTTTTCATACGAAAAAAAAATTGTTAAATTCGCACATGATTTTATACCCGTTACTGTGGCCTAAGGCCTTAAGGTAGTACCTCCACAGAAGAGTTGAATTAAGAAATGGTTGAAATTTGACATATACGTTATTTAATACATTATCCAAACATCTGTGCAATTTGAATAAGTTTGACCACCCCAAACCTGAGATATTTACACTTAAAGTTGGCTTGGTTTACACGTAACAAATGCGTTATGATGGGCAAACAGAGCATCATTAATTCTACCGTCAAAACTAAAATGAAGAAATTAATAGAAAAACGAGGATAAGCTACAGTAAGATATCACAAATAATGTGAAAAAAAAATGAGAATGATTCACCATCTAGTTTCCAAGATATAACCATGAGAAGCCTTCACAATTTTGGTGCAAAGCCTGGCAAAGCCTGGAAAAAAAACAATTGGGGCAAAGCCTGGACAGCCCCGGCAAAAAGTTTACTGGCAATGGTCGATCAAAAACACAATACAAAATATATTTTACGGCAATAAATGATATCCATCGTATTATCTACTAGTACCGAGTCAATATTGCGTAGTTTTTAATTTTATTCATTACTAACTAAACCAATTATCAATCTTTTAAACATGAACATGGTATGTAAACTTTTGGTTGAGATTTTCGCAGAGAAACTACCTCAAGTCTCTACGAGATTTATTACGAGCAAGAATTTCCATGACATCAACGATGTATAATGATTAGCCTAGATAATTATCACACTCAAAAGCTTGAATTCGCCAGCAATGATTGTAAATCCTGTAGGGTCCTTCTATTCTGCTTCTTCATCTCTTTCGCTCCAAAGTGGTTGCTTTGTCGTTTACAAAACCTCCAGAACGTACGGTCGCAATTGCACTGTATTGCGTCCACGAACGAGGCGTCGAAAACCCGTTTTCACGTGTACGAATTGCATTATGAGACTTCACGATATTTGGGTTTTCGCTAGAACTGGCAAAGGGAAAAGGAGGACAAAAATGGTCAAAAGTTTTATTCCCGGTCTCTGTCGTGACTGGAAGCATTTAGGTTTCGTCAAGAGTGCTGTAAAATGTCTGAAATCGTATAACGGTTCAAATTGGAATGAGAGAAGGACGGTGAAACAAGTTCGCCATAACTTGTATACAGGATGTCCCAGAACTGAAGGTAGTCCCTGAAATAAGGGGTTGGGGGTGAAATTCTGAGTTGATTGGTATAAGTATGTATGGGCCTCAGATCAACCCCTGAATTATTATTCGTTTTTAAAGGAGGGCCAATCAGGTGCGCCCGATAAGCCAGCGTACGTCAGTGAGCGATACGCGCGTGTAGTGGTGCCGGTGTGGGTGCGGTGCTGGCTCATCGGGTGCGCCTGATTGGCTCGCCTTTAAAAATTAATAATAATTCAGGGGTTGATCGGAGGCCCATACATACTTATACCAATCGACTTAGAATTTCGCCCCCAACCCCCCATTTCAGGGACTACCATCAGTTCTGGGACACCCTGTATACGCTGGTCGCGATCGGTATAAGGGCCGACGCGGTTGAGACGCCCTTTGGGTAGGTAGGTCGGCAAAAATCGACGACCTTCCTAGAACGACTTGGCGGGGGACATATATTCAATAATACTATATATATACGGCCGAGAAAATTTGATGACGACCAGCCTTCATCGAGCCTCGAAGGACTCATCACCAAGTTTTTTGGTACGGATTTGCTACCATTCGAATTGGTTTAGTCGATATTCCTTAAGAGTCAAATGGCTTTTGAAAATGGTCTGCTTGATAACTGCCTCATGGGATGATGGATTTGGAAAATGCAAAAAGTTTCTAATAAATGGATGTTATAGTTTTTGTCAAACGAACCAAATTTTTCGAATTTTGAAAAAAGCAAGTTACCACATTTTGAAATGGAGCCATGCATTGATGATGCGTAAAGGTACAAAGAATAATAATCAACAATGAAAAAAAGGATTCTTTGAATATTCTGGAGGTAGATAACCTCTAAAAATATGACCCCTTAATGCTTAGGTGCAAAAGTGTAGATGACAAAAACAACGCGTTTTTTTTCTTCCAGAGAGTCCTAGAGAAACACCGAGGTACATCAGTTTGATCTTTAGAAAAAAGGACCAGTATTTACAATGATTTTTCCACTTTTTGTAACATAGTTAACGATTTTCAATTTTTTTTCTGATGAGAGTATTGCAACGTGACGTCGTGATTTTACACACGATAGTCTTACAAAGTTTGTAAATTGTTAAAGTTAAAGAATATTAATAAACGATGATGTTATTATTGTTCAAACAAAGTGCTGCTACTGCTGCATGGCCAATCGGGGTAGGTGCTCCTGCCAACCAGGATGATCTGAAATTAAAAAGGAAAAAAATGTACCTTCAGTATAATAAAAAACGTCCCCATGTCCGAAAACTTTTTAAAAATTTTGCAAATTACGATAATGGCGAGCTGTAAAAAAAAGTTTGTTTTTCGACCATAAAAACGTCATTAATGATTTTTTATTGACAAATGGATAAGCACACACAAAACCATCCAGTCTAACGATAAAAGATGTTATTATATATGCTCCGTCCGAATTTAAAATGAATCGAACGGATAGATTTCGAGATACGAGTTACACCATTCCATAAAACATAGCTTCGAAAAAAAACGCAAAAGAAAAAGGTGCAAATCGCAGCGGTACGTAAATCTTCCCAATTCGCTAATTTTTTGCGATTTCTATCAAATCTTTCTTGCAAATAAAACTTAACACTCTAGGCTATAAAACAATGCGAAAATCGTATTTTCTTAATGTCAACCTCACGCGGGCCCTTTAAATGCAGCGTCGAACCGAAAATTAATCGTAAATTCCGTTTTTGTCCAAAACGCATGTGAAAATTAGATACAATTCCAGGCTGTCGGTGTATCCTAATCAAGACATTATGTCTCGTCAATAGTAGGCATTCAAGGCAGCACCATCAGCGAGTTATAATTCCATACAAATCTATCGATATTTCGCATTTATCGCAAACCGTGCCATCATGCCCAACGTCCACTCCATTCGGAGAAGAAAAAAAAATTCACCGTGTATCCCAAACAAGACGAAACCTTGGAAGCTTGTTCCGTTGATTCCTCCAAATGCGAATGATAGGTACCTAACAACAGTCCTAAAATCCTGACTCCTACCCCGCGACCCCCTTGTCGCGCAATAAGCCGTCGAACATCCTATTCCTCAATTTGTACACAACTTTCGCGTCCGCGCGACATTGCCACGATCAAATTCAACACGCGCTCTTCCCAATCTCGATCAAAACATACCCAATTACCGTACGAAATCGAGCGAACGAGTTCGGCAATCTCGAGCAAGAAAAAAAGACAACTCCAAACATGCGGTTAAAACGAGTAGCATACTGTGGAAAATTCCGAATTTACGCCACATCTTTATTTTACTTGCCCCAGGCGAATTGGTCTAAGGGGGCATCCATTAATTACGTGAGGTGATTTTGGCGATTTTTCGACCCCCCCTCACCCCCTGGTGAGATGTCGTGAGATTTTGCACGGCCCCCTCCCCCCTCCCCTAATCTCACGTGAGATTTTTCAAAATGCATACGTTTACGGAAAATAAATTGTAGTAGAAGTAACTGCGGTTGTAGTACCATTTACTCCACCATGTAAAGTAGTAGGGAGGCTCTCCCTACGTGATAAAAATTATGTGATTACTAAAATTACTAAAATTACTAAAATTACGTGAGATTTGCCGAAGCCCCCCTCTCCCCCACGTGAGATTAGGTGAGATTTCGCTCGACCCCCTCCCCCCCCCTAAACGCCTCACGTAATTAATGGACGCCCCCTAATGGGTAAGCCACTTGAAGGTTTTCAAATTTTTCAGAAAAGAAAAAGAAAAGGACAATATTAATGTGGAAGATCAAATGTTTAGTGCTGGTAATTGCCGATTAAGGCAGTGGTCTGCTTTAGAAGCCGAAAAAAAATCGTTTTTTCAGCAATTTTTTTAAAAGGGAAGGAAATGATTGCGGTGAACGAAATTTTGAGACGATAGTGTATTATATTCAAGCTTTAAAAAATAATTTTTATTATTAAAAAAGATTGAAATTTATCAAAGTTGTAACGATTTTTCTGAGGCGCCTGGAGTCTGCACTTGTAAATCGGTGCCGGTGATGGAGGTCGGGCGATGCATTTGAAACAGTCGAACCAGATTTTTTTTTAGTTTTTATAAGTTCCTTTTCTATATGAACTAAAAAAATACCGAATAAATGATGAAATTCCAAATTTTTTCGAAGTTTGAAAAAAAAATTCACTTTTTTGAAGAAAAAAAAATTCACTTTAAGTTGCAAAACAAGTAATTTAAATAGGACTTTTGGCCAACTTTTTTAGTTCAAATAGAAGATAATTTAATACTGAAGCTAGATCACTTTGATTTTTTTCAATCGGACATATATTGTTTTTGCTATCGCCGGCACCGTTTTCTAAAACTTGTGAAAATGAAAACTCGAGAAAACGGGCTTTAAAGTTTTCGATCCAAAAAAATATAAGTTTTTGGATACTTCCACTAATTAGATGTTAATCAACTATCCCCGGGCCATACAATAATCCTTCCTCTTCTTCAAATCGATTTTTTGAAGCCTGTAAAGCAGACTACTGCCTTAAGGCGGGGTTTATACATTTACAACGATCAACAAATCGATTTCTTTTTTACAAGCGTTAATTAACTTGACGTTCTGTGAGATGCAAAACGGAAAATCAATATTTTACCGACTTCTTGACAATCTTAGAGCTCTGAAGTTTTGCAAACGTGCACCTAAACGGTGACGATGCACGATTTAACTTAAAAAAAGACATACTCTATCGGCGCAAAGTTTCCGGACCAAAATTCAAAAAAGCTCCGGAACAATTTTTTTATGCCATTTCGCCGATAGTTGAGATAAATGAATTTAATAAACGGCATTCTGAGAGGGAGGAATTCAACTTCATTCGGTTTTTTTTTAATTTTACTATTTTTTTTACGACTAGTACCCTTTTTTGAAAACGACCATTCTTCGCCTTTTTGTTCCATTTATGGTGGATCCCGTTTACGGACAAATTTTTTTTGATGCATTTCTTTCACCGGAATCATAAAGGGGGAAGCTCAAGCTTCAATTTTTTTTAAGCTTCGTACGATTTTTTCTTAAAGATATTTGGACTTTTTTTAAAAAAAGAGACGATTTGAAAAATAACGTGTATGGCGAAAACGACAAGGATTCAAGGAAAACGTCAAGAAAGTAAAAAGTTGAATCGGTTTTCGTTGAGTTGACGAGAATTATTTCAGATTTTTTTTCGCAATTTTATTTTCACCTACCGTTTCACAAACCGTTCTACGATTTTTAGTGCAATTCATGCAAAGTAGATGGCGTTAGTTGGATTTAAATTTGTTCGAAGTTCAGTTATCGCGAGACTGTAAGATTCGAGTGAGCGTAAAAGTTGCAAAAATCGCGAAAAAAATCAAAACGACAAACGGTGCGTGAAAAATGTGGCGTGGCTTCGTGCTACAAGAAGCAAAAAAACTGCTTCAAAGCATTCCATACATCATAAAGGAATGTTACGACACGATGTAACGTGTCTGTCACACTTCCTTTATTGCTTTATAACTAGCCTGATTAAATTTTTCAAAAACTAAATACTACGGGGTTTCTTTTTTATTTAATAAAACCCACCACAAAATCAACAATTTTTTTATTTTTACGCTGTTGAGCTACTATGAAGGGTGAACTTTTTTAAATAAAA
>OY723388.1:20021272-20036272 GCA_963210295.1 Ophion ellenae
CACAAGTTTTCCGTTGTATACTTTCTTCACAAAAAAATTCCCAAAAAGCGGTAAATTTTGCGAAAGAAAAGACAATCCCCCCTTAATGAATCTGTATTTAAGATGTTGGCCCAGTAGTGCTTTGAGATAACAGTCGTACACTTATTACACTTATTACGTACACGTACTATTACGTACACGCAAATAAGGATTTATTAACTATTAATGAATCTGTATTTAAGATGTTGGCCGAGTAGTGCTTTGAGATAACAGTCGTACACTTATTACAAAATGAATGTTTGGTAAGAATGAAAAAATCTTCTGTTGAAACAAATATAGCTCTGTTAAGACTACTAATATTTTCTTTTGTTATCTTTTTTTTAGGCGCTCCGCGGCGTGACATTTAGCATTCACAATTTTTTACCTAGAACAAAAAACAAAAATTCTCGTCAATCTACATTAGAATACCTAGAGAAGTATGGACGGAAATTAAGGGGTTACCCCCACTTGCGATTTTGAAAAAAATCGATTTTTTTATTGCATTTTTTTGAAGTATAAGTATCTGAGAATATGTCCTGAAAATTTCAAGTCGATCCGAACAAAATTGACTGAGATATGAGCGTTGAAAGAGAAACTTTAAACGCGTTTTTCTCAAAACGGCATTTCTGAAGTCGGTGACCAAGATTACTCGAACACTAATGAACCGATCTTCTTGAAATTTTTCAGGCTTATTTAATACATAAAAATGTAGTCTTTAATCGTTCGATTTTTTTTTTCGAAAAAAAATTGCCGTTTTATAGCCAAAAAACGGCCGTTTTTTTTCGTTAAAATCGAACCATTAACTTTGACTGTCCGCCATTTTGTGAAAAATGAATATTTTTTAAAATCCTTCGATTAAAGATTAGTTTATACTTATATTTAACTAAATCCATCCGCATTTTTTTCTTCAGATGATCCACTTCGCCGCAATGTTGGTCACCGCAAACCGTGTATATAAAAACATTATTTCATTGATGGCCATTTGCCACGAAACAATGTAATATTTTTCAATAAAAAAATTACTGAAAGTTCTTCAAGATGTGTTCTTTACGATGGTATATTGATCGATTAAAAAAGTTTTGTAGTCTTCTTTAAAAAAATTCATGAAAAAGGCCTTTTTTTTGCGCTACAAGTGGGGGTAACGCCTTAAAAAATATTGTTTTATTCAAAAGTTGTAGGTATTTGAACTTAAGAAAATCAATTTGCAGTAAAAAATTTCGTTATAACTGCTCATAAACTGCTTACAAAATGAAAAGTTTTCGATTAATCAGAAATTCCGTACGTACTTCTCTGCGAAATACAATTAGGAACATAACTTATAAATTTGAAGTAAATCGAGTGAAAATTGTTGAAGTTATTTTTCACGCCAATTGGAAAAAATCTGTTTCGAGAAGTTTCGAGTAGTCGGCTATTTTGTACATAGAAAAAAAATATATATTTTCTAACAGCTTGATATTCATACTAAATAGATGTGTAATTAATTTTATGAGTGAATCACTTTTTAATGCGAAAAAATTGTTAAATTCGCACATGATTTTGTACCCGTTGCGGTGACCTAAGGCCTTAAGCTGATAGATTAGAAAATCTTTCTACCGCTAATACTTGTTGCCTTCCCCGGTATACATAATATTCGCAACTCTAATATAGTGGGGGATGGCTCTCGTCGCGAGACCAAAACTGTAGCTATTGTTTATCTGGAATCCGCTAGGGTCGCTGTAATCGCGGGATGTTCTGTGCGACAGAGGGAACAATAGCCGCGCCTGCGCGTTATACTCTAACCTAAAACTCTATACTTTCTCATTCGCATAATATTCGACGTATTTTCGGAAAATGTATCGTTCTTCAAAATACTTCTCACAAAGGTAATGCGAAGATGTTAATTTCTCGACAGGAACTCCGACTTCGATTTTTCTCATAACGAGGTTCACAATAATGAGGCAAAGTGGTAGTTCTCGCTCCTGCCACCCGGAGCGCTGCTACCTAGAGGTGAGCCAATCAAAAGCAGGTCCGAACAGTTGTTCAATTCGCGATTTCCACGTTCTAGAGATGGCGCAGTAATATTTCAATAAGGCTGGTCAAAGTATAGGGTCAGACGTAAAAATTACTTCATTCTTAATTTCCTGCGAGCTGGCTATTGGATTTACCTCCATGATACATTGTAAAGATGCTACTGCAGTGAATTATTTATTCTCCGCTCTTTTTTTAGCTCTGTCAGTTCTGGATTTAGATTTTTAAGGTTATGAGAGTTATTACATTTTTCAGACCATACTTTTCACAAGGGCGCCTGAAAGTACATTTATACATTGTATATAACAGAAATTACTCTTAATATTGAGAAGAGTATGTGGCTTCCGGATGGAGGCCGCGTTGAGGATCAGCGTTGTGCCGACGTTTCGCAAACGTTACAGTCTGCATCATCAGGGCTGAGAGCTCCGATACTGAAGCTCTCGTGTCTCAGGTATTCCTTATATAGTTGCAGTCATCGTTCCAGATCGCTGCACCAGCCAATCAGATGTTTTAATTGATTAGCTGGTCAATGAAAAAACGGGGAGGACGGTGTGCCAAGACCCATACAGTAACCCTAAACCACACAGTAAAAAACCTAAGTAACCACACACTCTCCGCAGCTGAAACATCAGTCCTCGCAAAAGGGCACAATTTCGCCATTACACCGACAGAAATTCCGACCAGAGAAATCATCAGCCAGGTGGAAACTGCCATCTATCGTCTCCCACTGGATACTGGCAACGACATCAGGAAACGGATAAGCAATATTCTACACAAGGCGAAACCTCCGCAGCAGAATATCACGAAGGAAGAACACCTTGCTCTTCACAATTTGAAGAAAAACAAGGACATCTTAAATACTACCAGCTGACAAAGGGAATGCAACTGTCATCATGCATAAAACGGACTACTGCAGTAAAATTATGAACCTGCTCGAGGACACCAACACGTATGAGAAATCATCACGTGACCCCACATCGAGTGTAGAACAGAAAACAACAACACTTCTAAAAAAGGCTGGTCTATCGGAAAACCTAACCAAAGTCCTTACACCCAAGGAATCCCTACCACCCAGGCTTTACGGTCTGACAAAAACAACATCCCACTAAGGCCCATTGTTAGCAACATAGGGAGTCCTACATATCACTTGGCACGTTTTCTCTGCAAACCTATGCAGGAACTCGTAAACCACAACAACTCCTATATCCAAAACTCCCGGGATTTTGTGAACAAGATGTAGTCTATCAAGGTACAACCAGAAGACATTTTAGTGAGTTTCGATGTTGTATCCCTGTTTACAAACGTCCCAACCAATGAAACCCTGAGCATAGTTAAAAATTGCAAAAAAGTTGCCCCTAACCTACTGCCCCTCATAGAACATTGCCTAAACTCTACATACTTCCAATTTCAATCCCAGTTTTATGAACAAAGGCGCAGCCATGGGTTCCCCTATTTCCGCTATCATCGCCAACATCTTTATGGAGAACTTCGAGAACAGAATTCTGCAAGAAGCTTCCCTCAAGCCCCCCACCTGGTTCCGATATGTCGATGACACTTCGTCATTTGGAGTCACGGCAAAGAAAACCTCAATCATTTCTTAACCTCCCTCAACTCCCAGCACCCCAATATTCAATTCACCATGTAGATAGAACAGGAAAATCAAATCCCTTTTCTGGATGTACTGGTTCAACGGAAAAGCGATGGCACTTTGAGCCATAAAGTTTACCGGAAGCCAACGCATACAGATAGATACCTCCACGCTACGTCCCATCACCACCCTTCCCAAAAACAGTCGGTCATAAGGTCTCTGGTCTACAGAGCTCTAGCGATCTCCGAACCAGACTCCCTGGAGGTTGAACTAGAACACCTACGAAAAGCTTTAGGAGACAATGTCTACAAGCCAGGCAACATCGAAAGAACGATCAAAAATCTAAAAAGAAAAATAGCTGATCCGAACACGGTTACAGCACCTTATGGGGAGAATGCAGGACAAATAACCCCAACAACTTCCCTTCCATACCTTCAGGGCATAACCGATCGCATAGGTAGGGTCCTTGGAAAACATAACGTGCGAGTCATCTTCAAACCTCAGAAGAAACTAGCACAAGTGATTCCGAGTGCAAAAGACCACCATTAAGTGCACCAGGAGTATACAAGATACCCTGCTCATGCGATAAAGTGTACATAGGAGAAACCGGGAGGAAGATCAATACACGGATCGAAGAACACCAACGGTGTATCAAATATGGCCATATTACACAATCAGCGCTGGCCGAAAATTGGATGGAGACTGGTCATGCCATCCAGTTCGACAAATCCCAAAGTCTGGCCCCATCAAACCGCTATTTTTCCAGGAAACACCGAGAAGGCTTGGAAATCCGAAAACATCCAGACCATCTAAACAGAGATGGAGGATATCACGTCAATCCTATTTGCCACACCGTCCTCCCGGTTTTTTAATTGACCAGCAGATCAATTAAAACATCTGATTGGCTGGTGCAGCGATTTGGAACGATGACTGCAACTATATAAGGAATACCTGAGACACGAGAGCTTCAGTATCGGAGCTCTCAGACCTGATGATGCAGACTGTAACGTTTGCAAAACGTCGGCACAACGCTGATCCTCAACACGGCCTCCATCCGGAAGCCACATACTCTTCTCATTACATAAAGAGCCGCGAAAGCCTTAAAACTACTCTTAATATTGCTCAATTTAAATTTGGTCTTTGGCCATTGGAATAGATGATGTATGAACAAATATATACGGTCTAATTTTTTTCTGTTTTTTCTCTTTATGATTGATCTATTTTTTCTCAATAGATTGCATTTCTTCTTTATTTGTACAACTTTTATTTTTATTTTTGCTTTCTTTATAATGTTAATGAGAACCCGTAAATAGATATAATGAAAGAGGAATAAAATAAATAAATAAATAAATGCATTCTGCGCGTTCAAAAGGCACCGTTTTTATTGTTTTGTGAGTACAGCGAGTTTGTTTTTTTTACAACGAATTGCAAATTCGACAGACGTAAACCGACAGTTATACGTTCTACATCATTTACAGTCAACTGTGTAAACTTTCGCTGGCATGGTCTTGACGAACCTTGTAATTTCGGAACATTGAAATTAGAAATTTCAACCCGGCCACCATGCCAAGATCATGCCAGCGAAAGTCCACACAGTTGACTGTAAATGATGTAAGACGTATAACATTGTCTAGACAAATTTCAAAAGTGACGCAAAATCACTTCTGAATAAGAACAAAATTCTTGAAATAATTCGTCGATTTATTGAAAATTTTAACACTTTCATAGCCCAATTGTTTTGACGGTGTACAGATTTTCGGAGTTTTCATCTTTTGGGGTAGTATTCTTTCGGAGTTTTGAGCGTTCTGATCATTCAAAGTTCGGAATTGTAACCCGGCCCCATCGTGAATTTCGGAACATTAAAATCCAGACTTTTCAACCGTCGGAGCATTAAAAGTTCGGAATTTCAACCTGACCCCACGGCAACGATCGTTGATAATTTCTTTACAGCAGTCTACTGACTACACTATGTCATAACCACAAACTTGAAATCACAGAATACAAAGTTTATGTTTTCACCATCAAATCATCCCTCGACACTGGCGACACCAAAACGCTTTCATTCCCGAAGTCACCCCATTGAAATGCTCTGGAGTCGCACGGCCTGTATGTAAGACCGTGCCTCAGATTATTGTACCTGATACAATAAATTACGTGCATTGTCGACCGACGATTTTCGGGAGCGGACTAAATTGAACTTTCCAATTGTGACACGCCAGGTGCGCCAAAGTGTCAAACACTGTATACTTATTCACATGTACAGACGAGACTCGTATACCGAATGGCGCCGCGTTTTCTAGGTTATGGTTCCGAGCTTCAATCGGTTTATCGTTGAACCGATCCCTGTACCTCCCGTAATACTCTTTGCACCGTAACACTATGGTCACTTTTGCAAACTCCTCCTTCTGTTTTCTACCGACAGCTCTGCCATGATCCTCGACGATAATCTATCTGGGGTACGGAACTGCAGTGAGTGCTCTTTCTCTCTCTCCCTCTCTCTCTCCCCCCCTCTCTCGCTCCATGGCCGGTTAACCATGTGCTATATATAGCACGCAGTTCCCGATGTTTCCGTAAGTATCGGCGCTTACCCGCTCATTACACGTGGGAAATGACTTGCGCGGGTAATCGGCCCTTCCCATATCGATTCTTGAGTTATTCTCGAGTTCCCTAAGGCACATATTTATGGGTGTGTGTGTGTGTATGTCTCCTCGCGGTGAAAAGACTTCGGATGTTCGATGTCTTTTCAACTTGCCATAAAGATAGCGAGAGCGAGAGGGGGGGAGCAACAGAGAAGGGATGTACTCGGGTTACAAGGGGGCTGAGAGTTAGAGAGTGCAAACTGCCTCGCACTTGAAAATAATGAGCCAGCAAGAATGTGTGTGTATATATACATATTGTAACTCCGGAAAAAACTCCAGAGAACTATCCGAAAAAAATTCAGTGCGCTTCTGAGCCGGGGATTCGATCCCGAGACCTTTCGATTGCCGTTCGTATGTTCTGACCACTGAGCTACGCCAGCCCGGTTATCACATTTTCTCGAATCGTCTGGATCTTCGAAACGTTACATTATGAATACACACACACACACACACACACACACACACACACACACACACACACACACACACACACACACACACACACACACACACACACACACACACACACACACACACACACACACACACACACACACACACACACACACACACACACACACACACACACACACACACACACACACACACACACACACACACACACACACACACACACACACACACACACGCACGTACGCACACACACGCACGCACACATTCATATACATGCGCGACTATACAAATTTCGGCAATCATCTTGGGTACGATATATTTTCTCTCAAGAGGTATACATAAGCACGAACTTCAAAAATACGATTCTCTCGTTGCACAATTCTATAGCCTAGGATCTTAACTTCGTTTTGCAACAAAGATTCCGTGAAAATTCCAAAAACTGACCGACCTATGACGATTGTTGTGAATAGTCGGATCGTTAATTGCGGTATGGCGAACCGCCCCGCTACAATTTACTCACTTTATTTCACTTTATATTCGGACAGAGCGTAGTTTACCACTTTTTCTACCGTATGATTGAAAATGTTTATCCATTTGTTTATAATAAATAACCGAAGTTGATTTTTTTATCGGAAATCAAACGTTTTTTTACAGCCTGCGATGTTGGTAATTTTCAAAATGTCAAAAAACGTATCCGGTGATACGAAAGTTCGGTCGTTATGATAAAAGTAAAATATTGTGTTATATTGATGTTATACAAATAAATAAATATAATACATTGTGTAAGTAAGAAAAGTTATTGTTCACTTGGGATGACCAAACGACGGCACTTTGCTTCATTAATAATGTCATCATTGTTTATCAATATTTCTCAATTTAAAAAAAGATCAACATAACCTCACAAATGTTCAAACAGCGTTTTCTCACAGATGGTTAACGGGCTACGTCGACATAGGTGGGTTACAAAAATTGTATTTTCCAAAAAAAATTTTATTCGATAGTATCATCTTTTAGTTATATTCCCTGAAATTTTCATTGAAATATTCCTAAAATTGAACGAGCTTTTCATTGAACGAAGCTTGAACGTGTTTTTCTCGAAACACTGTTTTCAAAGTCAGTGGACATGATATCTCAAGAACCACTTGACCGATTATTTCCCAATTTACAGGATATACGATGAGACACATTTAAAGGTCGTTGACGATCTCACTATTTCTAAATCAATCTTCATTTTTTAATAGTTACGTAAAAATGACCACTTTTTTCATTGATTTTGTGTGCTCGAATTTCAATACGCCTTCACATTGTTAAAAAAATAGATTAAAAAAAAACGACAATCGTCAAGGACTCGTACTCATTGTTACTTTGAATAACCCGTTCGGTTTTTCGATTTCGGATGGATCGTTCAAGCTGGAGAGTGTCCACCGACAAAAGTCGCGAAAAAATGTTTCTTATCCGCTGGCGGCGATGTTTTTCTGTATTTTAGTGATTTTTTAAAAATGCTCTCACTGTATGTACCTTTGTGCTTAAAAAAATTCCATATTCCAACAACCCCTTTCCAAAAAAAAAAAAAAAAAAAAACGGAGTTCGGTAATTTTTTTCGGGCCTCTAGGTAGATTTAGCCCCTCAAGTTTGTTTGTTCGGAAAAACGGACTATCAGGCTCTGAAGAATTCACCGGCGCAGAGCTTGACAGTTTTTTTTGCCCGGAAGATTATTCTTCTCCGAGAACTCTCTGTTCGAAAATTTCAGCTATCTTTTTCACACTGATGTGTCACGCGGTACATCTTCAACTTCGCCTTAATAGTGCGTAAAATCTCGACCTCGTCATTCCACTTCTCTCGTCAGAAAAAAAAAACATTGAAAATCAGCCTGTTTTTGGGCCCCAGGCAGACGCAGAGTCGTTAAAAAAATCGTCTGCACACGAATTAAGGGGTCTTCTCACTTTAGACGCTAAAAAAGGCTATTTTCATGTTTTTTGCGATAGGTTTATATTATAGATGTCGATATAAAAGTTGTTACACTTAATAAATACACTTTCGAAATACATTTTTTCAAATGTATGTATTCATGTAACCCAAACAAACTTTGAACGCATTTTTTTTTCGTTTGGGTTAAATAGATTTGGAAAAAAATCGCACTCAGCCTGCGTTCTCTCCCTTCCCTGGAAGACTCTTCCAATAGGGAACCTTACGCAAAGCTCAGCGCAGGTGGCGCCACGTAAACATAACCTAAACAAAAGGAGCTGGCACCGCGCGCGGTACATTTTCACGGTGCCTGTCTTGTACTAAAATTCTATGAATGGACATAATGGACAATAATTACGGATATTTGACTATACCGGAATTGAAAAATTGTGGATGCTAAATGTCACGCCGCGGAGCGCCAAAAAAAGATAACAAAAGAAAATATCAGTAGTCGGCCATTTTGTACATCGAAAAAAAAAAACATTTTCTAACAGCTTGAAATTCATACTAAATAGATGTGTAATTGATTTTACGAGTGAATCACTTTTTCATACGAAAAAAAAAATGGTTATTCGCACATGATTTTATGCCCGTTAATGTGGCCTAACGCCTTAAAGAAAATTCAACATTAGTCGTAGAAACACGGACGAAACCCAAGAGCATTTCACTAAACGCCATGTTTTGTTTACGTTACAATAGAATGTCCCCTCTAGCGGGAGAAATTGGCAGTGAGGTTCCCTATTCGCGTCATAGAATTCAATAAGACGAAGATTCAACCTACAGAACGATCGAAAACACGTAGATGTTTTGTCGTCGGGGACTGTCGCGAAACTCCGCTCGTCGAAGTGAAATTACGAATGAAATGGACCATTTCGTTCTACGCTCGTGAATTGATCCGGTTGAAATTTCCGGCTACTCCCAAGCGCGGCAGCGACAATGTTGATCGACAGGGCGCGCGGTGCGATTAGAATCGGCAGAGTAGAGCAGAGAGGGCGCATGCACCGCGGCACGTCGTTGTGCGTCGAGAGTACCGGGGCGTGTCCTTTCTTTCCTTCGATCGTGCAAACTCTCGTCCAACGCTGAAGGAGGCTACTCGATTCTGCCCATACACCTACAAATGCATACAAACCATACTCGTATAAAGGTGCATATTCGTACGATTTGCATATATTTAATACACGTATATACATCGCGATTATACGCGGCGAGGCAAAAAGATCGACTCGCGGCAGTCGCAGTGGGAGCGAAGAATACACCTCTGTATCTCGCCGTGTATTCCGCCGCGGTCGGAGTGGTGGGGGTTGCGAAGCCCGGCCCACTGGCCGAGCGGGGCGGGGGGGGGGGGGGGGCAAGGATCGCGCGCGAGGTGGTGGGGAGAGCCGGCAGTGTCGATTCATCGGGTCCCTCAGATCGCAGGAAGACGCGAGTGTGCGCGCGCGTCGTCGTTGCCCAGTCCGTGATAAATATCCTTTAACCACACGGTTATTCGATCGCGAAAGAAAAACACCCAACACTCTTCTGTCTCTCTCAATCGCGCGCGCAGACACACACACATGCCCCACTCTAATCAAAATCGCCGTAGAAAGCCGCGAAATTACGACGAAAGAACAAATGTAAATCCACTCCGAATCCGAACAAACGCGTAAGGAAAGTGACAGGCATCACGTTTCAACACGCTCGTCATCCTATCGTAGACTCGCGAATATCTGGGAGGGGGGGGGAGGGGTCAAAGAAAAAGCGTTCGAACACAAAGCTGCGTTTTTGCAAAACTTCCCGATCGTATAAAAGACGAATTTGTGATCTTCCTGTGTTTCTCGTGTGTGTGTCTTTTGTACTCATCGCGGAAGAGTCTACAAGAGAGAAGAGAGAAAAAAAAACGAAAACACAAACCCTCGTGCAGAGATTAGCCGTTCGCGTCGCGTTCAAAATCATTGCGTTGTTTACACCTCGATATATATATATATATATATATATATATTAACGTGTGTACACGTACAGGAAAAGAATTCATTCCCAGCGCCACTTTGTATCGCGATTTCGTGTTATATTTTTCGTGACTAAAGCGCGTCCAGTGATTTCGCCCAATTCGGGACAGTGTCAACAAGCCTCCGTTTATGTGTGTACTTTCTTAAGCCTCTTTTAGCCTCCAGGCCTCTCGTCGCTAGTGCGCTTTTTCTCGGAACTCGATGAACTCTTTTACGCCCAGCTGAGGTCAAGATCTCGCGCGAGTTCTTCGCGACACGTGCCATTTTCGCTTGCAAAACATACTTCCAACATTCGCGCATATATACATACATACATAAATATATATATATATACACGCGTACGCGAGTGCGGTCAAAGCTGTGCGCGGTCCGAGAACGCGGGCAACAACAAAAAAGTGTGAGAAATGGACTGTAAGGCCTGTAGGCAACGCGAACGAGGTTGAAACTCGTGCGGGTGGATCGAAACGACTCTTTTTTTTTTGTTTTCGTTTCGTTTTATAATTTTGTGAATATAACAAAGACGAGCGGGCTCGCGAATGTCGAAAGTTTTCACGATCGCGCCTCACACAACGTGAAAAACGCATCGGAGTTCTCGTCTCGTTGGTTGTGCTCGCGGGAATTGGCCCGGAGAAGTTTTGCGCGCGATCTACCGGCACCGGCGCGCAGACTGCCACCAGGACTGCCACCTGTGTGAAGTGTCGAAGAAATTCCGATAAAACAAGGAAGAGAGACGCGGCGATAGGGTGAGAGAGAGAGAGAGAGAGAGAGAGAGAGAAGCGCGTGACGAGAGTCGCTCGAGACTCGCGCGACCGCCAAAAGCGGATCAAACAGCCAAAATTCGGGTGAAAAACAGAGATCCGTTGCCATCGTACGCGATGGAGATAAGCGACGAGTATCAAGACATGGGAAATCCCGGCGGTGGTGTGGCAATGGCAAATATACCGCTCGGGCATCATCGACAACAATCACCGGACAGTCCCATGGTGAATATTCACGCGTTTCTTCAGTTTTTTTATTTTCTTTTACTGATTTTCATTCAAGTTGTTTTTTTTTCCACCAAAAATGCACTTTTTTTCTGCGCGACTGAATTATGGCGAAATCGTTCGAAACGACTGTTTTTTCCTTCATATTTAATTGAATTAAATTTTTCATTGTAGAATTGTTGGCGATCACGATCATTTGAAATTTTGCTCAGACGTCCGATAGCTTCGACATTTTGTCGAACATCCTCGCGGGCAAAGAAAAATCATAAGAAACGTATGCTCGGAACAAATGAACGGAGAATATTATTTTCTTCTTGTCTTAAGGGGGCTATATCTGCTGGAGGCCCGAAAACATGGCCAAATTACGAGTTTTTTTTGGGGGGGGAATCGGTTGGTGAAACAGAAACTTTTTTACCTTAAAGAGTGTTGAAAAATCGCTAAAAAAAAATACAGAGAAAGAAGGAAAACATGGCCGCCGGCAGATAAGGAATTTTTTTCTCGACTTTTGGCGGTGCACGCTCTCCAGCTTGAACGGTTTATCTGAATTATAAAAACGAAACGGGTTATTCGTGGTAACGACAAATACGAGTCGTTGACGATCGTTGATATTTAAAATGTTTTTTTTTTTTTCAACAACGTGGCGATGAATTGAAACTCGAACATGCGAAATTTCTGAAAAAAGTCGTCATTTTTACGTAACTGTTGAAAAACGAAGATCGATTTGGAAAAAGTGAGATCGTCAACGACCTTTGAATGTTTTTCGTCGTATCTCCTGTAAATTTGGAAACAATCGATCAAGCGGTTCTCGAGATATCATGTCCACCGACTTTAAAAACAGTGTTTAAAGTTTGTTCAAAGTGTGTTTAGAGTTTGAATTATGGTGCTGCTAGCGCTCGCCCGGCCGACCGTTGGAAGCCGTAGCTCGTTCAATTTTAGAAATGTTTCGATGACATTTTCAGGGAATATAGCTAAAAAGTGATACTATGGAATGAAAATATTTTCTGGAAAATTGCGATTTTTTGTAGGTGTAGCCCGTTAATGCCGACTCACCACGCGTGTATATTTACCTTTAGCGGGCAATCGGAGTTTTTCGATTTCGATGTGTGGAAAGAAAATGTCATCCCTCAAGCTTACGAAGAATATTATTAGGTGTAAGGAAACTTCACGCCCACTCTGAGCTCCCTGTCTCAGGGGGAGGGGGGGGGGGCTGAATAATTTTTGTTCCCCTATTTGATGCACTCGAGAAATTCGCTCCCGACCTTCACATTTACTGAAGAACTCGTCGATTTTTTTTTCATCGAATCCGCTTGACGTTTCTTAACGCTGGCGCTTACGTGTTTCGAAAGAATGATTGAAAATCTTCATGTCGTAATTTGATGCAATTTAGAGTGCACTCGAAAAAATTGCACGTTTTCCTGTTGACGATGAAAAATAAAAAAAAGATAAGAAAATTAGTTAAAAAAGAAGATAACGTGCACTTTCCGAATGACTCGAATGTGTGGAAAAATAATGACGTCGAGATTTTTTTAAGGCGTTAGCGCAACTTGTAGCGCAAAAAAGGCCTTTTTCATGAATTTTTTTAAAGGAAACTACAAAACTTTTTTAATCGATCAATATACCATCTTAAAGAACACATCTTGAAGAACTTTCAGTAATTTTTTTATTGAAAAATATTACACTGTTTAGTGGCAAATGGCCGTCAATGAAATAATGTTTTTATATACACGGTTTGCGGTGACCAACATTGCGGCGAAGTGGATCATCTGAAGAAAAAAATGCGGATGGATTTAGTCAAATATAAGTATAAACTAGTCTTTAATCGAAGGATTTTGAAAAATATTCATTTTTCACAAAATGGCGGACAGTCAAAGTTAATGGTTCGGTTTTAACGAAAAAAACGGCCGTTTTTTTGCTATAAAACGACCATTTTTTTGTCGAAAAAAAAAATCGAACGATTAAAGACTACATTTTTATGTATTAAATAAGCCTGCAAAATTTCAAGAAGATCGGTTCATTAGTGTTCGAGTAATCTTGGTCACCGACTTCAGAAATGCCATTTTGAGAAAAACGCGTTTAAAGTTTCTCTTTCAACGCTCTTTCAACGCGGATTCTTCTCTTTGAACGCTCATATCTCAGTCAATTTTGTTCGGATCGACTTGAAATTTTCAGGACATATTCTCAGATGCTTATACTTCAAAGAAATGCAATAAAAAAAAATCGATTTTTTCAAAATCGCAAGTGGGGCTAACCCCTTAAATGCCGGTTTGTAAGTGAAAAATAATAAAATGGAAATAGAAAAAATATAAATATAAATATAGTAAATTAAACAAATAACTATAGTAGTAGCTTATCATTCCAGGTACGTCCCTTAAGGGTATTTACACAGAAGATCTCCCCTTCATACATGTCTCCCCTTAAAATATTTTCTTATTTCTAAACGTATACTCCACTGTCGTTTCGCTTTTCGTTTCCTCTCGCATAAATAACTGGAAAGGAGGAAATTTCGTTCCCTCCTTTGCAATTTCTCCAATCAGTTTCTCGAATCGCTCAATAAAAATACACTGTTAAATCACCGGCTCCTTTTTCAGCACCATCTGTATCTTCCTATCAATTTGTTTCTCCTTTTTGTCTCCTATCCATTTTTTCATGTTTTCTACTATTTCTTTTTTAATTTGATTCTTGGCTTTTTTACACGTACATATATGCACCAGGTTTCCTACCTACTTTTTTTTACAAACCCTGCATTTGTTGATGGTTTTCAAGACTCCATCGTTGGAATGCACCGAAAATGTATATTTTTCGTAATGCCGTATCTTTTTAGCACATTTAGGCTACGAAGGTCCCTGAAATATTTTCGAAAATCCTTGCGAAAAAGTGCGCAACCGAAAAGCCGCAAATAAGAGTTCAGATAACAACGAAAATGAAGAAATTAAAAAATCAAGAAGAATTTTCGTTGCATTCCACGATGCAAACTTCAACACCGTCACTTGCTATCACTATATCCATTATTTCCTTCTTTCCTCACAATTCCGCATCTTAATCTCGCCGGAGTTTCTTTTTTTTTTCTCATGTTGAAGTTAAATCCTCCCAATGCTCTGTCTCCATGATATTCTTCCTACTTTTGTATTGAGAGCAATGCGTCGATTTTTAAATTTTGTGCCGATCCTGTTGGAGTTCTTCGTCGACTTCTGTTCTCGTACACGTTTTTATTGTTCATTTCATTTCCCCTCTATCGTTGTTTGCAATCGCTCTCCATATGTTTCCCTCGTCTACTTCCTTTAAAAAAATATAAATATAATCTTTTCAATGCGAATGAAAAAATACAAATATGTCCATATTCTTTTCTTTTTTTAATTGCAACCCGACATGTTGCTACGAATACTCGGTATCGACATTGCTTC
>OY723388.1:20041272-20044391 GCA_963210295.1 Ophion ellenae
AAGGCGCTAAACTGTATGTAGCTCCAGTTACTTGACGATTGCTTGAAGCTAGCTAGATCAGGCGAACTGAATCAAGCCGTAAGTCCACTTACGTGACCACCGCCTGAAGCTAGCTGGATCAGGCAACTAGAGGAAAGAGTACATCCAGTTGCCTGACTATCACCTGACACCAACCGGATCAGGCAAATTGAGGCATACCTTAAGAGGCTATACCAGTGTGAACGCCGAAAATTTGGGTGATTTCCGGGAATTTTTTGGAAGAAAAGTACTCAATTAAATGTTTCGAAAAATTAAGAATATATTGGGCTATTTTTTTACCCATATTACATAATTTTTTTATTTAAAAAATTGAAATCCAAGCGACTTATGGGCTGCCTTCGGAGGCGCCAAAAAAAAGTTCCTCCACTGCTGACATGATTCCGGCCGATTGAGTAGCTGAAACCGAAAAAGGAAAAAATGTCGTTAAACTGAAGGTATTTCCTGTACAATGACGTAGGATTTTCGGAAAATATCAAAATCTAACAAAATGGCGTGGTTATGAAAAAAGTCTGTTTTCTTGCCTGTAAAATGGTCGTTTTTTTTTCAATGCCCAATCGTCAATTTTCATCCAATCAAAGATATGCTACGTCATTGTAGAGTAAATATTTTCAAGAGTACTCAGTTGAAATTTCAAGTCAATCGGATATTGCTCTTTGAGTTACACTGTCAGCAAATTTGAAAAATCTCATTTTGAGAAAAACGCGTTTAAAGATTTAACTATCGATGTTTGCAAGATAAAATGATATTGATATAAATGATATAAATGATAACGATCTTCTGGAAAGTATAAACTGTCGAAAGAGGCAAAAAAATCGATTTTTTGAAAGTGTCACACTGGTATAGCCCCTTAAGTAAGGCCTCCGTACTACAGCGTGATCAGACTCGGATCAAATATCAAGCCAGCCTGACCATATTTCTACTCGGGTAGAGACGCGGTAGCGTCTAGATGCCGAATAATAAAAATGACAATTTCGATTTCACGCAATATGCTTGTCGTTTTTTTCTTCGATTTTTTCTTCCCTTAAGATTCGATTTTCCTCCGCCTCGGGGGACGATGAGCTTTTACGGATAATCTATAATTGCCATCGTAGCCCATGTAGGGTGATCGGTAGTGGCCAACGATTGGCCGATGCGCGACGCCGAGCCTGCCAACATTGGCACTCGAGCTTGGCCCGATCATCGACCGAGCCTCGGATGATAAGAGCGGCCCGATATTCGCAATCAATATTGGCCCTAGAATGGCTTATGAGAATCGGCCGAGCATCGCGTAGGAGTTCATTCGAGAATCGGCCAACAATCAGTCCCCGTCAAGATTGCCATCATTGGCACTCGAGCTTGGCCCGATTATCGACCGAGTCTTGGCGGATAATTGTGACCCGATATAGATCAACAAAATTGGTCCTGCACGGCCAAAAAAAAAAATTGATTCTTTTTGTATCGTAATTCGTCATTACCGGGTCTTTCGAAACGATTAGTTCGAAGAAAATATTTCACCTATATGGGACTCGAACCTTGAACCTACCTACTCATAGCCAAGCACGCTGCCCCTATGCTACCGAGTGCTCGTAACATTTGAATCGCAGATATGCCATAAGAGACCAAATGGATTCTCATCATTATTAGTATCGCATAAACTATATCAATTAGTTAATATCATCGTGATAATTAGAGAGTGTTATCGACTGACATGTTGGAGAATTTCCAAATCTAACCTATATATATATATATAATTCCTCTCGCTCCACCCTCTCTACCCCCACAACCCTTCAATATGTGTGTTCCAATAAAGACAGACCATTTGTTCATTAGTTCGAGTTTAATTTGAATAAATAAACATATTTAAAATGATAATTCCAATAATGGAATGCAATAGGAAAAATTTGATTTCACAAAAAATCTAGTTAATTCAAATAAAGAATAAATAAATAGACGCGGTTAGTTAATATTAATAGAATTTTTCTGTCAGTGTAGGATGGTTCATAAAAATGGGCAGAGTATCGCGCATGAGCTCGTTCGAGAATCAGCCAACATTGAGTGCATTGATTTGGTAGTCATGGTTGTTAAGACTAATGTCCAATGGACTCGTAAAAAGTATTCATCTCGTCTCTCAATGACTTCGACGCGAAACAATGAATCGTCAATATACGAATTGCGGTTTGATCATGCGTTACTCGGCCGAACATTGGCCTCGTATCGGCAAAAACATGATTGGCGAGTCTATACTTCGCCAAACATCGACCTCGTATCGATAAGCCAATGATTAGAGAGCCTATATTTGGCCGAACATTGGCCTCGTATCGGCCAAACCAATGATTGGCGAGTCTATACTTCGTCAAACATCGGCCTCATATCGATTACCCAATAATGAACGAGTCTATACTTGGCCGAACATTGGCCACGTATTGGCAAACCAATGATTGGCCAGCCTATATTTCGTCAAACATCGGCCTCGTATCGACAAGCCAATGATTGGCAAGTCTATGTTTGGCCGAACATTGGCCGCGTATCGGCAACCCAATGATTGGCGAGTCTATACTTCGCCAAACATCGGCCTCGTATCGACAAGCCAATGATTAGCGAGTCTATATTTGGCCGAACATTGGCCTCGTATTGGCAAACCAATGTTGGCTAGTCAATACTCAGCCGAGCATTGGCGTACAATTGGGTAATCGATCATCGCCCCGCCAACATTGGTCCAAGTATTGGCCGTTACGGTTCGATTGGCGAAACCTACATGGGAGCTCGAATCGACAGCGACGAGGCGAGACGTAGAGAGCGAGAGAGAGATGGAGGGTGGGAGTTCGTCACGTTGCCCGGTCGTCCAATAAAAAACGGCGTGTTTTTCGAACAGCAGTGTATTTTAGTTACAGACGATATTGATCTTTGCACCGATGGAATGCAACAAATTTTTTTTCTAACTGCAATTTTTTTTTCGCCAGATCAAACCTGCGATGAAAATGAAAAACGAGGAAACAAAAAGTGTTGCCGTTGCATTTCAACGATGCAAACTTCAACGGCATAGTGCCGACGCGACATTGTCGAGACGCTTTTTTTTCTACCAATATATTAAAATATTTTGG
>OY723388.1:20044591-20121230 GCA_963210295.1 Ophion ellenae
TTTTTTTTTGCTAATGATACCCTCTCCCCTCGTCGTTTCTCCCACGAAAAACGTGATCTTCCCCGTGTATAGTAGACAAAACCCGTCTGAAGGGCGCACGTATCATTCCGAACTTTACGCTGCCCCCGACAAATTAAAATTGCTCGCGAGCCTCGTGAGCTCATTTATGTTTCTTCCTTTCTTGCTTCTTGTTTTTATCCCCCTTTCTTTTCGTATATCGCTCTGCTCGGGTGTTTGTTAGAGAAACTATCATCGTGGCTCAAACTCATCGTAAGGACGATCTTCTTTTTGGCTGTTTCTATAGATACGAGCGGAAGGCACACCAACTTGTTTTTTTTCATGTATATGCGCAAGTGTGAATTTTGAACTTTTTACGGAGGACTCTTTGGCGATTCGTGCCGAATTTATGACGGGATATTTCCTCCGCGGTTGAAAGTTCGAGAGAGAAGGGAAAAGATAATAAAATCAAGACGCGATAGGAAAAACTATTGATGATGCTCAACGCTAGTGGGGGGAATGATATGACGTTGAAGTTTGCATCGTTGGAATGCAACGAAAATGGATTTTTTATTTTCCAAATTTCCATCGACGGATTTGAGCTCCATAAATCACGCAAATATTTTTGAAGATTCTTATTTAGCGATTTACGACAAATTCGCCCAATATGATTTTGGATGACGATGAAAAAGAAAAAAGAATTCGTTGCGTTTCAACGATGCCAACTTCAATCCCATAGAATGATGCATTTTAGCGAGCGAAATGTTGAACAAGTTGAAATGGAAAATTGAGTAATTTGTAACATCGCTAATTGATTAGATTGACGGTGCAAAAAAGTGCGTATGCGTTTTTGTACAATTGGAAATTATCGATGATGGAGGGCGGCGAGAGGGGGGGGGGGGCTTGATTGATTGGTCGATTATGCTATTTTAGAGTAAAGTTCGTAGATTAACCGGTACTGATTGGATATTGGCAATATTGTATAATGAATTAAAAGTTTCGATAACGATGACCAAAATCACAAAAAAGACAGAATTAAAGTGATAATCTGTGAGTCGTACGGAATTGTACCGAACCAAATAAATAAATCGAGATATAAAGTTATCCAAAATCATAAAAATCGTTAGAATCATGATAATATGAAAGCATGAAAATCCATGGTTTTGAAATTTGCATCTGATTTTGCAGACTGATTCTTGTAACTCAAATCTGCCGAACAGTATGTGAGAAATTTAAAAGAAAAATGACATTGCATTGCAACGATGCGAACTTCACTCTCATTGGAGATAATGAAAATCATATCAAAATTTTTACTTGTATGATTCTTACGATTTTGTATCCTTCCTCGAGATACTATAACAATAATAAAAATATATTCATCAATATATATATATATATATATATATATATATATATATATATATATATATATATATATATATATATATATATATATATATATATATAGTTTTTTATTAAGTCAAATCATGGAAATAATTGTATCTTTAAAAAAAAGATACAAAATGAAAGAAAAACTTACAAAATTATCGTATGATAAAAAAAAAGCCTACACAAATTTGTATTTTTATGATTCTTATGATCTCGTATCCTTTTTCATTGATACTATAATAATATTAATAGCAATATATGATTATCAATATGTATGTGTATATATAAACATATACAGGTTGTCCTGTTATGGATGGATAATCCTGCAACTGTCGATCGGTCAGAACATGTCCTACTCAATATGCTTGAATTTCAGTGTAGTCAAAGTCCCACGTACGGTTTTCGAGATGATGGGATTTATGTTATTTTTTTTAATCATCTGTTTTTGATTTTTCGCCTGCCATTTCTACATATGATATGAATCGACAATAACTAAGCAACTTTTTAAAGTAATTGGCAAGATATGCGTAGTACTTTGTTTTGACACTGCAGGCTCTCAATGTCAGATGTTCGAATTGGTTTGTATGAAAATTCTGCATAAGATCCCTTTTTCATAAAGTTTTCTTAACAATTAAGGTTAAAAAGAAGACTTTTCTAGATAAAACAAATAATCAAAAGTGTCCAGTTTTTTTTAAACCGGATCAAAAAAGTTATCATTTGTAGAAATGGCATACAAAAAATTAAAAGCAGATGATTTTTATCTCGAAAACCGTGGGACTTTTACTAAACTGAAATTCCAGCATCAGGTAGGATCTGACCTATCGAAAGTTGCAGGATTATCCGTTCATTGCAGCATACCCTGAATATCATCTTTCCATGATACGAAATCATAGAAATAATCGTATCATTAAAAAAAAAGATACAAAATGTTTAACATAATACAAAATCATAGTATGATTTAAAAAACCACAAAAATGTCTGTACGATTTTTGATCATACAGAATCAAGCGGAATCATTGAATTCAAATGCGGTTCCAAAAAATTATCCAGGATCCTGTAGAGGCATATAAAATCGTGCTAAATCATAATAAATCATACAAAAATAAAGTGAAGAAATCCTGAGTTACGGGGGCACTTTGGAGCCACGAAAAAAGGCTATTTTCGCGATTTTTTTTGAGGATTTCATAAAAGACAAGAAAGTGTTGAAATACATTTAAAAAAAATTTAATTCACTTTTAAGTACAAAAACTATACTTTAACGCAACGCCTTAAAAATAGGTGGGCTAGGTAGCCCCATCACAACGCGGCAACAGCTTGTCTGAAACAAAAAAATCAAAGTCCATTAGCATCAGTATGACACCAGCTACAGAATGACCCTCGGATATAAAGTTTGACCAAAAAATGGTAGATGAAAAACGAAAAAAGTTTTAAAAAATGCGTTTTTTCACAAAAAAGAGTAAAAATCAAAATTTTTAAACCATCGAAAAACGCGTTTGAAGTTTATACTATGAAAAACTCTTACCTAAACTCAATCGGCAATTTCTGCACCGTACAAAATCCCTTCTCATTGCTCATCATCGTCGATTTCTTCAAGTCTTGCTTGCTTTCGATTTTTTGAAACTTTCAAAGTGGACTGGCCCCTTAAGGCACCATATACATTTACAACGATCAACAAATCGATTCCTTTTTTCTTTCTTTAAACTATAGAACTGAATATGTAGAATATTTTCCCAAAGTTTCAAAGCGAAAAACTCCAAACGTTACAGCCCGTCAATGCTGTGCTTCACCGCTCGGATTCGGAGCGGGCGTGAACTTCAAACGCGTTTTTCTCAAAACTGCATTATCGGAATTGGCGTGCAGAATTACTCGAAAACTATTCAGCCGATTGAGTCCAAACTTGGTAGAAATATCGATAATATTGGTACCTTCTACTTGACGAAAAATTGTTTTTGAAAAATTGAAAAAAAAAACGACTTTTTTAATCCACATTTTACAGAAATGTTGCGTGAAATGTTGATTTTTTTTTGCAAATGCGTGCCAATTTCTCAAATTTGCATTTTCTTCATTTTAATTACCGTCACATAAAAACTATACATGTTCTAACTGAAAAAACGTTTGACCTTTTTTGCAAATCAAAGTCTACGGGAAGCTAGAGTGCACGCCGATTCGCAACACCCGCGGCGACCTTGCTGTAACACTCTGCCACAGCTCCGCCATTTTGACGATGAATTAATGTAAAAAATTTATTTCGTATACTTAAATATACTATTAAAGTATACCTAAAGTTTGCTAATTGTAGAATAATTATTCCCCAGTGTAAAAAATCCCTCAATATCGCTCATTTTTTTCCTGTCCAAATGTATATCCCGTCTCAAACTGAAGCGTAGAATACGTAGAGAGAAGCAGGGAGAGAGACATGGATTGATATTCCTCCGGTGATAGCGCATGGCGGAGCAGGGAGGTGGAAAAAAAAAAATTGCTGCTCGTATACGTTTATATATATAGTGAAGGACGCCTCCACGAGGCGCAACCGCCGCGACGGCAATGACGAGAGAGAGAGTGGAATCGCCGTTGTCGGGGACTCAATGAAAACCCGCACGGGTTACCGTTCCCCCATTGGTTCATCCGGTACGAACAAGATCCGCCCACTTTGATTCGAGGAGATTCGAGCTTGTGATATCTCCGGGCTCGTGGGAGATTCGAGCGCCCGCACATTATCGCGCTCTTGTATGGAAACATCTCATGCACGCTCGAATCTTATGCATACGTTCGAATCTCCGGAGCCGCGTGTCGCCTATCGACGGTTTTATATATCGTCGCAAGATGAAGTAGAGTAGACTGGGTACGGTTGTAACAGTTTTCCGTTGATCGCCCATAACGTTGCAATTATGGTATAAAACGTGCAAATGAGATGCTTCACATTTAAGACTGGACATCTGCCATCAAGCCGGAATCGCAATTGGGTGTTCATCTTTCAAAGAATATGAGATAAAGCTCGTTTTGTAAAACGTGTGTCACTGTTACAACCGTACTCGTACCAGGCGCGGTTATAACAGGACTGGGGGTCAGTTGTAACACATCCAAATAACACACAGTGCATGCATTGTGATCACTTTGTCAAATTAACAATAGGTATTAAGGTACTTTCAAATTACTTTACTCTAGTATGGCACTGTTTATTATTGTTTAGGTAAAATTTTTATAGTCCTATACAATCAGTCTACCACATTAAGGCGTTACCCCCACTTGTAGCGCAAAAATGCCTTTTTTATGAATTTTTTTAAAGAAAACTACAAAACTTTTTTAATCGATCAATATACCATCTTAAAGAACACATCTTGAAGAACTTTCAGTAATTTTTTTATTGAAAAATATTACATTGTTTAGTGGCAAATGGCTGTCAATGAAATAATGTTTTTATATACACGGTTTGCGGTGACCAACATTGCGGCGAAGTGGATCATCTGAAAAAAAATGCGGCTGGATTTAGTCAAATATAAGTATAAACTAGTCTTTGATCGAAGGATTTTAAAAAATATTCATTTTTCACAAAATAGCGGACAGTCAAAGTTAATGGTTCGATTTTAACGAAAAAAAACGGCCGTTTTTTGGCTATAAAACGGCCATTTTTTTTTCGAAAAAAAATCGGACGATTAAAGACTACATTTTTATGTATTAAATAAGCCTGCAAAATTTCAAGAAGATCGGTTCATTAGTGTTCGAGTAATCTTGGTCACCGACTTCAGAAATGCCATTTTGAGAAAAACGCGTTTAAAGTTTCTCTTTCAACGCTCTTTCAACGCGGATTCTTCTCTTTCAACGCTCATATCTCAGTCAATTTTGTTCGGATCGACTTGAATTTTTCAGGACATATTCTCAGATACTTATACTTCAAAAAAATGCAACAAAAAAAATCTATTTTTTCAAAATCACAAGTGGGGGTAACCCCTTAATGAGATCAACGTTGACATATTTATTATTTTTATGTTAAACTAGCATTGGATAGGAACAAACCTTCCAATAAATGAAGATGATTGTTTATCGTATCAACGAAACACTTTCTGAACAATTGAAAGTAAATGCAAATTAGAATTCCCAAGAAAACTTAATGAGATTAGTCGCAATTATGGCAAATATAATGGCGACTACCGTCAGTAACACTCCAAGTGAGACCAGGGTTGACCTTGGCATCTAAAATGTAAAGAATAAGAACATTAATAATGTTACAACCGTACCCACGAAAATCGTTACAATCGTACCCACCCCCCGCCCTTTCGGCAATAAAACTTTCCTAGTGACCAAGAAACGCAACCTACAAATACACAGTTGCTTGTTTACTAAGCTCCAAAGTTCAATAATTATTAAGAAAATCATCCAATACGCAAACTGTTATATCAGCGAAGTGATATCAAAAAGATATCGATAAAAAATACTTACTTTTGAACGAAAAAACTCAATGGGTCCCTCTACGAGCGTCAGTTTTGCGGGAAGTGGCGTGTACCCCTCTCCACACCACTTAAACTTTCGTGAATATTCGCAGTGTTTCAACCGTACCCCGTTACAACCGTACCCTGTTACAACCGTACCTGTCTACTCTACTGCAGTGGAAAAAGGGACTACGCCGTATTCCCAATGCCTTGGGAAAAAAGACGGTACAATAAAAAGAAACTACGCCGTTGAAAAAGTTTATTTAATTCCACTAGGATGTATTTGAGTAATTTTTTCGTTGCCCCACGGCCTACTATTATTCTGTTTGTTCCTAATATGTCTTTTTTGAAAATTGTTTCAAGCATTCCTTTAGGGTGATAATTGAACAATTACGTATTTGATCGAAACACCTTTTTTTTATTTCTAAGTTCGAGAGATATAATTTTTATTAAAAATATCTTTATTTCCATGCAGCAAATGTGTCCTGGATTAAATAATATATTGTTAATTCGAACGTAATTCGTTAATTAACGTAAACGTTAATTCGTTAATATAAACAATATATTGTTATTTCGAACCAATAAAACGTGCGAAATTCGTGATCCGTGGATATATTTCGCCGACTCGGTTGTATGCTTGCTCGGAGTACAAACGACTTGCGGGAGAAGCATCGGGCCCTGCGCCACACTTCGGCCGCAGCGCGTACTGCTACGTCTCTGAATTTGCCAGTCAACGGGTTACACCTAGTTCGCGGCAGGAAAAAAGAGGTGTTTAAGTGAATTTTTTTTTGGGAAATGGGTGCAGTTTTTTACCTTTTTTTCTTCACAGTAAAGGGTATCATTTCAAGTATCTTTGACAATTTTTTCATTGGGAAATATTTATAAACGACGGAGATGCAGTAAATTGCACAGACCGCTGTGCAAAAAAGGTCCTTCGCGGTGATCATTCCTGCTCGGGAAAAAATCATCTGAAATCAAAAAACCAAATGAATGTAGTTTTTGTACCGTATTATCTACTCTTTAATCGAAGGATTCGATAAAATAATGATTTTTGAAAAAATGGTCGCCGATCCAAAGTGATCGTTGACATTTCGGTGAAAAAAACGCTCAATTTTCCTTAATGTCAAAAAAGTATGCATTGAAAAAAAATCCACCGATTACCCATGTAGGTTTCGCCAATCGAACCGTAACGGCCAATACTTGGACCAATGTTGGCGGGGCGATGATCGATTACCCAATTGTACGCCAATGCTCGGCTGAGTATTGACTAGCCAACATTGGTTTGCCAATACGAGGCCAATGTTCGGCCAAATATAGACTCGCTAATCATTGGCTTGTCGATACGAGGCCGATGTTTGGCGAAGTATAGACTCGCCAATCATTGGGTTGCCGATACGCGGCCAATGTTCGGCCAAACATAGACTTGCTAATCATTGGCTTGTCGATACGAGGCCGATGTTTGACGAAGTATAGACTGGCCAATCATTGGTTTGCCAATACGAGGCCAATGTTCGGCCAAGTATAGACTCGTACATTATTGGGTAATCGATATGAGGCCGATGTTTGACGAAGTATAGACTCGCCAATCATTGGTTTGCCGATACGAGGCCAATGTTCGGCCAAATATAGGCTCTCTAATCATTGGCTTATCGATACGAGGTCGATGTTTGGCGAAGTATAGACTCGCCAATCATGTTTTTGCCGATACGAGGCCAATGTTCGGCCGAGTAACGCATGATCAAACCGCAATTCGTATATTGACGATTCATTGTTTCGCGTCGAAGTCATTGAGAGACGAGATGAATACTTTTTACGAGTCCATTGGACATTATTCTTAACAACCATACTACCAAATCAATGCACTCATTGTTGGCTGATTCTCGAACGAGCTCATACGCGATACTCTGCCCATTTTTATGAACCATCCTACACTGACAGAAAAATTCTATTAATATTAACTAACCGCGTCTATTTATTTATTCTTTATTTGAATTAACTAGATTTTTTGTGAAATCAAATTTTTCCTATTGCATTCCATTATTGGAATTATTCATTTTGAATATGTTTATTTATTCAAATTAAACTTGAACTAATGAACAAATGGTCTGTCTTTATTGGAACACACATATTAAAGGGTTGTGGGGGTAGAGAGGGTGGAGCGAGAGGAATTATATATATATATATATATATATATATATATATATATATATATATATATATATATATATATATATATATATATATATATTTATATATATATATATAGGTTAGGTTTGGAAATTCTCCAACATGTCAGTCGATAACACTCTCTAATTATCACGATGATATTAACTAATTGATATAGTTTATGCGATACTAATAATGATGAGAATCCATTTGGTCTCTTATGGCATATCTGCGATTCAAATGTTACGAGCACTCGGTAGCATAGGGGCAGCGTGCTTGGCTATGAGTAGGTAGGTTCAAGGTTCGAGTCTCATATAGGTGAAATATTTTCTTCGAACTCATCGTTTCGAAAGACCAGGTAATGACGAATTACAATACAAAAAGAATCAATTTTTTTTTTTGGCAGTGCAGGACCAATTTCGGTGATCTATATCGGGTCACAATTATCCGCCAAGACTCGGTCGATAATCGGGCCAAGCTCGAGTGCCAATGATGGCAATCTTGACGGGGACTGATTGTTGGCCGATTCTCGAATGAACTCCTACGCGATGCTCGGCCGATTCTCATAAGCCATTCTAGGGCCAATATTGATTGCGAATATCGGGCCGCTCTTATCATCCGAGGCTCGGTCGATGATCGGGCCAAGCTCGAGTGCCAATGTTGGCAGGCTCGGCGTCGCGCATCGGCCAATCGTTGGCCACTACCGATCACCCTACATGGGTAAGGACTGCCTTTTTATATACAAAAAATGTCTGTGCATTTTGAAGTAGATCGGTTTAGTTGTTTTTGAGATATTTTGGTCACCGATTCTGAAAAAGTCATTCCGAGAAAAACGCGTTTAAAGTTTTTACCTGTAACGGTAAAGCGGTAAGGGGACCTACTCGTGAACGCTCATAACTCCACGGCGCTGAAGTTTGCATCGTTGGAATGCAACGAAAATATTTTTTTTCTTTTTTCTTTTAATTTATAATTTTATCATTTATAATTTTTCTTTGGCAGAGTTGAACTACTGAAATGACGCAAACATTTTTTTAGGATTTTTATTTAGCGATCTAGAACAAATTTGCGTAATTTGATTTTGGATAATAATATAAGTGAGACATTGGAAGGAACTTTCGTTGCGTTCCAACGATGCAAACTTCAGTCCCATCATAACTGCCCCCAATTTTCAATGGACCGACTTGACATGTTCAGAGAATATTTTTGAAAGGTTATATTATGAGAATCCGTCGAAAACGAAAAATCGATTTTTTCGAAAATTCCAATTAGGTGTAACCGTTTAATTCAAATTTTAGAAAATTCTAAATACATCCATACAGTCTATAAGACTGAATATTTTTCTTTGTAAATAATACGAAATACAGTGCGTAAAAAAAGTATTTGTACACGTCGTCTTTTCCAAATTATCCCCCGAAAGAAATCAAATGATTTATGAAGGTTCTATGTTCGATAGCGTGTCCTAAATATACATGGTTTCGGTTTACGAAAATCTTGGGAAAACACGAACAAAAAAATCAAGCCAAATTAACAACAGTTTCGTGTGAGATGTACAAATACTTTTTGTTAACCCAATGTATGTGTCGTTTATTGTTAAATTTCGCGGCGATATCATATTCCGAAACACCTCCATACATGTAGCTTTCATTTGATTTTACGTTTTTCGCCAGACACGTTGCCAATAACGTTCGCGTGAATTCCCCAGACGCCGGATGCCTGAATTTTGCACGATCTATCGAACATCCTCGCGGGCAGAAAAAAAAACAATCACGAGAACGAAATCATTGGGAAAAAAGAGCGGAGAATGTATTCTCTTTTTTCAATATCGACTCACGACATCCTTACCTTCGGTAGAAAATAAGAGTTTCGAAGATATATGTATTTTCGCATTGGTAGAATTAGCGGATCTGTTGGAACACGCGAAATTTGTAAATCGTCATTCAACGTGCTAGAATTTGTGAATTGGCCGATTTCTTCGAGTGAAGAAATGACTATCGTATACCAGGATATATTAAGACGGGATATGCACTTAGACAGGAAAAAATGAGCAATATTAAGGGGTTTTTTAAACCAAGAAATAATTATTCTACAATTATCAAACTTTAGGTATGCTTTAATAGTATATTTAAGTATATAAAACATTTTTTTAGATTAATTCATCATCAAAATGGAGAAGCTGTGGCAGAGTGTTACAGGAAGGTCATTTTTTCAGTTAGAACATGTATATTTTCTATGTGACGGAAATTAAAATAAAGAAAATGCAAATTTAAGAAAACGGCACGCATTTACAAAAAAAAATCAACATTTCACGCAACATTTCTGTAAAATGTGGATTAAAAAAGTAGTTTTTTTTTCCAATTTTTCAAAAGCAATTCTCGTCAAGTAAAAGGTACCAAGATTATCAATATTTCCACCAAGTTTGAACTCAATCGGCTTAATAGTGTTTGAGTAATGATGCACGCCAATTTCGCTATGGGGCTGAAGTTTGCATCGTTGGAATGCAACGAAAATTCTTATCGATTTTTCATTTTCATTATTATCCAAAATCATATTTTGCAGGTTTGTTGTTAATTGGTAAATAAGCATCCTAAATGTTTTCGTGATTATCGTGGCGTTAATCTGGCAAAGGAAATTTTCGAAACAAAACAAAAATCATTTTCGTTGCTTCCAACGATGCAAACTTCAACGTCATAATTTCGATAATGCAGTTTTGAGAAAAACGCGTTTGAAGTTCACGCCCGCTCCGAATCCGAGCGGTGAGGCACAGCGTTGACGGGCTGTCACGTTTGAAGTTTTTCGAATTTTGCTTTGAAATTTTGGGAAAATATTCTACATGGATAGTTCTATCGTTTAAGGAAAAAAAAGAAAGCGATTTTTTGATCGTTGTAAATGTATATCTCGCCTTGAATTTGAATTTTTTTTTGTCGCCTTACGACCTGCTACGACTATATTTAATTGATATAGTGTTTTTATTTGTCTCAAGCATTTTTCAATATAGACAATTTAATAAATACGTCTTTGATCAAAATACATTGTTCATTTTCATATACGAGGGATATATTTGAATAATAAATATCTTTATTTGCGTGCAGCAAATGTGTCCTGAATTCAAATGTATTGTTATTTCGAAGGAATAAAAATTGTATTTAAATGACTAGTATTTTAATTTGCAACCACCAAATATATATTTACATATACTGGTTGGGGCATTCAAAGTTTTACAGAGCAATAGCACTCAAACTATTGGTGATATCTAAAAAAGTTGCATTAAAAATTTGTATTGTCCGAGGACGCCATGGGAACCATAGCAATTTTAGGTCGAGGTCAACACTACTTTTTTAAATCGCACTATTTCTTTATTTTTCTGACGACATCATTACTGACGTCGAGACGAGTTCAGTGACCTACAATCATACAAATATATTCACTTGTATGATTCTTGTGACTTTTTTAAACCCAACCAAGGTTTGTAAATCGTTTAGATGTGATAATTCCGATTTAGTTCATTTTTTTGACTGTTTTCATACTTTGCGTGACTGGAATGACCTTGAATGGTAGGCCACTAAAGAAAAACATAGTTCGATTTATGAAGGAGAGTTGAGGTTCGAGTAGCTTTGGCGCCTCCACCGAAAAAAATTACGCTGGTCCCGTATGACGTTCTTTATGGCGTTGAAGGTTGCATCGTTGGGACGCAACAAAAATTCTTTTTAATTTTTGTTCTTTCTTTATTTTTATTACAATCTATACATTTTTTCAAAAGATTATCATCGTGGATCTCTTATGAGGATAAGAAAAAATCGTTTGGGTGATTTTCGCACCCTAGATCGGGAAAAAAAACGTAAGCAGTAGAAGGAAAATTAACTTTCGTTGCATTCCAAACATCACGATCGTAGATTTTTTGCATTTTTTGTCGTACTAAGAATTGATGACGTTGAAGGGTGCATTGTTGTAATGCAACGAAAATTCGTTCTTTTAAATTATTTAAAAAAATTTAGGCCAATTTAAGGGGTCTTCCCACTTAATTTTCATGATTTTTTTGATAGGTTTATATTATAGATATTGATATAAAAGTTGTTACACTTGACAAATACACGTTCGGAATAAATTAAAAAAAAATTCTTTATTTACTGTCACTATTTATAGACGAAAATGGTAGTTAAAAAAATGTCCTAAAAAATTGTAGGTCTGCGCTGTTGATGAAATCTCGGAGATGGATCATCCGAAACAAAAAAATCAAACGGTTTTAGATTCAGTATGTTAATAGCTATAGCGCATATCATACGATTTTTGATATATGCAAAAATAACAGAGTGGCGGACATTTTTCGAAAAAAAACGTGTTTTATCACCGTTTTTTAGCAAAAAATAGTAAATATGCAGATTTTTTAAAATCCTTGATATGCGCTATAGCTATAGTTGTAAAGAATAAAGAATAAATTGAAAATTCATAAGGATCGGTTTAGTAGTTTCCAAGATTTTATCAACAAGCCGTCCGAAAACGTTGTTTCGAGAAAAACGCGTTTAAAATTTGTTTCGGCTACATAAATACATGCAAATTAAAAAAAAATGTATTTCGAAAGTGTTAAGCGTAACAAATTTTATATCAATATCTATAATATAAACTTATTAAAAAACTCAGGAAAATAGCATTTTTAACGTCTAAACTGAGAAGACCCCTTAATCGGTGAAAATCTCTCAAACGTTTCTACCTATTTTCATTCTAAATTTAAGACCTCAATTTGCAACAGAAGGTTTTGGATAATAATAAAAATTAAGAAATGAAAAACAGAAGAAAAAATCGTTGCACTCCAACAATGCAAACATCAACGTCATGAAAATGTTACACTTTGGTCCTTTTTTATTGTATTTTTTATTCAATTAGTTTTTTCCTTCTTTTTCCCAATGTTCCTCCGTATTCCCTTTCAGAACTTTTGCTATTCGATCCCCGTTTAGTTTTAGACCTCGAGAAATCGCGGATTGAGCCAAACGTTTATTGTCAATTAGCTGCTCCCTCGGCTTTGCCCGCGTTGAAATCCCATCGATGGCAAAAATCACCCCTTGGTTCGATTTTTATTTTTAATTTTTGGTCATTTTCGCACGGTTCACACGGATTTTACCGTGTTTTCCGGCCGTCGATTTGAATTGATATTTGAATTGAGATTTTTAATGAGAATAATGATGATATTTAAAGAGACGAGAAAAAATATTTCACCAATTCATAAAAATGAATTTTCGTTGTCATCCAACAATGCAAATTCCAACGTCATGATTTTTTTTAGTAAACGAGCACCCACTCTTCAGCCGTGCTCAGTTGTCTCACGTTACAACTCAGCACGGCTGAAGAGTGGGTGCTCGTTTACTAAAAAAAAATCATGACGTTGGAATTTGCATTGTTGGAGGACAACGAAAATTCATTTTTATGAATCGGTGAAATATTTTTTCTCTTCTCATTAAAAATCATCATTATTCTCATAAAAAATCTGCAGCACAAATTGTCGAGAGAAAATTTTCCTTAATAATGAAAATAAAGAAACGAAGGAAGAAAAAGGAATTTTCGTTGCGTTACAACGATGAAAACTTCAACATCATCATTCTCCTCGAACAATACAACTTTCATCTGAAACTTCTTCAGATATCTATACTTTCTCATTATAAAGAACAACAAAATAAGACAATTCATTCGCTGCTTCTAAAAGGTTTTTCTATTCTCATAAAAAATCTTCCCTATCCTCATTAAAAATCTACAACACAAATTGGCAAGAAAAAATTGTCGCTAATAATGAAAACAAAGAAACGAAGGAAGAAAAGAGAATTTTCGTTGCGTTCCAACGATGCAAACTTCAACATCAATACAACGTTTTCGGATATCTGTAGTTTCTCTATATAAAGAACAAAAAATGAGACAATTCATTCGCTGCTTCTCCCCTTTCAGACGCACAGAGGGTGCAATCACGCGTTTTTTTTTTCTCTTTTGACCCGGTTGCCGGCTGCCGGGAGGGGGGCGTGAGAGGGGGACGTTTGTTTGTAGTACTACGCGCTCGGCGAGTCAAGTGGGACCCTCACAATACGGTTAGCACCCAATTGGCTCTCGCACCCCTGCTGACAACAGGGAGAAAAAAAAAGGTAAGGATAACGCGGACCATTAAGCCCTCCGCACCGTGTACCAAGGATCCTACACTCACACACACACACACACAGTCACAGCCACGAATAGATTTATACATATATAAATGCAAACGTGTACAAAGCATTTTGGGGGCTACCGCGGCTTTTCTACCTCTCATCTCCTCTTTATATTCCCCGCAGACGCACACGTAGACGTGTGTGTGTGTGTGTGTGTGTGTGTATATATATATATAGACTGGGTGTATAGCTGCGGTAAAGGAAACGAAAAAGGTAGTCCTCATGCTGGCGAGACATCGCCCGGAAAAATCCCACTTAGTCCTTAATATATATATATATATATATATATATATATATATATATATATATATATATATATATATATATATATGCAACCTCTCGCATGTAAAGTCGCAGGTAATAGAAAATGCGGCACGAGCCAACATTTCTTATATATATATGGGTGTGTTTTTCTCCTTCACCTCTCTCCTTTTAACTGAATCGGCACATTGGTGACGTGGCCGTTTACGAAAACAAACTGTATTCTCCCCTGGAAAGTTCTTTCTACTTTCGTTCTCTCTCTCTCTCTCTCTCTCTCTCTCTCTCTCTCTCTCTCTCTCTCTCTCTCTCTCTCTCTCTCTCTCTCTCTCTCTTTCTTTCTCTCTTCGTCCTGCTTAAGCCGATTTTACGCCCTCGCGGTTTTTCCGTATATTCCTCGTATAATTGTGGCCCAACGAGGGTCGAAGGAGACTTTTTCGCTCACTCATATGCACACAGGCCGCCACAGGGCCCGCGTTTGGCTAAACAAACTTCTCGCCTCGTTCGCGCCCCGATTTCTCATTTCCGTGACTCATTTCACGAGTTATTGACATCGAAGGAAAATTCGTAACATTGCGTATTCTCACAACGAAACGAACGGATGTGCGCATGTGTATAGAAAAAAAATGTATTATTAACGAAAATTTTCGTAAAAACAATGTTTTTTTTCAAAATTTCATTCTACTATTTCGGAGATTGATTTCAACTATATTTATTTATTTTATTATTAATGTTAATTTTGTTTCTATGCTTTTTGTATTTGGTTTTATTTATCAAAGAAAAGATTTAGTCTTGTAGAGTAAATAGGTGTATTTTTTTTTTGAAATTAACTACCATGTTCATAGATACGGTAGTAAGCTCGAGGCTTCTCTCTGCAAGCATTTTGTACTCTGTGTGAGCACACAACCGAGTCAACAATGTACTTCGATCGAAGACGCATTTGTTGCATTCTCGACATCGAAGAATGCTGGAAACAAATGAAAAAATATAGTTGAAACCAATATGATCATAGTAGGTCGTGAGGAAACGAGAAAAACTATTTAAATTTAATAGATTCCAGTTTAATCAAACAAATTTTTTTAACCGCGTACTTTTGGGGCCTGTGGACAATGTTATCATCGCTTACTCTCTTCACCCTGCAGAATTTCCGCGATTGTCAAGCTTGCTCGCAACCGGTCATCGCAGAATAGTAATTGATCGATGTCTTTCGTATTTGAAATTTGCCTCGCTCGCGGTACATATGCAACGACGAAACAAGCTTTTTGGAATGACGTTGAATTTTGCATCGTTAGGGAGCAACGACTGTTTTTCTTCATTTTGTGACCCTTCATTTTTGTTAATAGACAAAGTCTTAGAAAAATGCATTAATTGAGATCGTAAAATCTGCAAGAAAGATATCTGCAACAAGATGAAAAATTGGCAATTAACCGGAGGTTACCGTCGAGAGGCATGAACAATGAATGAACTTCGGAATTTTGTTAATTACAAGATACACATTTTTGCTAATAGGTTTCAATGTATTTTATTCTTCTATCAATGGAGAGTGAATTCTAATCTTATTTATTTTCAAAAAAATCCAAAATGGCGGCTCCAGCTCCCCCAAATAAAGCCATGCACGTCGTGTTTTTGTCGTGTATGATTTTTGTTTTTCGAAAAGCTCCTCGATAACAAAATGGCGGTCATTTGAAGAAAAAAAAACCCCAATCTTTTTGCCCGTTTTTTTTGCTTCAACGGGCGACGAAAACATTTCTGAATCAATGTTTGACAAAAATCGCTTCCTGATGGCCCCGCAAATCGAAGTTTCTTTCAATTCCGCGTATATTCATGTGCATCGGCTCATCCGTTCGAAGGTGTAGAGCACCCCGCGCGATGAAAAATGACGTTTCCAGAAAAACACTCCGAGCGCTTCAGCTACCGGTTTTCACGCCGACAGACGGTCCCGCTCAACAGGCTGTAAATTCTAATATACTTTACATATGAAAATATCCCCTGACCCACGTGTTTTGAACACTTTAAGGATGCAAATTACGTTTAAAAAAAAACCGACTTTTTCATCGTCGTCATAGGTAATCTGCACTTGGAAATAATGAATCTCCGTTGCATTCCAACAGTGCAAATTTGCGTATCATTTTTTCGGGGGTGCGCGCGAACGGTAAATTCGTCATAGAACGGAATAAACGGATCTTTCGTAATCGATGCTAAGTATCCAAATTTTACTCGCCACGCTGTGTGCGCGTGCGCGCGCGCCTATACGTTTTCAGTACACATTACGTATCTCGCGGCCCAATATTTAATTCACACACTCTTGTAATATCCACACATTTCACCGGACAAGACGCAACTGTACAAGACACCTTAATGGGCCCTGGGTCGGTCGATGTACGCGAGAGACGGAGACTTGGGCATATACGGCCCGATTCGGGAGACATTTTTTTTTTTTCGTCCACTTTGCCTTGAATATATTGAATTACCGAGCCCACGGGTTAATACGAAACGCAAGATTTGTGCTCGCGGGTTAGAGAAAAGCATGCCCGTGCACACACACACTCAAACGCACACATCGATGTGCGTGTGTCTGTGCATATAACGCGGTGTCCTAAGTAAACGGACGCGATGGCCGATGCTTCGAGTTCCTCGATACCACCCCCCCCCCCCCGCCTGACGTTTTTTTTTTTCACTCCCGCACAACTCGCCGCGCGGAGTGAGAATCTCATCGCGAGAACAAAAGCAAAAGAAAAAGAATTGAAATAGAAAAAAAATAAAGAGAGAGCAAGAAATATCGACGAACGATGCCGAATAAAAAGGAACGAACGGGTTTCTTCAAACTCGTGCAAACACGCTCTCGCAGCTTCACTTTCGAGAAAGAGAGAGAGAAAGAGAGAGAGAGCGAGGTGGCGGGGAACCACTGCTCGACCCTTGTTGACTTATCAACTTTACCTGCGAACTCCGCTATTTCTCTCTCTACGCTTCTCTCCCTCCCCCTGTGAACCTTTTCCCCGTATATATGTAGCATGTGTGTGCATATATATATAGGGTGTTCCAGAACTGAATGGGTTCCCTGCAATGGGAGCTTGGGGGTGAAATTCTGAGTCGATTGATATAAGCATGTGTGGGTGTCAGATCAACCCCTGAATTATTATCAATTTTTAAAGGCGGGCCAATCAGGTGCGCCCGATGGGCCGCCGTACGCCGGCTCGTCGGGCGCACCCCTGAATTATTATCAATTTTTAAAGGCGGGCCAATGAGGTGCGCCCGACGAGCCGGCGTACGGCGGCCCATCGGGCGCACCTCATTGGCCCGCCTTTAAAAATTGATAATAATTCAGGGGTTGATCTGACACCCACACATGCTTATATCAATCGACTCAGAATTTCACCCCCAAGCTCCCATTGCCGGGAACCCATTCAGTTCTGGGATACCCTGTATATGTCTGTTACACACGTGTACGCGCTTGGACAAGCTCGGAATGAAAATGGCCCAAGTCCTGTCCTTCAAAACCGTTCGATACGGCGCTCTCTTGGGGTCTCCGAAAGAATCGTTATCTTGTATGTATATCGAAGCTCGCGAGTTTGCATCCTGCTCGCCAATTCCTCGCGGAGAAGCGATCTCACGTGAAAACCAAGTGAGACGGAAACGAAGAGAGAGAGAGAGAGAGAGAGAGAGAGAGAGAGAGAGAAAGAGAGAGAGAGAGATCCGTACACTTCATACACTTATTGGCCGAGAGTGTGAGCTCTCAGACGGCAGCTAAGAGGATGAAGCAGGGTCATCGACTTCATCTTCTCTTTTCTCGCTGTATTCCTGATGTTAAGCTTCCTGGAAACCCCCGCGTGTCTTCGAGAGACGTTCAATTTAATTTCATCACAAATATATATACACGTAGATGTGTACGCTCAGGCACATACACGCGTTTACTTATGTACCGGGCAAAGTAAAACTCAGCGCCTGTGCACATACGGCTACATCCAACATACGAATGGATCACGGTATCACTTGTGTACAGCCCCGTGTCGAATTCGTATTGAGGCTGCGGCTGGCGAAACCTGCGAGTAACGCAAGTGTCGGCGCGCTGAATTTTTTTCATCCTATTCGCGAGAAGCACTCCGATTGACACTGCGGTTGAATAACATTTTATGATTGCTGTTAACGTTGACACTCGTGGCATCGATGGCGCTCGTGTCGAACTAGGTATTGTTGCGGGTATACGGCAAACGCGTAATTGTCGGTAATATCGTCGGAGTTGAGGATTGAGAGAGGTTGGGAGAGAGTGACGAGAGAGATTGATTGATCTAGTAGGTATAGCCCAGTTGAGCAACTTTGGAGTGAAGTTGGTAGGAGCATGATGATTGGCACGGTGATTATCGGGAATTTTTTGGAAGAAAGGTATTCAATTAAATGTTTCGGAAAATTAAGAATATATTTGGCTATATTTGACCTATATTACATAATTTTTTCATAGACAAATATTGAGATCCAAGCGATCTATGCATTGCCTTCGGAGGCGCCAAAAAAGGTCCTCCACTGCTGACATGTTTCCGGCCGATTGAGTAGCTGAAACCGAAAGAGGAAAAAATGTTAAACTGGAAGGTATTTCGGTAATTTCGAGAAAAACGCGTTTAAAGATGGAGCTATCGATTTTTGCAGGATAAAATGATATTGATATAAATGATATGAATGATAATGATATTCTTGAAAGTATAAACTGTCGAAAAAGACAAAAAAAAATCGATTCTTTGAAATTGTCACACTGGTATAGCCCCTTAATTTTTTGGATCCCTGGGCTCTCTGCAACAGAAATGGGGTTGAAGTTTGCATCGTTGGAATGCAACCAAAAATCTTTTCCGTTTCGTATTTTTGTCATTTAGCAAAATCATATTTTGCAGATTAAGATTGTAGAGCGCTAAATAAGGATCCTGAAAAATGTTTGCGCGTGTCTCGCAGCTCCTATCTGCCGAAAGAAATTTGGGGCATAGAAAGAAAAAAAAACATCCTCATTGCAGGCCAATGGTACAAAATTGTACTTCATCCAACACAAAGCGACAAAAGTAAAATTGGCAAACGCAACTGATGAATGCGGGTGATGCAAAATCATAAAGGCCGTGGGAAAAAACCCGTGCAGAAATTTGTTAGGGACACCTAGTTTCTTCTTCGATTCCGATCAGGTTACAATATGGATTCCCTAAATGGGATATCCGCAGCAGAATCCAGACGGTTTCGACTGTGTATACATTGCGGCGATGCGACACCTAATTTCTGACCCGATTCCGGCCGGATTATAATATGGATTCCCTAAAGGGATATCCGCATGAGGATCCGGTCGGTCCCCACTCCGGACGCATGGCGACGATGTGGTGTCAAACGCTTGAAACATTGGCGCCACTTGTAGTGTGATGTCCGATCCGATTCGGCTGTCAATCGCCTACGGAAATCGCGTCTTCCATAGATGTCGCGTCCTACCCCGTCGGCCACGTGGTCGCCGGCGGTGTTAGCGATATTACGTAAGTTGCCGCCAAATTGCCAAAGTGTTACCAAAACTACACGAAAGGAAAAAAACTAAAAAACGGGAAAGAAAGTTGAAAAAAACGAAATTTTTACTAATATTACTAATTAATACCGATATTACTTATTAAGTTGCAGATTTGCATTACCTTATATTAATATTTGTCAGTATTATTACTATTAGTACTAGTATAAGTAATAAAGAGGATTTACTGTAATAGCACCGTGCATTTGTTACTCGATTGTTTACAAATATTTTAATAAATGTAATTATTGGTCATAAAAATTACTAATTCGTCTTAGCTCATTTCATTTATCCTCGAAATATGTACACTTACGTTTCAACTTACATATAACTATTCGAATTTGAAATGTAAGGGCACAAGTTTCGGGGATACGGGAAAAGAGTATCAGTAATTTTGATTATTCATTACTATATTTATAAGAGAATGAGAAAATCTGCTGTCAAAAATGTACAAATCCCTACCTTCAACAATAATATCCAGTTTGATATCGAGTTAAATTTCAGCGATATATGTAGAAATCATCGAGAGGTGATTTTTACATTCTATCCTGTAATCTGTCTCGATATCGCACTGGATCGTATTCTTGAAGTTAGGGATTCTAGTCTGGATCCGAAGCAAATGTTCTATTAGGATTCTGACTAGGGTCCGTACTAGTTCCGGATCAGGATCCTGATTGGGATCCAAAATGCGAGCGTTACATTTCAATTCCGGATCCGATCCGATGTCGGACTGGATCCCGATTAGGAAAACAGGATCCTGATCCGAATCGAACTGGATCCATGCCCAAATTTCTGCACGGGAAGTGTGCCGGTTCGTGGAAAAATTGTGGGAAGACATCGCAAATACATCAAGAATCATGGAAAACCGTAGAAAGTTATAAAAAGTCATGCCGCGATTGCTGAAATTATAAAAAATAGTACTGAATCGTACGGAAAATCGCACTGATTCATACTAAAATCATACAATTATCATACGGTGTCATACAAAATTCAACGTCGGAATACAAGTGTTTACCAAATATATCGCTTAAATGCACCGAAGATGTTTTTTAATGTCTCATTTTGGTTATTGTCCGAATTTGCAATACTTTGCAGATTCAGGTTGTAAAACGCTGAATAAGGATTCTGAAAAAATGTTTGCATGTTTTTCGGAGCTCATATCTGCCGTAAGGGATGTGGGGTTTTAAAAAAAACATTCGTTGCATTCCATTGGTGCAAAATTTCTCATCATCTAACACAAAGCGACAAAAATCAAATTGGGAAATAAAATTGAAAAATTCGAGTGGTTGATAAACATCAATTGTGGAAAAAGATTGTAGAAACATAAAAAAGAGAGGGAGAGAGAGAGAGAGAGAGAGAGAGAGAGAGAGGTTGGGTCGAACAGACCGGGGCGGAGGTGGTTGGAAAAGTTGAATGCTCAACCGATGAATCATATCGCGCTACTTTGACAACAATAATATGATGCAGCGTGTACGTGTATATATGTATATATACTTATTTGTAATAACGCAACAAGATTGCAACTCCGCGGCAACAATTCTTCCTTTTGCGCCCCTTCAGTTCTTAATATGCCCCAATCATCAACATGGAATTTTCCCTTTCAATTTCGATACTATTGTGGAAAAACAGAATAATAAAAGTAACGATAAATCGATACGCCTTGAAAGTTTATCGCGCTTATTATACCATATACGCGGTCGAACGTCGTGGTGTACGAGCGTAGGTTGAGGAAAAAAAAACATCATTATAAAGGAGGACAAACTGCGCCGTGAAAAGAGCGCGTTTTCCGCGATCCGGGACAAGGTGATCGTGAACGAAATGTTCGCGAGTTTGGCGACCCTCGCGCGTTGATAAACTGCCGCGTAATTTCAACGTTGATAGTCTGCTGCATAATTTCAGTGTTTGGTGTTATTTACTGAAAAAAATTATCCTTATAGACTAAACGGGTCTATCTAAATGATTTCATTTGAATGGACTAGTGAATTCACAGACGACAAATTTTCGTAAAATCAATGTATTTCTAATTTTATTCTACTATTCTGGAGATTCATTTCATATATGTTTATTTATTTATTTATTATTAAATAGCAATTGAATTTTGCTTTAAATAATTTGTTTTTGTTATTATTGACTGAAGGAAAGATCTTATAGCCGGCTATAAAAGTCTTATAAGCCGAGCCCGTAAATTCAACTCTTTCTCAGCTATAGGTGGATGAAGTAAAATAAATAGATTTTTTTTGTTTATAAAAATATCTATTTATTTTACTTCATCCACCTATAGCTGAGAAAGAGTTGAATTTTCGGGCTCGGCTTATAAGACTTTTTTGTAGAAAATTACTTTCTCTACAAAGTTCTCATCTGAATTTTTTTCGATATATCTAATAGCTTAGGCGTTACAGCCGTTTGAATAGATATTTTGCACAATATTCACTTGAAATAATGATGCCGCTGAAACGGTTGAATTTACGGCCATGGCTCAATGAACTTTATTGTGAAGTATCATATTTCCTATGATAACCCACTTGGAAAATATCGCGATATCAAAATTCGCGGAATGGTAACACTAATATGGAGAAAAACATTTTTTTTAATGTTAATCAAATGGGAAACCTTCAATTTTGATTCGCGACCTCTAAATATTTTTTGACAACACCCCCCTTTCACGAAACTTCGTTTTTGGGTACCAACTAAAGGTTTTCGGGCACGATGGGTAAAAAAAAAGTTGCCCTGAAACGAATCACCCTAATATTGTATGTATGTATATATATTGTATATGAGGAAATATGGTAAATATGCTGGTTGCAGATCGAAATACTATTACTTCAAATATAATTTTTATTCGTTCGCTATAACGATGTATTTGAATTCAAGACACATTTACTGCATGCAAATGAAGATACTTTTATAGTGAAATAAGTGGATTACGCCTCCACCGCATGACGTTTTGCCAATGCACATATACGGGCACCGGAATGCATCAACTTCCCGTTCCAGATAAGATGAGGCAGAAAGCGTTGCAGCAATATACAATATTATTCGCGTTTCTATATAGCGGCCGAAGAATTGGGGATGTACAGGTGGGGTAGGGCAAGTTGGCCGAGTACACAATATGAAACCTTGCGCGCCTGCACTGTATGCAACTTTGTTTACGTATATATGAAAAAAACACGCGCGCATCTATGAAGGCATACAAAGTTCTGGAAATAAGAGTGCATAGACTCTAGCTACGTTGGCCATTAATGTATAGCCACGGAATATAGAAGCCTTGGCTAGGATCGTAAAAATATAATTGCGCTGGATTGCAACAACGTTATCTGGGTGCGCTCGAAACGCGATTGCTCGGCCACCGGATAATGATACGTGAGGGGACCACGATAGAGCTAGGTGAATTGTCGGCAAGGGGAAGCAATAGGTGTCGACGCGTTCGGACCTTATATACATATATTTAATAATAATAATAATAAGACGAAGAAAAAGAAACGACAACTTTGACATGTTCCTAAAATGTTTAGCTGAAAAACCGAAGTATAAACAATTATAGAAGAAAAATTATCAATGTTTCTCCTTTTAATATGGATAAAAACGTGTAAAAAAAGGGCAAATAAAAAAAGTCGTTGATGAAATAGGTCACAGCTCGGAATCACTGGAATGCAACAAAAATTCTTTTTTAATATTTTTATATACTCCTTTTCATTATTTCCAAAAATCTTTTTTGCATATTTACATTATAGATCTCTAAATGAGGAGATTAAAAAGATGTTAAGGGATTTTTGTAGCTAAGAATCTGTCAAAAGAATTTCGAGCAAATGAAAAATCATCATTTTCGTTGCATTCCAATGATGCAAATTTCAACACCGTATGTAATCAATTCCATACCAACTCAATATGCGGTTCACGGAAATATCTTTTATGTACCCGATTTTTGTTTTTTCTTTACCATTTTTACATGCTGAAAAAACACAATTGTTTTTTTTGTAGTTATTTAACGTAACCAAATGCTTGAACTTTGTTTCGATGCTTTCCCTTTGGCTGAAGAAGCAAAATATATATACATTTTTTAGCCAATTTGGGCACAACAACTTCCATGATGGTTTGGAAAAATTATGTGAAATTCCACACACAATTGCGAAAATGTTCAGCTATGATATATCGTCGCAACGCGAATTGACTACTTTCCGAAAATAACTCCATTTTTGTTTTGAAAGAAAAAAAAGCAATGTAGACTGGATAAGCGTTGACTGTTTTTTAAAAGTCTGAATTGTTCTAGACGCAGCTCAGAAATCTCTGACAAGAGTCATATTAAATCAACGGTTCTTACGATTTTTCATTTCCGTGTTATTTCCATGGATATTTATCAGGAGGCGCGTCTTGACGCCAAATAATAAAAAAGGAAATTTATTTTTCATTATTTATAAAAGAAAAGATAACCTTTTAGGGGTCGTTTTTTTAAACTCTGAATCCACGTCATGCTAAAACGAGTAAAAAAATTTAATGTGATTTTCCCCTATCGTTTGGTTTAGATTATTTTTCGACTCGTCCACTTAATTCCAAGATCTCATAATTTTCCTTAATATGTTGAAGTTTGCATTGCTGGAATGCAACGAATTTTTTTTTTCTTGCCATGCAAATTTTTATTCGGCAGGTAAAAGCTACCATAAACTTTTTTTAAGATCCTCATTCGAGACCTACAACCTAACTCTGTCGAAAAATATTTTCGATAACATTGAAAATGGCAAAAAAAATTGAATAAATAAAAAATTTCGTTGCATTCCGACGATGTAAACTTCAACAGCATTAATTTTCGGCCGAATTTCCGAGCGATATACAGGGTGTCCCAGAACTGAATGCGTTCCCTGAAATGGGGGATTGAGGGGTGAAATTCTGAGTCGATTTATATAAGCATGTGTGGGTCTCGGATCGAACCCTGAATTATTATCGAATTTTAAAGGCGGGCCAATCAGGTGCGCCCGATTGGCCCGACTTTGAAAATTAATAATAATTCAAGGGTTGATCTGAAACCCAAACAACCTCAGAATTTCACCCACAAACCCTCATTTTAAGGAACGCATTCAGTTCTGGGACACCCTATACACACACACACACACACACACACTTGATAAACATGATTGCACTCGCTGGCACTGTGATATAACTTTGCGCGAATAATAGATCGAAGGGAGGATTATGACTATCTTGTTGAGAGAAGAGGTACGGTATAGAATGCTCGGAGGGGGGGGGGGGCAGTGTTCGGGTTTACGCAATCAATGCTTGCTCCGAGTGTATAGCCGTTATTTTTTTTTCGTCTTTTATTCCTGAATATAGTGGCTCCGAAGTAATATACTCGAATAAACACACTGGATGTTGGTTTCACCGCGTTTATTCGAATTCTTTAGTGAACGACGTAGCTTGGACGAAACGACAAGTCGGCAATAAAACGTGTGATTTTATAGGACATCGGTTGATTGGAAAAACCAGCTTTTTCCTCGATATCGACTGTGCTCGGCGGGAATTTATGCACATATATTTAATAAACAAGTGGAATACGCAGATGACGTGCTGAGGGCATACTATTGTCACTGCAGTGGTAAAAGATTTTGCAGTTGTAATATGTATACAGGGTGGCCCGAAAAGTTACATGACGTTGAACTTTGCATCGTTACAATGCAACGATATTTTTACTTTGTTTAATTTTTTTAATATTTTTTTTTCAAAACTATTATTCAATAGCTGTTCTCTGCAAATTGAGGTCGTACATTTTTAATAATAATACGTGGAACATTTAGGAGATTTTGACAGCTTAAGTCGGCGAACAAATTTTAGAATTCAAAAAGAATTGATTTTCGTTGCATACCAACGATGCAAACTTCATCGCGATAAGGTGATATCCAAAAGGAATGTCCAGGTGACTCGTATCAATACCCATCCGAATCAACCACATGTATGTTCTGTGATCCTTTTCAGATTTCGAGAAAAAACATTCTTTTTTTTCGTGTTCACCTGCAGCATAGATTTTGTTGTTTGTCCTTTGCGTCTGTATGTTCCTATAGGAATTTTTAAGAGTCACTTGAACTAATTAATATGAACATCATGTTGTGCGTCACTTGAACTAATTAATATGAACATATTTTTCTATCGTCTGAACTTCAGTGACTGGATCCTCTCAAACCCCTTTTTTTTCAACTTTTGATCAAAATCTAAGCCATTTGCGTTAGTGTTCAGTTGGTCATTTAATTATTGCTCAATAGTGCACTTCGTAAATTAAAGAAACCCAAGAGAAAAATAAAAATAATGCTTTTTTGTCATGAAAACTAAAAAAGATTGTTAAACATCCATGGGGGTGAGTCGGATAGGTATTGATACGAGATATCGAGATTTTTCTCTTGAACGTGATGTTTCGGGCCACCCTGTGTACAAGGGTGTGTTGGAAAAAAGAAAATAAATGTTTCCTCTCTAAGGCAGGTTTCAGTGGTAGCCCCCCCCCCCCCCCCCCGAACTCAAATGATTTACATGGGAAAATCCACTTGTCACGCTGAGACTTCACTAACTGCCGGATAGAAAAACATAGCAAGTCCGAGTTGTTCAGGGGGCGGTTACAAGGAACATCACTTAAGTGCCCGACTTCAATTTTGTCGAAACTCATGCATGTGATAAAGTATTTAAAACTATTGGACACGTATTCTTTTTAATCTGCGGAAAACACGGTTTTACGGGGGGAAACCACCCCTCAAAGAAAAGCGTGTCGAGGGGTGGTTTTGCAGTTGCACCCACAAGCAGTCCACCGATTTGAACGAAACACAAACCAAAATTCTTCTAACGTAAAACGATGAAAAATCCTCTATAGAAGTATTGAAAAAAAAACTTCATTTAAGGGGTGACACGTTTTTCTTTAAGGGGTCGTTTTGCCCCGTAAAATTTTTTTTCCACCGATAAAAAAATACTCTAATAATTAGAATACGGATTAAAAAATACTCTACAAAGTATAATAATTTTCAATGCTTCATCATATATATGTTTCAACAAAATGGAAGGCGTACACGTACGTGATGGTCCTTGTCAATTGCATCGGGTAGACGCCCCCCCAATTGCGGGGCAATATAGAAGTTGAGATTTCCCGACGACTTTATAGCCCAGACGATGAGCAATGAGGCTCCCAGTCGTGGACACGTCATCGACATTTTTTGCATTGCGAGGACAGTTTTATCTCGATCCTTCGTCATTGCCCCGATCATTGTCGAAAAAAAATGTCCACTTTGAGAGGCAATATGTATATGCGTATACGGAAAAGTACTCGGAGTAGTTTGGCCTTAATGACGAGGTACACAAGTGCAGGATAAAGAGGGCTTCTTCGATCGTATATTTAAAAATGTTTATTCTCTTTTTTCTTCTCTCTGAGTCCCTCGGTTCATTCTTTTTTACCATCCGAGGTCGTTCGCGCGGATGTGTTTGGGTTCGTTTTGTTCATTCGATGGATGTACCTTCAGAAATCTTTCTTCCCGTCACATAGTCCATATCGTAGATAATAATCAGCAGGCATATCCTTCGTTTCCATATATTTCGCCAAGCTGAAGATTCTTGTCGGCCGATGGTCGTTCTGCTTGGCGACCGTGGTGCGTTTATTACGTTCGGTCGCGCCGTACACGAGAAAAACGCTGAAATTATAGCTGCAATTTTGCGACAAACGCGCGTATCTCCTGAATCGCAATCGCGAAATGTCGGGCTGCACAAAGTTCGTCGGAGAAGCCTCTCTCTCCCTCTCTCGCTCGCCCCCTCCCCGATGAAAAAACACCCCTCCCGTGCATTCTATGCGCGCTCCACTGTTACAATTCCACTGCACACTGTGGGCACTTCTAAACGTGAAATTCATACAACGGACCGCAATCATTTTTTTTAAACGCCAACTCGAACGATACGTTTTCTCACGTTTTTATTTGCCAGAGTGTGGTGCAACGAGACACCACGAATGAAACACTTTTTGAGACATTTTATAGCCCAACGCAAAGCAATCTCGGTGTCGTTAATCAATAAAAATGAGAATAAAAAAGAGAAGGAAGGAAAAAGGTTGATGGCGCAAAAGTTGGCAATGCAACGCTCATTCGAGTGTCCGCAATCATTTTTTGCTACTTCCGTTTTGCTTTGTAAAATAAAAAATATAACAAAATATAATAACATATAAAAAAATCGTTTTTGACACGCACGTTATGTTGACACTTTTGTTTATTTTCATTTTTTTCCCCCCATTGTTGGATATACATACAGGGTGGCTCAAAGGAATATCTCGACGCCGCGTATCAATACCTATCCGAAACAACCCCATGTACACTGAGAGAAAAGTCCATGGTATTTACAACAAACGTTCATGGTGGGGGATACTAAAATTCGTTATAGTTTATTGACACCGCATTCATGATATGGTTAAAACGACTATGAGCGAAAACCATACCTAAACATACGATTTTGGTGGCGCGTTTAAGTATCTATTATCCCCGAAATGATTATTCACTATTGTAAAAGACTTGACAATATATCCATTTTATGAATACCTACTACATTATATAGTATCAAAGAATAAACGTAAGATTGGTGGTTGCGTTTAAGGAGGTAAGGTGATGGCCATGCTAATAAACTTAGAGTCTATTTCACGCCGCAATACCGCCACGTTTTAGATATATGTATATGGCCTATTTTTCGAGAAATATTTTTTAAGTATTGAATTTCGAGTTTCCTATTATTTTTGTAATATGGAAACAACCTTAATAATCTACTACTCGACTTCAGCAGTACGCCATATCGTTGACGTTTAGCATCATCGCATTTTCGGTGGCTGTCATCGGTTCCACGCGCCCGGCTTATTATTTTTTGTAGCCGGTTAACATGGAGAATGAAAATACTGTGGAAGTTTATCAAAAGAGTAACGGGATCGTACTTGAAGTCCAGTTTAGAGACAAATGTAGATTCTGACGGACAAGAATTAGAAAATGAAAAGATAATATTGCGATTGCAAATAAAAAAACGTCGCGTTGAAGTTAACCTCAATGTCCAATGTCCAATCTGTCCAAAGTCAAAACATTCCATCGATTGTTACGTTATTTTTCCCTCTTCCAATTTTCACAATATTTGCAGGTATAAAAAGGAACGTTTATTTTATATGACGGTTCTCCCATGCTGAATTTATATATAGATGCGTTGTATAGGTACATGTCGCCAGAAAAATTGAGATGCCTTTGCTGTACGTAAAAGAACTTCAAGTAAATATCGACGAAAGGCCCTTTATAATCCATTTAAAAAATGTACGGCTTCGCACAATCATATTTTTAATTCGCGTTGAAAATATCCGATAGACGAATCAAATTTGCGCGGGTATCCGGCGTTGCCACACGTCGAGCAAGACGGCTGCTGTTACGTCACGAGAAGTCTCGCTCTCCGAAAACTTCGGTTTTTGCGACTTTATTTCTAAATTTATTGCTTATTTCTGCGGTGAGCTTTCCAATTCAAGGCGCCTTATCGATCACAAAGATTCAACGAACGCAACCATCAGTTTTTTTTATGTGTTTCTTGGCGCCAAGTAGCACAAAAAAATCGATATATGAGAGGACGGGCACAATTTGTCGTCTACGTGTGACGATTCACCAACTTTAACAATTAATAACTCGGAAAGTGTACGGTAAATCTCGTGGAAACTCCGCATACGCATGGACGAAGGTCTCGACAATGCTATAAAAAAAATCGGGCTTTTATCTTGAACTCGATCCACTCACCGTACCTCCTTAACATATGTGCATAATTCATGCTTCTGCTCAAATATTTCCCCCCTCAGGGAGATACGAAATGTAATTAAAATATGGTTGAGACCACCATACATGTCTCTCAGTGTATGTTCTACAATATTTTTTACTGTTTCAGAAAAAAACATTCTCCTGTTTTTTTTTATTTCAAGTTTACCTATGCCATTGATTTTTTCTTCTCTTTTGTGCATGTACTTTTATCTTAGAAGTTTGTAAAAGCGATTGAGAGTCATTTAGACTAGTATAAGTATTTCCTATTATCATCGAAACTTGAGTGACTCATCCTTTCAAAGCGATCTTTTTTAACTTTTGATCAAAGTTCGTTGGTAATTTATTTATTGCTCAACAGTGCACTTCATAACGATAACACAAGTTGAAAAAATCGCGTGAAAAGCATATACACAAATGAGAAAAATGAAAAATGCTTTTTTTCTTGCAAACCAAAAAAGATCGTAGAACGTAGATGGAGGTGCTTCGGATAGGTTTTGATACGAGACATCTAGATTTTCCTCGCGGCCGTCACTTTTCATCCGACCCGACAGACACACACGCACCCGCAAACGTGTATACATACAGGGTGTCCCAACAGCCAACGATAATATTGTAGGTGCCGACAGTCCAGTCACTCAGTAAGAGTGATTCACACTATTTTGAAACTCGCGAAAATATCTAGCCTAAGGCAGTATTTCACATATCACAGTCGCAAATACAGATATTTTTCGGTTCGTTGTTTTGTCCGAATATGACTAAAAGATTGTGCTATCAATAACAACCAACAACTACGTGTTGCGTATTTTTTAAATCTAGACCAAATGACCCTATTTTTAAGATGTGTTTCGAATTCGGCGTCGTGCGTTTATTATGCCACTATTAGGGATGTAACGATACTTGTTTTAGCCGATACAATACTGATAATTGTATCAACGCATTGGCGATACCAACACCGGTATCACAATCTACAAGAGAACTTGATATAATAAAAATTGTTCTTTTTCTAACACTAAACTATGGCTCAAACATGAAAAAGGTGCTCAAGTAAGAAGATGAAAGTGGTAAACATTATTCACCTATCTTCCAGTAATGAAAGGAGTGTAAAAATCAAACAAAAATATAATTATACTCTTTTATTTATGATTAATTTAAACTTTAGTACTTAAAGGAAGCAACACTTGAAATTGCCCTAATTTAACTCGAAATTGAACGAAATTCTAACACAGGTTTGTACAGGGTTTTAACGTAAGTAGCTTTTAGCTGTGACGTAGATAGTCAATAATCAAACTTGACCTTAGGGAGGTTTTTCTTAAGAAAGCAGAGCTCATTAAGGTTGTGTGCTGACAATCGGTTGCGCAAGTCACTTTGTATAAAGTGACTGGAACGAAAAAAAAACCGAACCGAAAAATATTCTCATTGGCAGCTGTGATACGTAAAATATTGCCTTAAGTTAGAGATTTTCACGAGTTTAAAAAAGTGCGAATATCTGGAAAACTATGACACGTTTACTGAGGTCATATTTAGTTATTCTGGATCATCATGTGCTGGCCTGTCAGCACCTGCAATATTATCGTTTGTGTGTGTGTGTGTTCGTGTGGTACCGGTCAAAGCTTTCGATCACTTGAGATAATTGCCCAACTATATGATTCTACTATAATTCATTTCATAGAGCCATTTAGTATTTTCGTAAAGTATGAAATAAAATGAATTATATTATTCTAGTATAATTTTGCAATTGTCCAAAGCGATCGAAAACTTGACCGATACTATGTATATATATATACATATACATATACAGGGTGTCCCTCTTATCTCGGCCACCCGCCATAACTCGGTAATTATCGACGTCGCGAAAAGAATGTTCCCGACAAAAGTTGTACGGTGTAAAGGGGGCCATCAAATGCGACCAATGTTTTTGATTTCGTTGGAGGCGCTGACGCACAGTGAAGATCACCTACACTTTTTCAAATGGAATGGTACATTTTTTTCAACCATCGTGTGGAGCACCTCAAGCGGCATAAAACACATTAGGGGGTCAAAGTCGTTGAAGGTCATTCAAGGGCACCTATCAAAATGAAATACAAATCTAAATATCTCGAATCAATACTAAATATTTGGTAGTGATCCGAGACATTTAGATTTGTATCATCGATACTGACCTTGAATGACCTTGAACGACTTTGAACCCCTGATGTTTTTTATGCTTTATGTGGAGCTTGAGGTGCTCCACAAGATGATACCTTGTAAGATGGAAAAATGTACCATTCCATTTAAAAAAGTGGAGGTGACCTTCACTGTGCGCTTCCACCGGAATAAAAAAAAAGGTCGCATTTGATGTGTGTGTGTGTGTGTGTGTGTGTGTGTGTGTGTGTGTGTGTGCGCGCGTGTGCGTGCGCGTGTGCATGCGAGCGTGCGTGCGTGCGTGTGTGTGTGTGTGTGTGTGTGTGTGTGTGTGTGTGTGTGTGTGTGTGTGTGTGTGTGTGTGTGTGTGTGTGTGTGTGTGTTCGTGTGTGTTCGTGTGTGTTCGTGTGTGTGTGTGTGTGTGTGTTCGTGAGTGTGTGTGTGTGTTCGTGTGTGTGTGTGTGTGTGTGTGTGTGTGTGTGCGCGTGCGCGTGCGCGCGTGTGTGCGTGTGTGTGTGTGTGTGTGTGTGTGCGTGTGCGTGCGTGTGTGTGTGTGTGTGTGTGCGCGCGTGCGTGTGCGTGTGTGTGTGTGTAGGTATTCATTTATTGAGTTGTGGCACATGCGTTTGAAATATCAGACTTTTCGAAAAAACGAATGCCACCCGAACGATCTGAGCTGAATATTTTATGTTGGCACGGAAACGATTGATACGCACTGCGACACAAACAATTATTCTTCATCGCTTACTCATCCTTCGACAACATCATTATCGATAAACCGTGAGTTTTCTTTGCCGCATTTTCCCAGTGACGAGGCGACCTATACACAGTGTAATTTTATAATGGAAAATATGCGTAACTCGTTTCGGCAATTTGCCAAAGCGGATGATGATGTATATCGACAGATACATAAAAGCGGATGTAATACGGCTCTCGGTTATGTACACGAAAGACGAATTCGAAGGCCGTAGACTAATCGAGCCTTTCGTTTGAGCAATTTGTCTGGAATCCACGTGAAAAGCGCACGAAAGCCTCGCAATCGACTATGATTCCGTCGATTGATCTTGTCAATTTGCATACCGCTTTTTTCGCCCATCGCTTCGCTCGCTATAATGCAACTTTTTGCATGCAGTTCTTTGGATAACGCGATGAAAGAATAGAACAAAAAATACAAGCTCCAGTCCTCATTGTTTCGCGTTGCGATCGCTCTCGAGTCTTTGTGCGTACGGGTGTGTGGATATATACATGTATATATGCAGGCATACATATATATTTATATATAGTCGTTCGAAGCAGAGCGCAATTACTTTAACGATCTCAGTCTCGCTCTTTCTCGCGCGCTCTCTCTCTCTCCTAGCAGTATCACCAACTAGAACTATCGAAAGAGCAATCTTTCAGTAGCTACACAGAAGCGAAATATTAGCGCGAGCTTATCGATAATGCCCCCCCGTCCCCCGTCCCGCTTTCTTGCTCGTATTGGAGCTTGTCTCACTTGTATCCGATGATGTTCCGAATCCTTTATCAAAACAATATTCGCGACACTTTTGTGTCGTAGAAAATGTAATATTCGTGGGCGCGCTTAAGGCCTTAGGCCACAGTAACGGGTATAAAATCGTGTGCGAATTTAACCATTTTTTTCGTATGAAAAAGTGATTCACTCATAAAATTAATTACACATCTATTTAGTAACAATCTATTTAATTTGTTTATATTGTTACTATAAATGATTGATTACTATAAATTACTCTAAATTAGTAACAATCTATTTAATTACAATCTATTAATTACACATCTAATTACAAGCTGTTAGAAAATATATAAATATTTTTTTTCGATGTACAAAATGGCCGGCTACTAATATTTTCTTTTGTTAACTTTTTTTAGGCGCTCCGCAGCGTGACATTCAGCATCCGCAATTTTTTACCCAGAACAAAAATGAAAAATTCTCGTCAATCTAGATTAGAGTGCCTAAAGAAGTACGAGAAGTACGAATTTGAAAAATATTGTTTTATTCAAAAGTTGTAGGTATTTGAACTTGAGAAGCGAACTTTCAGTGAAAAAGTTCGTTATAACTGCTCATAAAATGAAAAGTTTTCGATTAATCAGAAATTCCGTACGTACTTCTTTGCGAAATGCAATTAAGGACATAACTTTTAAATGTGAAGTAAATCGAGTGAAAATTGTTGAAGTTATTTGTCACGCTAATTGGAAAACAGCTGTTTCGAGAAGTTTCGAGTAGTCGGCCATTTTGTACATCGAAAAAAAAATACATATTTTCTAACAGCTTAATATTCATACTAAATAGATGTGTAATTACTTTTATGAGTGAATCACTTTTTCATGCGAAACAAAATTGTTAAATTCGCACATGATTTTATACCCTTAACTGTGGCCTCAGGCCTTAAATTATGATTTTTTTTTCGTTCACATGCCGTCAATTAAATTTGCAACTGGTTTCATATTTTTTCGCACCGACCTGGCGCTAATACGGAATTGGTTTTTTTTTAAAAGCGCAGCAGTGTCTCTGAAAGCGGTTTCAAATGGTTTTTGGGATTTGTTTTAAATTCAAGATGTCTTTGCGTATACGGATGGGATTTTTAACGTTTTTTTTTCTTTTTCATTTTTTGTCTCTGGCCATTTGGCTCTCTCTCTCTCTCTCTCTCTCTCTCTCTCTCTCTCTCTCACTCTGAGATCGAATACGAACATGGGTACAACTACTCTACTTGACGTAATGTTTATACATGCGCGAATTTACATACCGAGAGCGGCAAACTTTTTCCTCCCTACCATATATATACAAACACATACCCACGTCCAGTTGTCTCGTCTATGCAAACTCAGGAGTGAGATGGAGAGAGAGAGGAATCTCGTCCACTCTGTGGCTCTGCTTTACTTCCCGGTGGTTAGACGATCCTAAATGATTCTCCTTCTTGAATATAAGTGCCTCCTCCTCTCTCGCTCTCCCTCTCTCTCTCGCTCTCGCTAAGAAACTCGACAAATAGCATAGCTAATCGATACGTATAAAACCCAGAGTGGAACAACGATTGTGTGTGTGTGTGTATATATATGTATGTATGTATGTATGTATGTATGCATGTATATGCGTCTGTGTATATATATATATATATATATATATATATATATATATATATATATATATATATATATATATAATTCTCATGTAGTATCCTTCGCTTCTGAACGTTAAACGGATACGGAATTATACATCTCGCTGGGGCGAAGACACAACCTCGAGTAGCAATAATGGAAGATATCTCAACGGTCAAATTGCGAAAGTTGCTAATACGCTTGAGGATATAAAATCGAGGTTAGATCATTATTCGATCGTTGCCAATTATACATGTGCTTGCGAAATACTTCGTGAAAGAGCCTTTTGCATCCCGCATATATATATATATTGTAGATACTGGCTTATTTTGCGAGAACGAAACTACAACGTTGACCGAAAAATCATCACTTACCATATTAAATCTCATGTTGAATTCGTAATTACGACCAATTGAAACTCTTAAAAAAAATTGAAGAATAATTGGCACGCGTGACCCAACTTTTAGCTTGTTCTTTCAACATTAAAAAAATAAACATTTTCCTCGAGTCTCGATTCAATTGTTTCATTCGATATTCCATTTTACCTTCAAAGTCCCGGTGGCGGGAGCAGAACGCCTGCGCACAAACCTTTTTCCCCGCGAATCATGTTTTCTGAAGTGCAAATAAAAAATAGTTCGTGTAAATCAACGTTGCTCGCGGAGTGGCCCTTACTGCAACTTTCATCGCCGAGTTTGGAAGGGAAAAGAAGATTTTCGGCCGTTGAGTTGGGAGCTAGTGTTGGACGCACAAACTTTCCTGTATAGTCCAGTAAAAGAGACGAAAACCCAGCGCTTTTTAGCGTGGAATATGAATTTTTGCCTGAAGGTAAATGGTTGCATGCTGAAAGTAAGCCCGATAAAATGTTGCTCCTCAACTCGCCCCAACCGTAAGAAAAACCGGTTGAAAACTTGAAAATCGCCGTATCTCGATAATTAATAGCCCGATCAAAAAAGGTTTCAAACAAAAGTTGTTTGGAATAATAAAATTCGTATAAAGTTGGCTGCCGTCCAACTCCCTATCTTTGAAAATAGCGGCACAAAAACGATTTTAAAATTCGGGTCTGGGTCAGTGGTGCTCTCGTGTTTTTGTGCCGCTATTTTCAAAGATAGGGGATTGGACGTCCGATAACTTTATACGTATTTTATTATTCCGAACAACTTTTGTTTCAAACATTTTTTGATCGGGATATTAATTATCGAGATACGGCGATTTTTAAGTTTTCAACCCCTATTTCTTAGGGTTGGGGCGAGTTGAGGGTCCACATTTTATTGGGGTTACTTTCAGTATGCAACCATCTACCTTCGGTGAAAATTCATATTCTACGCTAAAAAGTGCTGGGTTTTCGTCTCTTTTACGGGACTATGGGTGTAGAAGGAAATGCGTTGCTATCTTAGCGGCAAAAGGAGTGTCGCACGTGCCGACCGTATGTTACCGAATCCCTCGAAGAAGATTACTTTGTCGTAGGTCTCGGCCGCCACCGGAGATCCTTATTCACAAGAAACCCATATTCTCCCTACTACGTGTGATAAATTTACACCTCCCCTCTTTTTTTTTCAACTCTTACTTATTTCACGAGATATTCTGTAGGTCGTGGTAATATTACCGGCGAAGTTTGCTTTTTCTCGAAATTTCATCGGTGTGCGCCAAGATGGAGCGGTACATATGATTAATTTATCCTGGAGAAGAACAATCCTATTCGTACTAAAGACTTGCTCCGATATATTGGCATCCACGATGAATTTTCAAACACGTTAAAATTACGCAAGATATTTTTGAAAACCAAAACTTACTATGTTACGATTATTAATTTAATTATGGATTGAATAATTAAATTATTATTCAACAAAATTAACATTATAAAAACAATAAATTAAATGAAAGTATTATGGGAGATGTGAGTTAGCCCAAATAGTGAGTAATGCTCAATGTTCGGAAATTATTTGCGTAATTTTGATGTCTGAATATCTCTCCCCCCCCCCCCCTCTCTCATCTGTATCTCTCCGTACAAGAAATGAAATGAGATAGAAACCGTTCGTTTCTCTCAACGTCTTTTAGTTTCTCGGCCATATAGGTGAACGAGCGCGTGACGGCGCTCGCTGCTGGCTCTCATCATCGACGGTTGTTTCTTTTCTCGCAAAGATCTGCCGGGGATGTTGAGGCGCGGGGAAACATATGGATAAGTTTCGTCGCGGCCAATTTTCCGCGCGTGTCGGTGAATCGCGTGTCGCATGAGAATTTTTCCGCGTTCTTGCGACAACTCGAAGACGTAAAATATAATGTAATACACACACACACATACAATGTGTGTGTGTGGTTATGTGTATGTTTATGTGTGTGTCGTATGAAACGAGAATGCGAATGTTTTATCGCGTTCTTTTTACATGTGCACATACGTACTTATAAGATTACGGGCGACAATGTCGTACGATTGGTACATCTACAATTTTATGTGTGTTTATACTATTGTGTGTATGTTTGTTTGTTTGTGTGTGTAAAGGGTGTCTCAGAATGACCTGACATTTTAAATTGTGCGCCATTTTTTTTGTGGCGAACATAGAGTACTAATCTTTGACAACTGGCATCAGGAAGTATTGAGATTTAGTCATGGAGAATTACACGACCGAGCAATGTATAGAAATTGTGAAAATTTACTATTAGATGTTGAAAATAATTCGTAGCGTTTTACAAGAGATGGCGTAGGTAGTACAGTCTTTCGTTGTTACCGACAGTAATGTATTCATCGTGAAACAGCTATCATTGAATGTCATTTGCTGTACATAACCTCTTTTTGAAACGTAAATAACAACACTTTATAATTTATTGAATATGTCAACATTTGTGCCGAATAAAGTGTTTTTGCGGGGAGTTTTACTTCATTACTTTAATATGAACAAACGTGCTGCTGAAGCTCATCGTATTTCAGTGGAAGTGTATGGGGAACATGCTCTAGCTGAGAAAACGTGTCAGACGTGGTTTGAACGTTTTAAAGCTTGTGATTTCGGCTTGGATGACAAGGAGCGACCTGGCCAGCCGAAAAAAATTGAAGATAACGAGTTGGTGGCATTGCTCGATGAAGACTCATCCCAAACACTTAAAGAATTATCTACATTATTGAGAGTTGACTTATCAACGGTAGAAAAAGGTCTTAAAACTTTGGGCATAATCCAGAAGGAAGGACATTGAGGCCCATATGAATTGAAACCAAGGGACATTGAGAGGCGTCTTTTGACATGTGAACTGCTGCTCCAACGGGAGAAAAGAAAAGGTTTTTCGCATCGAATTGTCACTGGTGATGGAAAATGGATCCATTACGACAATCCGAAGCGGAGAAAGTCATGGGTTAAGCCCGGCCAACCATCAACATCAGTGGCAAAGCCATGGGTCTAAGCTCCTGCTCTGTATTTGATGGGGTCAGAGGGGTGCGATTGATTATGAACTGCTGAAACCGAATGAAAACATAACCGGGGTTCCCTACCGAATGCAATTGATGCGGTTGGGCCGTGCATGGAAAGAAAAACAGCCAGAATACTCCAAAAGACACGACAAAGTCATTTTGCTGCACGACAATGCTCGTCCGCACGTCGCAACACCAGTACAAACATATCTGGAAACACTTAAATGGGCGGTCCTACCCCACCCGCCGTATTCTCCAGATATCGTTCCTTCTGATTACCATTTGTTTCGTTCGATGGCTCATAGCCTGTCTGAGCAGAAGTGCACTTCTGTTTGCATCTACCCGGCTGGAAATTTGTTCAGGCTAGCCAGGTTTATGATCAGGCCGTGATCAGGGAGCTGTGTGGCTATCCGTATTACGGGAATTTTGATTCGGCCGTGAGCCTGCCGTGAACAGGCAGCCACAGGTCAGAAAAACTTATGGCAAACGTGAAAATGGCCATAACGTGGTTTGCGTTATCAGTGATCTAATATGGTTCTATTAGGAGGCCCATGCATGGCAGTGCTCAGGCTAGCGCTAAAGTGGTGGCGCTAGTGTTGTTTATAAAAACTATGCTTGCACGTATAAATAATATATACGTTTTATTGATAAATAAAAATGTACCTAGTGCGTTGGTCTAGTGGTTAGCGTGCTGGTCAGCCGATCGGGAGGTCGCAGGTTCAAATCCCAGTCGCGTCACTTTTGTCGTGAAAAAGAGATGACACCCTGTACGGTTGGAACAAACCAACAATAAATAAAACTGTCAGGTCATTTTGAGACAATTATTATTATTATTATTCCCTACCCGTGCAAAAAATGTGTCGTCGGGATACAATTGGATTCCCATGACCGCATGATAGGTATCTAATGGATCATCGCGCTGGATCCCTATACTAAAACGTCACGCTCGTACATTGTATTCTACTCGCGATTTCCCATTACGTTCCAATGCATGAATAGAATTTGAATCGCAAAGGATTGCGACACTGCCAAACGGAATCCGATACTATTCTTGATGAATCACATTGCACATTGAATGGATCACATTGAAAATTCAACCGGCAGGTTGAATTTTCTCGACAAATAGCTAGACATACAGAATGATGGACTCTCGAGGGATCATCACAGGTGACCGCCCGAAAAATAGTCCACTTTCGCGATTTTTTTTAGGTGGATAGGATAGCTAGTCGGTCTAATTTTTTTTTACGAATTGGAGTACCGATAAAGAATACAAACTGATTTTTTTTCAATTTCTTTATTTACTGTTTAACATTGTTTTTATTTGCGGAAAATTGCGTGGAAAAAAAGGTGTCCCATAATGGCCAGGATTGCGGCCGTAAATTTTATCTGAAACAAAAATGTCAAAATGATTGTTAATCTGTAGGAAACCTCCATGTTCCTATGGAGGTTTTTTAAAAGTGAAATTCGAAAAAAATGGCGGCATTTTGGGCAAAAAGTATCTGATTTTGCCTTTTTTCGACAGTTTGTCGTAAAAAAAGTATAAGAAGATTAAAAAAAAAGCTTTCATAGCAACATAAGGAATGACGTGAAGAATATTCTATTAAAATTTCAAACGGTAGCTTGAAAACTCTTCCTTTGGGAGTGGCCACCATTTTGAAAAACACCATTCCGAAAAAACGCGCTTAAAGTTCGGAGTGCGGGATCTCACGCTCCAATCACTTTTCCTAAGAAAGCCTGTAGCGACCGAATTCGATCTATAAATTGGACGGAACGTTTATCACTGTGTATACTATCGGATAATGCAAAAAAAAGTCGATTTTTTGAAAATTTTCCTGTGACGATCACCTGAAAATAAATGAATCGCTAAAAAAGTATAAATCGCTCAAAAAACGGATTTTTGAGAATCGGTCTGAATCCCATCAGAGAAAATCCACCGTAGTTATCGTTTGTTATTTATTGTCGTGCACTTTGACATAATATCACCATACACGTACACGCTCACGAAGCTTGCAGGTTATGTTTCAACACACGGAGTTTTTTCTCGAGACTTTTTACATATTTTTTATTCGAACGTGGCAATCATTCTCAAACGGCGCTCATCGGGGAATAGTGCAAAAAGGGCGGAAGGGAGGGAGCACACACAGGTGTAAGTGAAGGAGGTTCTTCCCCCCCCCCTCTCTCTCCCTCCCTCACTGGTACACGCAGAACGACTATCATACACTTGGGCTACAGAGACATCATTGTCGCGCAAGTGGAATACAATTAGCAGTAAATTAGCATACGCCCATCCTGTTCGATAATAAAATCTTGAATATTATAATGATTACATCGCATTTTACAATGGCCGCGTGCCACCACGACCACAAATTAATAATTTAATAGCGCTCCTGAAACTTGCGAATGTATATGTTCCTTGTACAAAGGCCAGGTGCGACTCGCCTCTGAAATGACTGCAAGATAAGAGGCTCACAATCAATCGGGAAATACGTGGCAATCCTAGCGCGACTTATTCCACCCCACCCCCCCGGCTCCGTTGCGAGAAATTCCGCTTTATTCTCGATAATTTTCATAATTTTAACCGCAACTTTAAAGTTTCCATTACGTCGCCCTCACTCCCATGTGCTTTTGGCAGCAGGCATACTTTAGCACTATTCCGCACAGTACGGTGAGCGAGGCTTGCGGGCTTGCCCTTCATCGGCGCAAATTTTCTAAAAATGATTGCAATATTATTTCATATAAATACATACACGAGTACAAATTTTGAACACTCCGGTTCATGAATATTGGGGATTTTATTTATTTATTAATCTATACATGACATTAATTATCCTATTAATCAATTATTTGAATGACTAATTGGATTGGTTTTTGTATCAATTAATAGTCAATTAATACATCATATATTAATTACGCAAGATGAACAGGGGTCAAAATCGTTAGAATCATTTTATCGACTGATATATTTCGTTATTATGACAAACGATAAATTAACTCACAATATAAGCGAAAAATGTATTTTTCAGTCAAATCAAATTTCAAATGAAAGAAGCAGAACGGGCAGAAGTGATGATAATGATATCAATAATTATTATTATGCGATAATATATAATAACAAGAATAATATATATTGTATTATATTATGGAATATATAATAATTATGATGTTGATAACCATTATTCTTTTTTTTTAACATTACCATTGTGACATCATGAGTATACTTACGCACAATATAACCATACGCGGCGTAATTGAACGGCAGTGAAGTGTCATAGATACTCGTACTTAACGCCCACGTTCAACTGGCACGCGTGTAGTGTATTGCAGTGCCTCTACTGGAAAACTACAGTGAAATTTACTTCGTGCAATATAACATAGCCGAGCCAACGAGACTTCGCTGCACGTCAAATTGTTTTCATCCCCCCGGTTTTTTCCCCCTTATCACTCTCAGTTTTAAAAACCTGCGTCCACAGATGTAATGCAATTCTCAACGCCACTCCGCAAGCTTGAGATTAACGAAATGCTTGTGCGTAGGTACTTGATAACAATCGTGTTGAAAAATTGCTTGAAAAAACAATTGCGAAATATTCGAAAAAAACAAGTTTGAACCTGCGACCAAATGAATAAATTTTGCGCAATTTGTTCCGTGAGAGATTGATAACAACGGTAGATGCATGCAAGGCAGAGAATAAAGAAATTGTTCAAGGGGCTATATGTACCTAGAAGCCCGAAAAAAATACCGAATATTTTTCTGGGCGACGGTTGGTAAAAAAGGAATGCTTTTTTTTTCAACACAAAGGTACATATACTGAGAGCCTTAAAAAAAAACATTAAAAAATACAGAAAAGGAATAAAAACATGACCGCTGGCAGATTATGAAATTTCTTTCGCGACGTTTTGCGGTGGACACTGTCCAGCGCAAACGGTCCATCGGGAATCTAAAAACCAAACGGATTATTTAAGTTAACAATAAATACGAGTCGTTGACGATCGTCGGTTTTCTAAATAATTTTTTTTAACAACGTGGCGACGTATTGAAACTCGAGCATACAAAATCTATAATAAAGTCGTAATTTTTACCTACCTTTCGAATAATGAAGTTCGATTTTGAAAAAGTGAGATCGTCAAGGACCTTCAAATGTTTCTCATCGTATTTCCTGTAAGTTTGGAAACAATCCATCGAGTGGTTCTCGAGATAGCATGTCCACCGGCTTTGAAAACAGTGTTTCGAGAAAAACGCGTTTAAAGTTTGAAGTATCGTGCTGCTACCGCTCGCCTGGCCGACTGTTGAGGCAACGGTACCAATGGTCGGACGATTAAGGGCGTCCCTGGATTATAGAATTTATTACTCATTTAAGGACCGTTTTTTTTTAATGACTGAAACTGACGTCAAGCTCATAAGTTCTAGTTTTCAAAACACATGCATCAACTGTTGGAAAGTTGAATATGTTAATCTTTATGCATTTAAATGTTGAATAATAGCATATGTACCAATTTTCGGACAGCTGTCAGCGTTACGTCCCTGTGTACGAACACTAGCATGTCCCGATTTTCAGACACGTCCCTATAACCGACCATGATGAGGTCCTAGTTTTCGGACATCCAGAAATTAATTATAGTTACATGGTTTAAATGGACCAGGTACTTAACATCTCTTCTATTCATCCGTATATGGGCAATAAGTAATACGGAATATATTTGTGCAACTAAATAGACTTTGAATAAATATATGTAGGTATACATTGAACATACAATTTGCTTCATCGGTGCGACCTGGAACTTACGACGAGTTAAAAACAGAGCAATATTTGCCGTAGTCAACTGGACACGAAAATATTATTTCAAGCCCGAGAATATTTTATTATTCTTATGGTCTTTGCGTAATAGTTTTTGCAAAGTTTGAAAATTTTGTTTGTGTCATTGCAACAGTGTTATTTTAATTATTTTATTGGTGACTCGACCCCGTTGAGAAATAATTTGAAGTATTAGTTAAGAAAGTAATCCTCCTGGCACATTTCGAATATACAGATCACCTCAAGTCGCATAAAAAACATTAGGGGGTCAAAGTCGTTCAAGGTCATTCAAGGTCACCTATTAAAATGAAATACAAATCTAAGTATCTCGGATCACTACCAAAATATTTGGTAGTGATCCGAGATATTTAGATTTGTATAATCGACACTGACCTGAATGCGGAAAAATTGAAAAAATTTGGCCCCCTTCACACCGTACAGCTTTTGTTTGAAACATTTTTTTGTGACGTCGATAATTACCGAGTTATTTCCGCTGGCAGAGATAAGAGGGACACCCTGTATAAGTAAGAAAAAAGAAGACATCGATGCCGTATAACCTCACGGCAAGCCGGCTACATAACCGCAAATTTTGTTGGCATCACGACTAGTTACGTTGCATTAAATAATGTATCTATTATATGATCTAAATGTAGGACACATGTACACCAATTGATTTTCTCTTTTTCTTTGCACAAAAATCGCGAACTAAGTAAGTAATAAGTAATTTATCGCGAGGTACGCAGCGAAACGCTTTGTGTCCCGTGTCTCGGTCTCTATGGCTACGTGCCCCCTACTAGTAATCGGACATTAGATTTGACCGTGGTACATGCGTGTGATGGATGGCCCAATTAATGGGACACTGCAATTATTATATAAAACCTTATTAAAACCGAATTGTAACGACGGAGTCGGAAAGTTTGTTCATTTCGCTTTCGATAGGTCATAAGTCTAGTCTAGAAATCGATATACAACAAACCTTTAGCTCTTCGGTTTAGAAAAGCGCATTCATGACTCGGCTGGAAATTTGTTCGGGCTAGCCAGATTTATGATCAGACCGTGATCAGGGAGCACGGGCTATCCGTATTACGGGAATTTTGATTCGGCTGTGAGCCTGCCGTGAACAGGCAGCCACAGGTCAGGAAAACTTATGGCAAATGTGAAAATGGCCATAATGTGGTTTGCCTTATCAGTGTCCTAATATGGCTCTATTGGGAGGCCCATGCATGGCAGTGCTCAGGCTAGCGCTAATGTGGTGGTTTTAGTGTTGCTCTTAAAAACTATGCTTGCACGTGTGTCATTGTATACGTCGTGTTTGGGTTAAAACTTGAAAGTTTTCACGATATATAAAAAGGAGTACATAAAGTGAAAACGCTATGAATCGCAAAGAGAGGAAGCGGTATTTGACACGGTTGCGTGTTAGGAGATGTCGTTCGGAGAAAAAAGTTGACGAGTCCCGATCATCGGTACAAGTACCAGCTATGTATAACCTTACTTTTTTCAACCTTTACAAACTTTATGAATTTTTATACACTTGGGTATAGAATAATATCAATATAAAATATAATTTAAAAATATCAAATTACAAAATTAAAAAATAGTAAAAAAAAAATAAAAATAATTAAAAAATAGAATAATATCAATACAAAATATAATTTTAAAAATGCGAATGATGTACGTTGTTTTGTTTACGAAAAATTTGAATATTTACAAGAAGAGGCCTGAATGATAATATTCAAGATCAGGAAAGTCTTGATAAAGCTACCAGCAAACAAAATCCTAATGCCAGCGGAGAGGATTCGAACACCAGCGAAGAAGATCTCCATGCCAGCGGAGAGGGTTCTAATGGCAGCGAAGAAAATCCCCATGTCAGCGGAGAGAATCTCAACCCCAGCGAAGAAGATCTCCATGTCAGCGAAGAAGGTTCTAATGGCAGCGAAGAAGATTCCCATGTCCCCAGCGAAGAAGATCCCCATCCCTATCCCCATGTTCAGAAATATATATTTTGTTGACAAACTGTTCAGATGTAACTTGGTGTTAAGTATTCAATAAACAAAAAAAGTTTTATTTTATTCGTTCTGTATATTTTCTTAAATACATCCGATCAGGCAGCCGTATGGACGCCATCATAAGGCGCTAGGGTAGCGGCCCAATCTGGTTGCCAGATTCGAGCGTAATTAGGCTGCCAGATCCCGCCGTAATCACGAACAGCGTTACATTTTTGTTCACGCCCTGATCAGGTTGCCATACTAGCGCCATATAACGGCAGTCAGGCAACCTGATCCGAGCGTGATTAGCGCCATAACTAAATTTCCAGCCGGGGACATTACTGACTCGGACTCGTTAATATGACTCGTCAATTTTACTACTGAAATTTGTTATTAGCGTACAATTTTCCAGTAATTCATTGATAATTGAAGGCTGAATAAAATACAAGTATCGCTTTTCATTACCTATACATTATATTGCTAATATAGTGAAATATTCGAACTACTGTCCGAACAGGGGGACCCGTCCGAGCATTGGTATCGTCACCTTAGAACCTGTAGCTCATTAAATTTTGGGAATATTCCAATGAAATTTTCAGGGAATACACCTAAAAGGTGATACTATCGATAACAAATAATTTTGGAAAATGCAACTTTTTTACCAACCTACGTAGATGTAGCCCATCAAGAAGATGGCTGTGGATGCAACGGAAGTTAGGTTAGATTAGAGAAGTGCGAGTAGACAGTGATAGGGAAGCGTTCAATTGGTAACGAGTAATACGTATAAACCCGCAATACGTTGGAACTCGGTAAAATAATAATAACAATAATAATAAAGAAATAAAAACTACGCTCAGACGTACATACGTGTCTGAGCATACTTTTTATTTTTCGTGCGGGGGTGAGTTTTACGGTGAGATCGAGGGGCAGGAGAGAACTCTCGGGAGAGTTCAATTCCAGTGATGGAAGGAACGCCGCTCGCGGGTCGAGAATCGTTTCGCGATATATAGCCGCGCGATGGTGGCCAAAAACAAGAATGAAATAAAAAGCTGGACGTCGAAGAGTTCTCGGACCGTCCCGACTCGGTTATTACAAGATATTTCGGAGGAACTTACACACACACACACACACACAGAGACACACACACACACACACACGTATATGTATGTGTGTGTGTGTGTGTATATATATGTGTGTGTATATATATATATATATATATCCTCTCGCCCTCTTGATTTCGCTAGCTCGCTTGTCTGAGCTGTGCAGGGTTACACTACTATATATATATAGTTATACATAAACTGTATTCACCCTGTTGAGCGCCTCCCGCGCCGATGATCCTCTCGAGACAGTCACGCCTTGATTCTCTCTCCCTCTCTTTACCTCTTGCCCCTCCCCTCCCCTCTTCACCCCTCTCATTTCTTCTCTCTCTCTCTCCTCTCTCCCTCCCCCACTCTGTTACTCTCTTTCGTGGTGATCCGCGCACCAAGAATCTTCCTCGCGAAGAGTCGTGCACGCTCGTAAACGCGTCTCGTATTTCGCGGCGTTATAGACAGCGTCGGGGTATATAAACGTCTCATCCTATGTACTTACCGGTGTGTACCTCTTCTCCCTCCCCTCTTCATGTATATATCCGACAAGCATACTGCGTTTTTACTGTACGCCAAGACTCCCTCTTCACTTCACTTTTCATCTCGCTTTTGGGCTCTCTCTCTCTCTCTCTCTCTCTCTCTCTCTCTCTCTCTCTCTCTCTCTCTCTCTCTCTCTCTCTATAGCTCGTGCATATATAATTTTAAGGGCGTTCACGTGTGCATGAATGCGACTCCGCAAACCCGAGACTCTCTTATTCCGCGTTACAAGTATGTGTGTGAGAGAGTGTGTGTGTGTGTGTGTGTGTGTGTGTGTGTGTGTGTGTGTGTGTGTGCATGTCCGCATAAAATAATATGTTGCACAGAAGCGATTACGAAGCGTAGACGAAACACATAAATCTCTTTTCACTTGGAGATTACAAAATTTCAAGTTTTTATCGATGTTTCCGTGAGTGGACCTGGCGGCGGGCGCTAAACTAGGAAAATGTCAAAGTTACCGTGTCTTATATTTTCCATAACTATCGCCATCTCGACTTGCGAGAACTTTTTCGCTCGGAAAGGGAAAAAATATACTTTTCGCAATCTGTGAGACATTGCAAACATTGTAAACATAACCTGTAAAATGTATTTAAATACTCGTGCGGAAACTTGTTGGAAGTCTCCAGATCCTACCACATTTCTATAGAGATTTGTTAGGGCTGCCGCACGAAGGGAGTCGACATTGGAATCCAAGTGGATTCCGCGCTACTTCCCGATTGACCTTTGAGACATTTTTATTTGAAATTCTCAACTGAAATTTGTTGGATCCACCGAAAAAAATATCCTTTTGTGATCCCGTGCACCGATTCGCTGGGGATTCCCGAAATGCACCCACATCTCTATAGAGATTTGTTAGGGACGCCGCACATAGGGAGTTCTCATTGAGATCCAATTAGATACTGCAGTGTTCCCCGATGAACGCCGTTTGAGAATTCTTACCACGTTCGAATCGAAAATATGTGAATTGTGATGAGAAAAAACTTGGCGTGTTGAAACATAACCTACACGCTTTGTGAGCAGGTACATGTGTGGTGATCCTATGTCAAAGTGCATTCAAATCAATAGCTAACTGTAATTATGACGTTGAAGTTTGCATCGTTGGAAGGCAACTATATTCTTGTATTGCGTTATTTTTTATCATTATCCAACGCAATTTTTTGGGCAATTTTTTTTGCAAATTGAGATAGTACATTTCTAATAAGAATACGTAGAAATGTTTGGTCGACGTTGATAGCCTAAATGGGCCAAAAGAAATTGATTGATAAATAATAATTTATTTTCGTTGCATTCCAACGATGCAAACTTCAACGTCATCGATAATTACAGTGGATTTTCAGTGACGTAATTCAAATAGATTTTTACGATATACTTTTCTAAGCGACTTATACTTTTTTCAGATAAGATTTATACTTTTTGTAAACCCACTCATTTTGCATATCTTCATATTTTGTTTGGAATATTGTACTCACACGATGCAATAGGATCAAGAGTCGTATGGGGTTCTGTTCGATTAGATGTGAATCTTTTAGGATTCAAAACGGATTCGTACATTGGATATCAATGGGGAAGCCCGATTAAAATCCAATGTACGAGTGTGACGTTTTAATATAGTAATCTAATGCCCTATTGGGGAGTGGGGGCAATTATAGTAATGCAATTATGGACCCCTGCGACAATTTCTGCATGGGATATATCACATCTTCTGCTATATTTCACAATCAACCATATATTTGCAAATTATTTGTCCTCGCACGAATTTCACGGATTTTCGATGTTCTTGCGGTGTCAGCACACAACGACGTGACATGGTTAATAAATCCGTAGCACCGAATTCTCATTGAAACATTTGGTAACCTTTTTTTCCACGTGCGATTTCAATCCTCGAAATTTCTGGAACACGTTACATTTTTTGTCCCATATTGAGCTAATTCCAAATCCCGACTAAAAATGGCTAAAGAACGGCCATGAGGCCTCCTTCATTGGAAATCATGAGATTGAAGTTTGGATCGTTGGAGTACAATGGCAATCAATTTGTCTCGATTGCTCAAATTTCTCTTGACTAATTTTCCCGATAAATTGGCCTCAACCATTTTTTACAATGCTTACTTGATCTTGCTTAAGTTTTCAAACTCAGACATCTGTGTCTCTTATCCGTATCATATAAAAACGCTCAATGAGTGATCGAATAATCGAGCTCGTGCTCGTATAACATGATGTTGAAGTTTGCATCGTCGGAATGCAACGATTTTTTTTTGTCATTTCTTTACTTACATTTTTTATTCGGGGAAAGCTTTTTTTTGCAACTCGAGGTCTCAAATCTGCCATAAAAATACGTACAAAATTCGAATGATTATCGCAACCTAAATCGGCCAAAAATAAATGTTATCAGAGAAGAAGAGTTAATTTTCGTTGCGTTCCAACAATGCGAACTTCAAGATCATCGTATCACCCTAATACACTCGCCCTTGTTATTCCCTCGTATATCCTGGAATAATCGCGAATCGACCGAAGCACCGAAAAAATTACCCTCCAATAGTACATCTCAGTTTGCTGCAATCGACGTAAAAATAATAATAACCATAATCTTAATATTCTCGTTTTTTTTTTTTCGTTTGTTGCTTTCTCCATTCGAGGTTCGTTCGTTGCTCCCATCGCGCTATCACGAATGCGAGTACGATGCGCACACGCGATCTCGTATTATATACGATCTCGACGGTCATGCCTCGGGCGCTTCTTCGACTCTCGATGTTTCTCGCATAAATACGTCCTTTTTCGTGTGACTTTGAATAATTTTCATCCCTGCGATCTCGCCGCGCGCATAACGAATCCACTCGAGAACGTAATTTTCCCTCGTTTCTCGACACCTGTACCATGTGTTCGATATATCGGAGGGCGAGGGAGAGAGAGGGGAGAGTGGCCACGTGGTGCGTAACGCTTTTGCCGACGACCCGACACGCGGGGGTTTCGGCCATAACCGCAACGGGCTAATGCATGCTCGCAGACTGAAAACCCGGGCCCAGACGAATTTTATAGGTCGTTCGAGGGCTTCGAGTTTAATAGCCGAATTCCAAGCGGGGAAGAGCTCCGCGAGCTGATGTACGCGCATCCCAAACTTGAGAAGGACGGAAGAGTCTCTCCAAGTCATTTTTTTATGCTCCTCTCTCTCTCATTCACTCACTCACACTCACATTCACTCACACTCACTCCCTCACACTCACTCACTCACTCACACTCACTCACTCACTCCCTCACACTCACTCACACTCACACTCCCTCACACTCACTCACACTCACTCACTTACTCACTCACTCACTCCCTCACACTCACTCACTCACTCACTCACACTCACTCACTTACTCACACTCACTTACTCACTCACACTCACTCACTCACACTCACTCACACTCACTCACACTCACTCACACTCACTCACTCACTCACTCACACTCACTCACTCACTCCCTCACACTCACTTCCTCACACTCACTCCCTCACACTCACTCACTCACACTCATTCACTCACACTCACTCACATTCACTCACTCACATTCACTCACTCACTCACTCATCGATTCAGGTATGATTGCATCGATCGCTCGCCTATTTGCCCCACTGGGATGAAGAATATTCGGAAAATGTTCCATCGAAGAATCGTCTCGTATTGTCATTCCTGTGATCTTCACAAGGTAGACTCGGCTAAATTGTATCCGCGTATAAATCATACCACGATCCTATTTCGAATATACCCCGTCGCACACCACCACTGACGGATCCAAATGTAGCTATTAGCCACCTATGTTGAGGAGCGAGAATTACAACAAAAAACAGCCCACGCGTGTTCGTTAAATATTCATAAAGTAAACATTTCATTGTATTTTTGGCAGACCTTGCTGCATGGCCAATCGGTGTAGGTGGACCTGGCAACTAGAATTATCTGAAATGAACAATAAAAAAATATCCTGCTAGTGTGATGAAAAAAGTTTCGTATCACAGGATGCTGTGCATCAAATTTTGAAAATGATGAGAATCGCGATCAGTGCAGAAATGTATACCCAAATCCTGCCACATCGCTATATAGGGATTTTATAGCGGCACCGCACGTAGAGTCTACATTGGAATCCAAGTGGATTCTGCACTATTCCTCGATAAACGCCGTTTGGAAATTCTTACCACGTTCGAATCGAAAATATGTGATAAGTAACCTGTTCGATACGTTAGCGTGTACCTGTGTGGTGATTTTAGTGAGTAGATTTTCAGTGATGTGATTCAAATAGACTTTTAAGATATACTTTTATTAAGCGATTTATACTTTTTAAAGATCCACTTATTTTGTGGATCTATATATTTTATTGAGAAAATTCAACATGAAGAATGCGATGGGCTCCATCACGAATCACATATCGGATTTTGTTCGATAATAAGAGAATCCTATAGGATTCAAATTGGATTCGTATATTCCAATGGGAAATCCTGATGAGAATCCAATTCACGAGCGTGACGTTTTATTATAGGGATCCAATGCGATGATCCATTGGAACCGGAATTTGTGCACGGGAATGTGTAGAATAGAAAAAATTGTTCTTTTTACAAAAAAAAAACAACTTTAATCGTTTATTATCAACAAATAGATGAGCATATTAAAAAATCATCCGAACGTACGATAGAAAATGTTATAAAGTATGCCCTTTCCGAATTTGACGTAAATGCACCGTTTCGTGAAACATAGTGTTCGAGAAAAACGCAAAAGAAAAAAGGACGAATCGCAACCCTTCGCAAAAATCGTCATAACTCAGTAAATTATTGAATTTCTTACAAAATCTTAGTTAAGTAGTTATTAAAGTTAAGACCTTGTGCTATAAAAGTACGTAATAAAAAGTCGTATTTTTGGAATTTCAAGCTTATGCAGATCCCTTAAAATGAAAATCGTTCATACTGAGTTCTCCATAGACAAGAAAAATGAATACGGGGATAGTATGATATCCGGGGCGCCAAGGTTTGACCGTTGATTATTGATATTTGAGCCAAAATAATGAGAATGTCAAGAATAAAAAAATTGCCGTTTTGGCTTCCTTAAGGAATTCTGAGCGCTTTTGGCGGTAATTGGAACTACGCCAAAATTCAACGATTGTTCTTAGCTCATGGATACAATATTTTTATTTTATCGCAAATAATGGAAATTGAGCGGGCGAGCTTCAAAAAGTATTTCTTTGTTCGGGTTTGTTTAGTGGTATCATATAAATATCACTAAACGTAGCATTTGTATGATTTTCGACATAAATTCCGAGATTATAATGCTTTATTTATTTATATTCTCTGTTTATTTATAACAATAAGAATTGTTCCATATAATTCCTACACCGAATTACTAAACGATATATTTTACATAAACTTAGAGCCTTCCAAATCCGAAGAGGGATCAACCGTATACTTTTAATTCCTCTTTGGACTCCTAGCGATTAAAAGTCCTACTTTACTTTCTGTCTAGTCGCACTTATAAGCGAGGAAAACATGGTAGAGGTATTTAAGGCGTTACCCCCACTTGCAGCGCAAAAAAGGCCTTTTTCATGAATTTTTTTAAAGAAAACTACAAAACTTTTTTAATCGATCAATATACCATCTTAAAGAACACATCTTGAAGAACTTTCAGTAATTTTTTTATTGAAAAATATTACATTGTTTAGTGGCAAATGGCCGTCAATGAAATCATGTTTTTATATACACGGTTTGCGGTGACCAACTTGCGGCGAAGTGGATCATCTGAAAAAAAAAATGCGGATGGATTTAGTCAAATATAAGTATAAACTAGTCTTTAATCGAAGGATTTTAAAAAATATTCATTTTTCACAAAATGGCGGACAGTCACAGTTAATGGTTCGATTTTAACGAAAAAAAACGGCTGTTTTTTGGCTATAAAACGGCCATTTTTTTCGAAAAAGAAAATCGAACGATTAAAGATTACACTTTTATGTATTAAATAGGCCTGCAAAATTTCAAGAAGATTCATTAGTGTTCGAGTAATTTTGGTCACCGACTTCAGAAATGCCATTTTGAGAAAAACGCGTTTAAAGTTTCTCTTTCAACGCGGATTCTTCTCTTTCAACGCTCATATTTCAGTCAATTTTGTTCGGATCGACTTGAAATTTTCAAGACATATTCTCAGATACTTATACTTCAAAAAAATGCAATAAAAAATCGATTTTTTCAAAATCGCAAGTGGGAGTAACCCCTTAAAATACATTTTTGGCTTCTGAGACACTGTTGAAACCTTAAATTTCCAAATTCGAAAAAAATCGTCATTTTCGATAACTATCGAAAAATTCTAATTTGAACGCAAAATAAGCGAAATATCAACTTTTACCACTCTTATTATTTTATTTTGACTGGATAACCCTAAATTCACCGTCAAATCTTGGCGCCCCGGATATTGTACTGTTGACTGAATACTGATACTACTCACGGTTTTTTTTCTTCAATAAACGTGTTGCAAATAACGATAACAGTCCTGAGCGAATATTCCGGGGCATCTACCCCAGTGTGCATCTTTCGTGGGGAAGCGCCAAAGCTGCTTTCTTTCACACAACAGGTTGGTACAGTTAGGGGGAAGTACGGTCGTCAGTCGTCGAGGGAGTGCAATAATCGCATCCCTACGAATGCGCAAAAGTAATTACAATAAAAAAAATTTCCTTCAAAAGAAGGTAACGTTTTGCATGAAATACATAATGCCATGAGTATTAAATACGAAGCACACGTTGGTACACACATTCATACACACACACGCGCATATGTGTGGGGTTCGAGGTGGGGTTCGAGTGTAATCCCCTTTGAGGATCGGTCGCGTGCTCTATCGCCTCGTAACTACTGACTTTTGCGCGAATACGCATTACGTTTATTCCCGCAGACATGAATTTTTTTCAGTACAAAAAGCATGGCAAAGAGCCGGAGAGACGAGGAGAGTGAGAAAGAAAGAGGAGAAGAGAGCATTCTATGTACGAGAGAGGAGTGCATACACACGCGTTACGGCGTTGCGGGAAACGTTCGCAGCTGTAAACCCGACACTATTAAAACGCATGCACGTGTTGCTTTCTTTCTCGCTCTTGCTCCCTCTCTTACCCTCCCCCTCTCATCTCCCCTCTCCCTGCCCCTCTCTCTTATATATTTTCCAAATTATTTTTACTACCTTTCTGTTTCTTTTTTTTACTTATATTTTTATTTCCTTCATTTTTATTATTGTTATTACTTTCCTATTTTACATTTTATTTATATTTTTTTTATTTTTTTTATTATCAATACTACGAATCATTTCATTATTATAGCTACTATTTTATTTATCGTTAGTTATTTTTAAAATTTTCATCTCGCCTCGTCACCGGGATTTAATTTATATTTTATTATTATTTTTTTAAAATTTATTTGAATGTAATTCTATTTTTATGTTATTTCCACATTGTTTTTTATTTCTGTTATGTACACCCTTGGCCAAAAGCAACCTGTCATTTTTCTATCCGGACGAAAAATCGAATATCTCGACGAAGAAAAAACGCAAACCAATTTACCGAACGGCGTTTTGAAGAGGATAAAACCAGCTTCATTTAAGTTTTTGCAGAATTGTCTGCTAGACTTAGAAAAAATAGTAATCTCACCATTTAGTTATAAGATCTTTGAAATGAAAACCGTTTAGTTTTGTTAGAAAAAAAATTTACGATTTTTTTCGCAGAGTATTTTAGTTTTCTTCTTTAAAAAAAACGACAGGTTTCCGAAAAGCCGGCATCGTGCAGCGTAACTTGAAAACTATGAGATTGGAATATTTAGACTAAGGAGTAAAAAGTTGTATTTTGTTATTTCGGAGTCACTAAAATTTTTAGATTTTTTTTCCAAAGTTTCTTTGTATCGCCCGTTTCAGTCTATAATCGACGATTTGTCTTATAATTTATTGCCGTTACCTTTCGCCGAGATATTCGATTTTTTATATAAGTAGTCTCTTCGCCACCTTTTGTAAAATCGCCGCATAGCATGCTACAGTATAAATCTCTCTCTCTCTCTCTCTCTCTCTCTCTCTCTCTCTCTCTCTCTCTCTCTCTCTCTCTCTCTCTCTCTCTCTCTCTCTCTCTCTCTCTCTCTCTCTCTCGCTCGAAATTTTCGGTCAAGATAACAATATTTTTCGTTAATGCGAACGTGTTTTCCTTGTTGTTGTTCCTAAATGCGAAAAAAATGTTCGAAAAACGTATATTTTTGCAATAATAAAGAAATTTATCTGCAGGTCCGAGACCACAAAATTATTTTCTTAGAGCAAATTTTGTTCTTTCCTCATTGCAATAGTGACAAATGAATATATTATTGATGCGCGCGACACTGCACTCGATTATAATTTCACTAGAAAATTACGCTCCGCTCTCGCTCCCCTCGCCTCGTATCTCTAGTAGGAGCGACGTGTTTTTGCCCAAAAATTATCGGTATGCACATAATCAAGCCACATGGCAAAAGTTCCGGCAGATGCGTGCACGTATTTTACGCGCAGTGGCGCCTCGTCTCCCACAGAACACTCGCGAATGATCCTCCGCACCTTGGCTCTTATTTTTTCTTCTTTCCGTTTGGCACCGCACCGACGTTTTCGTTTCACCTTCGCTCTCTGTGCCTCCCCGTGTATGTTTTCGAGCTCTTCGGGCACACGGTAATTCCAAAATCTCTCACTCTTTCTCTTTCTCTTTCTCGCCCTCCCTCTCTCTTTCCCTTGCGAGGGTGACGGGCAGAGAGAGGCTCGACAATTAATGTAATTACACAGACGCGTGGGTACGGTGGAAAAAAATTAGCGCATTCGTTGCGCTGCATAAAACAGTATAATAATAACGATAATAATAATAATCATAAAGAAAATGAGATTCTTGCGGGTTGTGACGTATCAGCCTGAGTATTTGTTATATTTATATTTAAAAACTATTTTTTTTTCATTGCTTCTTGTCGTACATCAATTTGAAGCTCAATTATGGTGTTGAAGTTTGCAACGTTGGAACGCAACGAAAGTGCGTTTTTACGTTGTGTTTTCCTTCTTTTTATTATTATATAAGATCTTTTTTATCGATTTATATTGTAGGTCGCTAAATAAATATTTTTACCACTTTCACCCGGACAAATTTAAGGTACAATGCTCGCTTAAAAAAAAATGCCCAATTTTCTATGATTTTTCAAAACGATTTAATTTGATATTTTCCGATTTTTAATTATGTAGACATATTAAAAAATGTTTAAAGGGTGTCCATGATTTTTTTCAATAACAACTGACCGAAGGGGTCTTAATGGTAGGTGGATGAAGTACTATCCGGATCGAATTGAGCCAGTGTGTCAAAATCGTCGCCAAATATAAGTGTGTCACCGAAAGGTTAAAAATAGCTGAGGGTTTTTTGACGTGTGTGGAGTTAGCATCTCAATTGCTAGCATCTCACAAATAAACGCCAAATAAATTGGCATCCCGGATAGTTCCACAGTTCTTGATATGTTGTTAATAATAGTTCTGTCGTTTTTACCATCGAAGCCGCATTTTTAAAAAATGAGATGCTAACTTTGAGAAATATATCACAGCATCTCATCGAACTTCGCAAACTTGACATGCCAGAGTTGAAATTAAGAGAGTTCTACATCCTGAACCTATTCTGTAAATAGTTCTATCGGTTGAATCTAATTCGAATCGCCAACAATTGATATAAACAAAATATCCGTAGATGAATGAGATGCTGTAGTATTACTGCGAGTTCTGGGTCGTAGGAATCTTTTAAACGATAACTAGAGGTCCCTCACACAAGGTCCAAAAAAGTTCTGGTCTTTCAAACATCCTCAATAATAAAAAAAAATATTAATTTCCATTGTATTCCAACAATGCAAACTCCAAACTTATGCACAATTTGAGTTTTTGAGTTCCAACGTGTACTCTTGCCGGTTTTTACGTGCACCCTTTCCCAATTGAACTCTTTCTCATCACTCCCTAGCCGCACTTTGCTAATCTAACCTAACTTTCGTTGCGTCCACAGACGTCTCACGCTATGCTATACCGCATTTGCCGAGGGTACGGGGAAACTGGGGTAAACCCGTACCGGTATACACGGCCCCATATTCTTATGATTATCTGGTGCACAGACGTTTCACTCAAGTATCTACACCAAGGTCTCGGGAGTATTGGTGTTCCGCGGACTAGTTTATGGGCCAGCCCACGCTGCTTAAGGGGTTATACACAGTCAGGAGGCCCAAAAAGATCGATTTTTCAAGAATTTTTCTTGAGAAGACCTGTAAATCTATTAACGTAAAAATTTGTACACATATTATGGTAACTATGAACTGTATTTTAACATTTTTTATTTGTAAACATAATTATTTTGAAAGCTGCTATAGCTGATCTCCGGTAGCACCTCTAAAAAAGGCGTCTTGCGGTGAGCACGATATCTCCGGACTGGATCATCTACAATGAAAAAACCACAAAAATATTTCGTTAATATAATGGATTATCTTGTGACTGATCGAAGGAACAAGCAAAATAATAATTTTTGACAAAATGGCGGCGCATAAAAAAAATCGATTTTTGACAAAAAGTTGGGTCGTAAATTGTTTATAAAATGGAAAATATTTATCGGCGAGAAAAAAACCTTCGATTAAATACTAAAAGAAGAACTTGAAAAGATTATGTTAAAATTTGAGACTGATCGGTTTAGCCGTTTCCGAGAAATCTTGCTCACCAACTTTAAAACACACAGTTTCGAGAAAAACGCGTTTAAAGTTTCAAAAGCACTTTCGAACGCTCTGACACGTCATTACAAATGTGCGTGTAACTTCGAGAATATTCGCCGGATTGACAAGAAATTTTCTGTGTGTGTACTTAAATATCTGTGAATTACGAGAGAAAAAAATCGATGTTTCGAAAATTTTAACTGTATGTAACCCCTTAACTCGAAGTACCGCCGGAGCCGAACCCACACCGCCCATCCATCAGTGTCCAATAAAAATGCAATCTCTGTCCGTTAGATGATACTTATCAAATGTTGGACAACAGCTGGAGGGGCTATCCGCCCGAAAAAAGTGGTCCAATTCCGAATTTTATTTTTGAGAAACGCTTGGTGAAACTGAAACGCATTTTTTTTATCACGAAGGTACATATTTTGAGATCCTTAAAAAAACAATCACCAAGAAGGTACAGAAAAACAATTTTTTTCCTGACGTTTGGCGGTGGACACTCTCCAGCTTAAACGGTCTTTGACAATCGTTGATTTTAACAAAATCATTTATTAAACAACGTGGCGACCAATTGAATCTCGAGTAAACAAAATCTATGAAAAAAGTCGTCATTTATACGTAACTACACTGAAAAAAAAATCGTTCATCGAAATGTATCTTTAAATACGTTCAACTTGATTTTTGATTGGCATAACAAAACCGTATAGTTGGTGGTAAAATAGTATAGTGGTGTGAACTGTAGCGGATTTAGCATGTCTGAGCAACTGTTGAAACAACAAAATTTCGAGACATCAAAATGCATTTTGCACATTCAACGATTCTTTTTTCTCAGTGTATTAAAAAATGAAGATCGATTCGAAAAAAAAAACGAGATCGCCAACGACCTTCAAATGTTCCTCACCGTATCTCCTGTAGATTTGGAAACAATCCATCAAAACGTTCCCGAGATATCATATCCACCGACGTTGAAAACAGTGTTTCGAGAAAAACGCGTTTGAAGTATGTGCTGCTACTGCTCGCAGTTTGAAGTATGCTGCTGCTACTGCTCACCCGGCCGACTGTTAGAAATTGTAGCTCATTCAACTTTACGAATATTTCAATGAAACTTTTAGGGAATATAGGTAAAAGGTGACACTATCGAATAAAAATATTTTGGAAAAATGCAATTTTGTGACCCACCTGTGTGTAACGGGTATAAAAGCATGTGCGAATTTAACAATTTTTTTCGTATAAAAAAGTGATTAATCAATAAAATTAATTACACATCTATTTAGTATGAATATCAACCTGTCAGAAAATATATATATTTTTTTCGATGTACAAAATGGCCGACTACTCGAAACTTCTCGAAACAGCTTTTTTCCAATTGGCGTGACAAATAACTTCAACAATTTTCACTCGATTTACTTCAAATTTGAAAGCTATGCTCCTAATTGCATTTCGCAGAGAAGTACGTACAGAATTTCTGATTAATCGGAAATTTTTCATTTCATGAGCAGTTTATGAGCAGTTATGACTCTATTTTTCACTGAAAATTCATTCCTCAAGTTCAAATACCTACAACTTTTGAATAAAACAATATTTTTTAAATTCCGCATGTACTTCACTAGGTATTCTAATGGAGATTGACGAGAATTTTTGTTTTTTGTTCTAGGTAAAAAATTGTGGATGCCAAATGTCACACCGCGGAGCACCCAACAAAACAGATAACAAACGAAAATATTACTAGACGGCCATTTTGTACATCGAAAAAAAATATATATATCTTTTCTAACAGCTTGATATTCATACTAAATAGATGTGTAATTAATGTTATGAGTGAATCACTTTTTCATACGAAAAAAAATTCTTAAACTCGCACATGATTTTATACCCGTTACTGTGACCTTATGTGTGCACATATGCCGACATACATTTATGCACATGTGTGTGTGTGTGCGTGTGTGTGTGCTTACACGCACTCGCATACACACACACACACACACATTCATCATATTTTTATAAGACATTAAAAATAGTGCGATCTTTGCTCATTGGACGATACTAATACGATGCTGCATATCAGCTTAAGAAGGGGTGAGCTACCCTAATTCAATTAGTCGCATTATTGGTATCGGATAATATGCAGCGAAGGGGGTTCCCGCTCTCTTTTCCCGTCTCATTCTTCGTCTTGACCGTTTATGCTGTTTCTCTTACGGCATATTACTAACAGAACCCGTACAAACGTCGCGTTTGATATTACCATGCCCAGTTTTTTTTCTGCTTTGGCGTGTCAAAGATATATCCGTGTATACACGTGCATATACATACATACATACATACATACATACACACACATATATATATATATATATATATATATATATATATATATATATATATATATATATATATATATATATATATATATATATATATACAGGTATATGTGTATACACATATGTGTTTGTATGTATGGTGTATTGATTTATCAACGAGTCTCTACGTATCATCTATCATGTATTCAACGAACGACGAATTTACTGCACCCTCAGTGAGTGAGGCAAAAAATACGGAAAATTGAAATATGAGATGAGTGAAAAAAAGAATTAATTATCGAATCATTCGATATGTGAGAACGTTTTATGTACGTTTGGTAAACTATTTGAATGGGCCTCAAAATATGAGAAAAGCTCTCGGAAAAGAATTTCGAATACTTGTGATCGAGTATCTTCGAATGGGTCTTTTGACTCGACGATAGAGTAGAAAAAGTGCACGAACGTGCACTTTGCTCGATGCGGATACGTGGGAGAAAAAAAGGGTCGACCGGTCTTTTTGTGCACCCGGGAAGAAAAAAGATGCCGGGGCAAGGATTGCTGAAACCAAAGTTGTAAATTATACAACTTCGCCGAAAAGATAGTTTTTTTTTTCTAATTTGGGATAAACTCGATATTCTCTCGGATCGAAAAATATGAGAAACTGACAATTATTATTACTGGACTTTGGTTCCGTGGTCAGGGTCAAGATAATTTGGAAAGTTGCAGTTTTAAAGATACTTTTGTGGTAAATATATAATTGTTCAGCATTATACGTTTGTGTATTTGCTTGAGGAAGTGAAAATGATGAGAGACTTATAAGAGGGAGTCAAGGTTTTCATAATACTAAAAAAAAAACAAAGCTGTTGATTCTGAGCTTCCAATTTATTTTTCAAAACGTGCAACAGACTTGCTAATGGAGTCATCTGAATAGTCAAACTTGCATTATTTTGATAATAATAAAAGAAAGAGCAAAGCTGTTGATTTTTAGTTTACGATTGCTTTTTCAATTTTCTACTTTTTACTTTCAAAAGTTACTATTCGAAACCTGAGTCGTCTGAAGCGCTATTCACCATGTCCTGTTTTGAATGGATAATCCTGCAACTGTTGATAGGTCTGATGATGTCCCCCTATATGCTGGAATTTCAGTTTAGTAATAGTCCCACGGTTTTCGAGATTACGGGCTTCATGTTATTTTTTGAAGAAAAAAAAAGTCATCTGCTTTCGGTTTTTTGCGTGCTATTTCTACAAATGACATGAATCGATAATAACTAAGCAACTTTTTGAAGTAATTGGCAATGCGTAGTACATTTTTTTTGCACCGCAGGCTATCAAAGTCAGCTGTTCGAATTGGTTTGTATGAAAATTCTGCATAACTTCTTTTTTCATAAAGTTTCCTTAAAATTTAAGATTAAAAAAAATACTTGTCTGAATAAAACAAATAATCGAGAGTATTTTTTAAAAAACCGGGTCAAAAAAGTTATCATTTGTATAAATGGCATGCGAAAAACCAAAAGCATATGATCTCTATCTCGAAAACCATGGGACTTTTACTAAACTGAAATTTCAGCATATAATAGGATATGATCTGACTATATATATATATATATATATATATATATATATATATATATATATATATATATATATATATATATATATATATATATATATATATATATATATATATATATATCGTTTTACTCGACGCGAACGCCATACACAGAAAAAAAGAAATAATACAAAATACGAGGGGCTACACAGTTCGCATTGGACTCGAGCGATTGCACAGCGATATTTCCTGAAACACAGTGCTCAAAATGCAGTGTGCTCAAAGTGAATTATAACAGTTCCTATACTGTCCTCTTTGGACTCGAACCGCTCTACTGTATATTTACTGGAACACACAGTCCAAAATACAGTGTAGTCAAAAGTAAATTTTGACAGTTCAGCACTGTAATATAAATTTATAAAAACTTGTGATTTGACAGTTGATTAATCTGTATTATGTACAATGAATGCATCAGTTATATCGACAGAGTTTATGTAGACACACAAAAAAAAAGTTTATCCATAAAAGAAGTTTGAAAAAATGTGTAGAAAATACAAAAAAAATCAGTCACATACACAACAACGTACCTTTTTGTAAATAATTCTCTCTTTTTTATAATTTCTTGAATAATGTCGCACGAATTTCAACGTTCGCATCCAATCGACCACGCACTACTAACTGGCAATCCTTTGTGTCCTGGCCACGTGCCTCACCCCACGCGCGAAACAAGTCCTAATTAGACAAGAACGTACCTTAAAAAAAAAAAAATTCTCTCTTTCTTTATAATTTCTTGAATTCTGTCGCACAAATTTCGATGCCCGCGTCCCATCAACCACGCACTACTAACTGGGAATCCTTTGTGTCCTGGCCTCGTGTCTCATTTGCGTACAGTATACAAATCAGTGATCGTATTTAAATTTTACAGTTGAATATTTTTACCGAAACCACTGATGTATGCACAATATCAAACTGCAAATAAACCAGTGTAACTGTAAAAATCTCAGAGTGCACAGATAACGTCACGAACTGTCGAAAGGAGAGTGAAGCTACCGTGCCACACTGTGAAATTCAATGAATCACTCTGTGCTCAAGACAGTGTACACTGTAACCCTTGCAGTTTGCGTACAGTATAAAATCAGTGATCTCGTGTAAATTTTACAGTTGAATATTTTTACTGAAAACACCGATGTATTGACAATACCGAACTGTTAATAGGCCAGTGTAACTGTAAAAATCTCAGTGTGTACAGGAAAATTCGTAATTTTTGTAGGACAGGATTTACATTACTCTGTTTTACTGTAAAATGAAATATGGCACCGTGTTTTTTATGCGGTTTATACTGTGATTTTCGCTGTTTCTTTTTTTTTCCGTGTATTGGAAATTTACCGATTTTCTGAAAACTTAATCTCACAATAGTAGAAAAAAGAAAGACGTTTTTCCCTCTATACAAACGAAAGAGGAATAAAAATGAAGGATGCGCAACCCAGATCGAAAATTCACGTTGACCAGGTCGTAATTTGTGCATAACAGGAGACTCCGGCTTGTTGCCTTTTTCTCCCTTCCGCTCCAGTGTACATTGGCCCTACCATATATTACGGAAAGGAGAAAAAAAACATACCGGGCTGTCGACACTAAGGGAATTCATCAGGCATCTCGGTACGTCCCCCCCCCCCCCTTAAGAGAAAAAGCGTTTATCGAAAAGATGCGGGTCTAGCACGTGTTCGCCAGGGCTGCGAATGTCGTGAAGGAAAGAGGTTAGTCCTTTTCGTCTCCGTGGATGAGTGTAACCTTATTTTTTGTCGAGAAAGGGAGGGGGCGGGGTGGCAAGGGAATGAGAGAGGTAGGTAGAAAGAGAGGAAAGAAGCGGGGCGAGGGGAGCGAGGGAATAAGCTGTCTCGCACGTGGCACCGGGACCCTTTTATTTCCGGCGGATGTCACACGAGGAATAGCCGCGCAGGACTTTCCGAGGCGTCTTCCCGCATCCCATGCATAATATGTATACCGCAGAAACCCTTACGGAGACCGTCGGCTGCGTGTCCCTTTTACTCTTTTCCGCTTGACTCGATCGCTCCTCAGACCCGCACACCACCGACCCATGCACTATAAGCAACTTTTCGCCATTGAGATTGCAAATGTGCAGTGGCTAGACAAAATAGGATTTGATGACGAAAAGGTCCGTAGGAGCAGTTTTCAATGTCGAAAAGAATTGTTATACGACGAAGCATCAATTTACGTGTGCGTAAAGTCACTTGTTTTAACGCTTTGCAATTTGTGCAATCTTTCAATACTCTCTTTCTCGCTCTGCTCCATAGCTCGGGCCTATATCATTTTGAGGGGTCTTCTCACTTTAGACGCTAAAAAGGCTATTTTCATGCAATTTTTTTGATAGGTTTATATTGTAGATATTGATATAAAAGTTGTTACACTTAATAAATACATTAAATTTTTTATTTTGTATTTATGTAAGCCAAACAAACTTTAAACGCGTTTGTCTCGAAACAACGTTTTTCGACGGCTTGTTGAGAAAATCTTCGAAACTACTGAACCGACCCTTACGAAATTTTAACCACATTTTCTTTACAACTATATTAAGGATTTTTTTAAATTTTGATATTCACTATTTTTTTTCCAAAAACGGTGAAGTAAAGCACGTTTTCGTTTGTTTTTTTTTCGATAATGTCCGCCATTTTGTTTTGTGCATATATCAAAACTCGTATAATATGCGCTATAGCCATTAACATACTGAATCTAAAACCGTTTGATTTTTTAAATTTCGGATGATCGATCTCCGAGATTTCATCAACAGCGCAGACCTACAATTTTTTATAGACATTTTTTTAACGACCATTTTTGTCTATAAATAGTGGCTTAAATGAATAAAATTTTGGTGTATTTCGAAAGTGTATTCATTAAGGCGTTACCCCCACTTGTAGCGCAAAAAAAGGCCTTTTTCATGATTTTTTTTAAAGAAAACTACAAAACTTTTTTAATCGATCAATATACCATCTTAAAGAACACATCTTGAAGAACGTTCAGTAATTTTTTTATTGAAAAATATTACATTGTTTAGTGGCAAATGGCCGTCAATGAAATAATGTTTTTATATACACGGTTTGCGGTGACCAACATTGCGGCGAAGTGGATCATCTGAAAAAAATGCGGATGGATTTAGTCAAATATAAGTATAAACTAGTCTTTAATCGAAGGATTTTAAAAAATATTCATTTTTCACAAAATGGCGGACAGTCAAAGTTAATGGTTCGATTTTAACGACAAAAAAACTGCCGTTTTTTGGCTATAAAACGGCCATTTTTTTTTTCGAAAAAAAAATCGAACGATTAAAGACTACATTTTTATGTATTAAATAAGCCTGCAAAATTTCAAGAAGATCGGTTCATTAGTGTTCGAGTAATCTTGGTCACCGACTTCAGAAATGCCATTTTGAGAAAAACGCGTTTAAAGTTTCTCTTTCAACGCTCTTTCAACGCGGATTCTTCTCTTTCAACGCTCATATCTCAGTCAATTTTGTTCGGATCGACTTGAAATTTTCAGGACATATTCTCAGATACTTATACTTCAAAAAATGCAATAAAAAAAATCGATTTTTTCAAAATCGCAAGTGGGGGTAACCCTTTAAGTGTAACAACTTTTATATCAATGTCTATAATATAAACCTATTTAAAAAATAGCCTCTTTCTAACGGCTAAAGTGAGAAGACCCCTTAAGGGAAGGTTCTGCCTTGTTGGGCCAAAAAATCTTCAATTTTTCACCAATTTTTTAATGTGAAAAGTATTAAATATAGAATGTTGATATTTGGCATGTTGACTAAGCGGTCTTTATGGAATGTCAAAATATTTTTTAAAGTTTGACAAAACACGGTGGTGGGAGTGTGAGGAGCCACGTGTGTAGGTGCGCGGTCGATGACATTCTTCGCTTGCGGAAGTCCTAAGTCCCGGCCAGGTGATCTGAAGCAAAAAAATCAAAGACTTTTTTACTTTGTACAATATTGTGTATAAGTTGACCTCGAATCAAGAAGAAAAATTAAAAAATAACAAAATTGGGAGCAAAAAACTGCGAAAATGTTTGGGAAAAAAAACAAACTTTCTTCCGATCGCTCACTATATTTTTATTTCATCGTCAAACCATGTTTTCTCAAACTTTAAAAAATATTTTGACGTTCAATAAAGACCGCTTAGTCAACATACCATATATCAACATTCCATATTTAATACTTTTCGCATTAAAAATTGGTGAAAAATCGAACATTTTTTGGCCGAACAAGGCAGAACCTTCCCTTAAGCTCGTACCTACTACCTCCGATTGATGTCCACTGTACCGAATTGAAACAGTCGGTTTCTCTTTGCATTCCCTTTCCGTATATTTCCTCGAACATAAGAAACAAAAAAAAAAAAAAAGAATCGTCCGAAAATTGCCAATTTTTCGAACCGAGCGACCCCAAAAAATTATCCCTTCAGAGGATTTCGAACGCGCCCTTCGACTCATTTATCGTCAACGTTCGATATACTCGTGCATCCCCACATCGCTCATATTTCTCGTTTTCACCCCCTTTAGTTGCTTCGTTATCGCTTACTTTTTTTCTCTTCTTTTCTCTCGTCTTTCGTACATTCACGCGACATGCGTAAGAGCGATGAGCGAGAAAAGAAGAAGCGGTCGCGTGCGCTTGGAGCGACTTCAACACCCCCTTCCCCCGGGCTCCCGCCCCTGCGGACCTTAAGTCTGCGGTGAGAGAAGCCCCGCGCGGCTTTTCTTCGCCTCGATCGCGCGGATCTCGTTTCGCTTCTCCCGGTTTCGCCCGGTTGTCTCGTGTAGCCCCCTCGTCTTCGGCCGGCGGGGGTCGTAATTGAGAAACGCGACGACATTCGCGGTGCGATCAACGTCTTTCTTAAGGGCGCCCGGGTAAGGGTAATGTCACCACTGCCCATCAGTTTGACGAAGGAGAGAGTATTTGGTTTTTTATTGGAGGCTTTTCTTTTTTTTTCCTCGACTCTGCAAGCAAGATTTTCAAAATTCGGGATCCAGCGCATTTTTTTTTCTTCACTATTTATCGAAGGGTCCAAGCTACGTAAACTCGGGGTCCAAAAACAGGCACAATTTTCAATATTTTTCGTGATGCTAGTAGCGGGATGACGAGGTCGGGATTTTACACACAATTCATACATAGGCTTGCCAAGTATCACTTTTTCTTATTAATAAATATTGATTAAGGGGTAACACCGCTCTAGCGGCAGAAAATAGGGCCTAACTTTGACAATTCATTTTGGGAGTATGAAAAAACGCATAGGATTTCTTTTGAGAGGGTTTATTCAATACATTGAAGTATAAAAAAAAATTACTATAATTTTCATACAAAATGGCGGCGGCAGAGCACATCTTAAAAAACGTGTTTTTTTTTACAAATAGCTTCACCGGAGGACGGTTTTTTCGTAAGGTATAAGACCTGGAACTAAAACCAAAAACAATTATAATCTATACATTATTAGCTATGGGACTACGTAGGGATTTTTTTTTATCACAGTTGAAAAAATGGCGCACTTTGAAAAAAAATGAATCGATTTTGTTCCCAAAAAATAAGCAGTAAATTGTTTATGAAAAAAGTTTTAGGTTAATTAAAAAAAAACAGCTACGTACTCACATAGAAAATGTAATTGTGAAGCTACTATCAAAATTTCAAATCGATCCATGCAAAGGTGTCCGAGCAATCTGTCCTGCTAGTTTCAAAAAAGTGATTTGGAGAAAAACGCGTTCAAAGTTGTACGTGCCGCCTGAAAGAAATCCGTGGCGCTGCGGAAAAAGCAATAATCGAACCTTAAAAAAAAATCGGTACAGGACCAATTGCATATTGTTTTTATGATCCCAAAGTATTTTTTGAGCCAACAAAAAAACCATTTTTCCACAATCCTAGAGTGGTGTTATCCCTTACAAATGAAGTTATTAGTTTTTAAATCAAAGTGCCGTCGATGCTGCGCGGCCGATCGATGTAGGTTATTGGTTTTCAAAGTGGCGGGGGTGGGGCGTTAATATCGATAAAGATGTGATGCGATCATCTTTTCCGCAGAAAGGGGGCGTTATAAAAAATCGTTTGAGAACGTCCTGAATGTAGGTGGTTCCGGCAACTAGGGTCATCTGAGATGAAAAATAATTGTAATTGTTGAATAGTTTTGCTGATTTTCATGTCTCTTTTTAAAGGAAACATTTCTTCACCACTTTTTTAGACTTAGGGTATGTTTTATCACTACTTTTGGCTATTGCGTGGTATTTCGATCATTGATTTTTAAAAATGGCGCGGTATGGCACGGTTTTCTAAACGGGTTACGGTGGATGTTGTCAGACAGCGTGACGCGTAGCGTCGGCAGGATTAAACAAAAACAAAAACCGACGCAGATTTTTTTTTTCTTCATTAATACTCACACGCAGAATGTGAATCAAGAAAAAGTGAGAAATTTTGAAAATCGATGAAATGGTACGGTTTGAAACAAAACGATTGAATTTTCCGATTAAAAGACGGCTACATTATGCAATGAAAAAAATACTATTTTTCATTTTCAAAAAAATTTAGGATCATGTGTTAGATAATAAAGTTGGAAAGATTCATACCAAATTTCATCAGAATCGGTCGATTAGTTTTTTAGCTATACGTCGCGTCGGTTTTGAAAATGCAGTTTAGAAGAACGTGCTATACCTTCGCCATTTTTTTAAATTAATAAACAAAAAATACCACGAAACAGCCAAAAGTCGTAGGGTTAGAGTGGGACCAGTGGCTCATTTTTTTCGGAGGTCTATAGCTACCTAACCGTTCACACAATCTCAATGGAACCTTGACTAAACGTGAGGTGTGTTCAATGGCTTCATTTTGTTAAGAGACACTGTACGGCCTAACCCAATACATTTTGTGATAATAACCATTTTTTAAAATTGATATTTGATCCGCTGCGTACTTGGGGGTGTACACAGTGAAGCATGCCTAATTTCACAGACGAACAAAATTTCAAAATCACGCAAAAGTTGAAGAAAATTGCCCTGACCCACTGCCCCAGGTAGGGAATCAAAAGGCTGACGATGGAAACAAACTTGTGTGAGCCTTGTTTCACCGAGCCTGAGTGAGACAGACCTGGGCCAGGTTTCATTGCATCGTTTGGAGCAGCCTGGAACCAAGACTGGCTGCTTAGCCTAAACTCAGGGTTATTTCAAGCTTTATTCAGCCAGTGAATTTTAAGGCTAAAAAATCAAGGCTGGATGCAGGCTTGTTTCAGGTTGTGATAAAATAAAATAAATTTTAAACGATATTTTCTCTGTACTTTTACGAAAAAAAAAAATTAGCAATAAATTTGTCGGGTGCGAAGACACGAAAAACGAAAGCGAAGGAGGCAGCTCAGAACATTTAAACATATTCTCTTATCGATATTTATGAGGTACACAAAAAAGTTTTTTTCTCGTCACATACACATTTCGTATATACTCACTCTCTGGGGTTTGCGTACACTCTGTGTATTACGTGTCCCATAAACAATAAATAAAATGAAGTATTGTGTTTAAAATATTTTATATATATTTTATAACAAATAATATAATGAATAATAAATATATATATTAAAAAAAAAATGAATTCTTTACACATTTATTAAATTTATCCCAATGTAGAATATAGAAAACTAAAAAACAGGCCTCATATAGCCTCGAGAAGAGTTTGGGATAAGCCTGGTCATAAATGCTCGTGAAGGCTTCATTAAGGCTCGTTTTGAACCTTGTTGTTTCGTCGTTTCAGGCTTAGTACAGGCTTTTCTACCAGCCTTTGGTCAAGCCTGTGTGCAACAGCCTGAAACCGCGTTATCATTCAGGGGTTCAGCTTGGCCTGAAATCAGGCTGGTGCTCAGCCTGAATAAAAAAATGTGAGCCTTGTTTCAGAGCTTGGCGAGCCCTTTTTTCATCGTCAATTCCTACCTGGGTGTACACTTGTAGGTAATGGAGTGCTTTTCTCTATACAATGGGGTGTATTGTACAGTGTACTATTGAAAAATTAATTAAAAAAAGACAGCATATGATGAGATCAATCACAATCATTTATTGAATATTAATCAACAATGAGTACCTACCTAATGAGGTAGTACCAGTACCTATCTAAATCACAATGCCAAAATATTCATATTATGACTTACCTCTGTGTATCTCGAAAAATTGAGCCACCGTTTACCGACCCTCTCTTTTTTTCTAAAGCGGGTACTGACGAGTTTCCATTTTTGTTACGTTAACAAACACAATGCTCAAATATCGCAATATAGCTGTATATTGCGGGAGAACAATGACTTCGAACATAACTGCGATAGGTAAAGAAGCAAAAAACATACAAACTCAGCTGGTTTTTCAACTTTTGACACCAACAATAATATAAAATCACCTCTCGCAACCGAATTGCGCGACAGCGACTCACAGACGCGCATTATACATGTCGACTTCTGAGAAACAGAAAAGATTCAGTGTACCCACTGTTGCCACTGTTTTCACTTTCACCCTAATAAAACATACCCTAAGTCTCAAAAATCGTAAAGAAATCTTTCCTAATAAAAAAAATCACGCAATTTGTTCCTCGCCTAAAGGTATCTCCCCCCTTAACACGATGTAAATCCAACGTCTTTCAAATCTACCGTGGACAAATTTAAGCATTTTCTTATAAATATAATTTCAAGAACCGTTGTATACCCATGTTTTTGATCCTGCGGTTGATTTTGGAATTGCAATTACGGCTAATTGTTGGAATTCAAATTACGACTGATTTTGGAACTGAAATTACGGCTGATTTTTGGATCAACGAGCTGCTTAAAGTTGCTCATGAAATGCTTTCATTTTAATCGTTTATACGTGTACCCACCCACGCGCACACGCGAAGTTCAAGATGCACGTGCATACGTGTGAATACGTAACAACGTGGCAGGTCTTTGACGTATCGGTCACGTAGCCACCTGCGGTTTTATCGTCCGGAACCAGCGGGCCAACAATTCTTTTTTCTTCACTCGTAATTTTTGTTGTAGTTATTTTTTTCTTCCTCGACAATCCCAAAAAGGCCCTCGCGCCCTTGGGAAGCTCGTGTGCGCTCGCCGCATTTTCGTACGCGAAGGGTGGGGAAGAGTGACGGATTTTCAAAGCGACCGACCTCTCTCGCCAACGCGTGCACAAATGTATGTCTGTGGATGCAAAGGGGGTGTTTGTGCGTGTGTGTAAGTTGAGCCGAGACCAACTCAATCGGCTCTCGGCCCTTTTGATATATGCTATTAACACCGTGATATACATAAGTTATCGCTAGATCTCCCCCCCCTCTCTCTCTCTCTCTTTCGCTCTCTTCCTCACACGCGTTTCCTCCCTCGCTCCGTCTCGAGCTACTATAATAGCCGAATATGTATATTATTATAGCGTGAACTCCGAGAAATGTTTTTTTTTGCTCGCTCTTTCTTTTTATCGCATGTCTCTTGTTTTTATGTGACACATCAGGTGAGCAGAGCGCGCGCGGCTTTGCAAAAGCTCTTGCGGCTCGTGAATAAGAGAGAACGAGAGAAAGAAGAAAAAGCGCCTCGCCCACGCGCGCACACACACGGTATATATATATATATATATATATATATATATATATATATATATATATATATATATATATATATATATATATATACATATATATATATATATATATATATATATATATATATATATATATATATATATATATATATACACATACATACATACATACATACATATATATATATATGTGTGTGTGTGTGTATACACACACACACACACACACACACACACATATCTGTATGTATGTATGTATGTATGTATGTATGTATGTGACATACACACACAGAGAGAGAGAAACATTCGTACACATACGTACACGTAGCTCACAAACTTGAAGTTGAGCCTCGCGGTCAGGCAGTAAAAATTAAAGCGACCGTAATGAAGGTCCATTGTGTCACGGCGGGCGTCGAACTTTAATTGAAAATTCGATTCACTCGGTATCCGGAGCGGAGGGGTCTGCTCCGACTCTTTGTCCTTCTCTCTCTCTCTCTCTCTCTCTCTCTCTCTCTCTCCCTCGCTCTCTCCCTCTCGATCGATATGCCACATTTATTAGTGCCGTATATACGGGTATAATATCACGTATGCCCACAAGTTACCAATTCATTCGTTTTTTGACGTACGCAGCATGCGAGCTAAAAAACAAAAAGAAAAACGATTGCACCTGAGAGAGCCGGGACGCTTTGAATGTCCGGAAAGCACCTTTTGGGTATCCAATCATTTTTCCTGCATACACTTCAAGATGTGTCGAAAAATACACTTCAATCAATTTGTTTTCAATTTATTTCAATAATTTTTTTTTTCAATTTATTTCAATAATTTTTTTTTTCAATTTATGTCAATAATTTTTTTTTTTCAATTTATTTCAATAATTTTTTTTTTCAATTTATTTCAATCATTTTTTTTTTCAATTTATTTCAATAAATTTCTTTTCCTTTTGTTTCAATAAATTTTTTCTCATTTCAACAAAGTAAAACATTGTGTAAAAATAATAACATCGTGTTGCAAAAGAGGACTATTTTTCAAGCCGTCAGGGTCAGTTTAAACAATTTTTTAATGGTAATTTCGACAATTGAAAATGGCGCTACCCTCCCCCTACCCAGCACTGTCGCCGAGAAAGTGCAATACGATTCGCGAATCATCGGTCATATTAAATTCGAAGTAACAGCTCAAATTGGACAAAATGGTGAAGGCGAAGTACACTTGCCGTTAATGAATTTGCGAGTGTAATGTGTTTAGGATTCCTCGTGTATGGTCCAAATTTACGGGTGAATAAATCATTCCGCACGCATATGACACTGAAATCATCCGAGTTATGTGTGACGTCAGCATCGATTCTTCTCCCTTTCCCGATGATTAATGGCCGATCATAAATTGGTCAAAATGTCTCTAGCAATTTTCTTCCGCCGTCACTTGTTCGCGTGGGCCGCGCGAGTATCTGTACACTGTCGAGCTGCCGCTGAACGTTTCCCCGTCTCTCCCGAGTTCGTCGGACCGTCAATTAACTCTTGCTGCTTCAACACAACTGCGATATACCCCGATATACACCGACCGGCACAATTTTTTGGGGTTTGGCGGGGGGGGGGGGGGGGGCATTTGCTAATTTTTTCACCCTTAGACCCTATGTCCTAAGTGTCACGGTAATTGAGATCCGATTTTTTTTTCGTTTTTTTTTTAATTGCCCGGAAATTCGCCTTTAAGGCGGGATATACATTTAGACAGGAAAAAAATAAGCAATATTGAGGGATTTTTCAAACTAAGAAATAATTGTTCTACAATTATCAAACTTTAGGTATACTTTAATAGTATATTGAAGTGTACAAAACAATTTTTCAAAATTAATTCATCATCAAAATGGCGGAGCTGTGGCAGAGTGTTCCAAGGTCGCCGCGGGAGTTGCGAAACAGCGTGCAGTCCAGCTTCCCGTAGACTTTGATTTGCAAAAAAGTTCAAACATTTTTTCAGTTAGAACATGTATAGTTTCTATGTGACGGTAATCAATGTAAAGAAAATGCAAATTTGAGAAAATGGCAGGCTTTTACAAAAAAATTAACATTTCACGCAACATTTCTGTAAAATGTGGATTAAAAAAGTAGTTTTTTTTCCAATTTTCAAAAACAATTTTTGTCAAGTAGACGGTACCAATATTATCAATATTTCTACCAAGTTTCAACTCAATCGGCTCAATAATTTCTGAGTAATTCTGCACGCCAATTATTGATAATGCAGTTTTGAGAAAAACGCGTTTGAAGTTCACGCCCGCTCCGAACCCGAGCGTGGGGGCACAGCGTTGACGGGGTGTAACGTTTGAAGTTTTTCGAATTTCGCTTTGAAACTTTGGGAAAATGTTCTACATATATAGTTCCATCTTTTAAAGAAAAAAAAATCGATTTTTTGATCGTTGTAAATGTATATCCCGCCTTAAATCACAACTTTTTTGTCTGTGGTTATAATAGCACGAAATAACTTTTGTTGTATTCTGCTATGTATGCTTATTATAAATAAATCATTTGATCGAATTGGTTTCAAGAAAATGAAACTTGAGCTTCCAAAGTCTTAAAAATGTGTAAATGTATGAAAAATTTCAACTTCTAAATTCATTATGATAAGACCTTATTCTCTTTATTTTGATCACGTAACGAATGATTTCTATGACATGTAGCATACCGTTAGAGAGGGTATAAACAAGAAAACTTTTTCAAACAGCGTTAAGTTCAAAATAGCTTTCATTTTTTTGTTCATAACGAAATTAGAAGTTGATATTTTTTATACATTTACGCCCTTTAAAGACTTTGGAAGCTCGTGATTCATTTTCTTGAAACCAATTGTACCGAATAATGATTTATTTATCATAAACGTACATTTCAGAATACAATAAAAGTTATTTCGTGCTATTTACAAGCACGAACAAAAAAGTTATGACGATTTGAAAGCGAAATTTCGGGTAATTAAGAAAAATCATATCTCAATTGCCGTCACACTTAGGACATGGAGTCTAAGAGTGAAAAAAATAGCAAATGACGCCACCCCCCCAATCCGCCAAAAAATTGTGTCGGTCCATGTGCCAAACACCCTGTATACACAGGGTGACAATTATACGGTGGCCCATATGTTTTTAAGGTGCATGCGCGGAGATTTTGCGACTGCAAAAAATATGATTATCAATGGTTTTTTAAGTCCTCTTTGAAAAAAAAATCTAGCGTATACTTGTGACGAGTAGGATGTGCCAGAAAAAAGCAAGCATTCTGGAAAAAAATCATGATTTCATTTTGAGTACAGCAGAATGAAGATGATTTAATTTCGAATACGAAACACTCCTGAAAAACTTTTTTTTGTTTACCCCGTCATCGAGAAAAAAAAAATTGATCCGAGATGCATTTCAAAGTGGATGAATGGAATTCATTCCCATATAAAAAAAAGTTTCTTTAGGAGTGTTTCGTATTTAGAGTTTAATTATCTCCATTCTGAACAACTGCAAATGGAATTTTGATTTCTTTCCAAAATGCTCATCTTTTCTAGCAGATACTACTCGTCACAAAAATGCGCTATATTTTTTTCGAAGACGATTTGAGAAACCATTAAACATCATGTGTGTGTGTGTGTGTAAGGATTTCCGTTTGCAAAGTGCAATCTCAAGTGGTCCACACTCGTAAACTCGAGTCTACCCGTTACCCGAGTGACCGTCGTGCCTGTACAAGACTAAATAAATCGTCACGCGTGTTTAGCGCTCACTCGTCACGGGCTCATAGCGGCAAGGAGATCCGTCAACTTTGTGCTCGCAACTCTCACCTCAATGTACATGGATACCGTACAATTCTCGTTATACGGAGATACAAAAAATGTGTCATTTTACTTGTGCATATTCTTATTCAAGTGTAACGGGTCTCTTGGGTACAATGGCGAGGAAAAAACGTCGGTTCGATCGGTTTGAAAAATTCGCGAGATTCTCGTTTATTTGTCCTACGAATACCTTTTCGAATCTAAATCCTTCTACCAATTTCTGCACAATTTTATCCGAATACACGTCGTACTCTATTCCCGTTAAAAAATTGATCACACATCTCCAAATTTGGAAATTCGCAACGCGGACACACACATTTTGTTAAAAATTGAAAACCCCCTCAACGTCTCAAGCGTTTTACAGATTTTTCCAAATGTAATTTTTGAACGTTTCGGAATAACTTATTTCCATTGAATTGGTATTTTATAATATCACGGATATAGTGTTTTTTTGTTGTAATAATTTAATAATTTATTGCTTGACTTGAATTGTTTACAATATAACATTTTTTGCAATAATAATTTAATGGAAATTAAAATATATTGAAGAGATATCATAGTTTCCATTAGATTATTTTGAGAATTCCTTTAAAAAATTAAGTCAAGTAATAAATGATTAAAGCATTTCCATTGAAGAAATTAAAACAATTTCCATGAGTACATTAATTTCAACATATTTCCATGAAAATCTCAAATTATTGTTTTCACGATGAGAATTAATCGGCCGCACAAGGTGGCAAAATAAGATGTTCAGCAGCTATGGAAAATCTTACTTTCCCCTCTCTAGATGTGAAATTATATATTCTAATCTAAACATCCGAATTATTGCGACTTTATCAAGGCTTCGAGATGCACAAAGTTACACATCGATAAACTCGTAATATTCTCGTGCGAGGAAATTCCTCGTGTGCTATAGCCTCCTTTCGTCGTTGAGAATGATAACCTATTCCTCGCCTAATTACGAAATCGGGCGTTCTTACACATACCCACACGCCGATCGGCCCTCGTCATCGGGCCAAGTCTCAAAGTTACATTCCCTTGGCGAGAGCGATAGAGAGAGAGGGAGAGAGAACTTATTGCCACGATAAAAAATAAAATGGAATCAAAAAGAAAGGAGACACACGGGAGCAAAAGCGGGAGCAACAGCAGCAGCATCCTTACATTTGCACACGTAGTGTAAAGCTCCCTTCTGAGAATTGTATCGGGGCATTGCGTGACCGCGGGAATTCCCAAAATCCTTTCACGTATGGGTATAATCAGGAACCTCTGTAGGGCTCCTTCCCGATGCTTCCCTTATTTCGTACATATCTACCGCTGCCCGATATATAATTGGATTAATTAGACTTCTCATCCTCGCATCGACGGGTCAAGGCCTCTAATTTATTCCTCAAAAAATGGTCTATGTATGTCTGTGGGGGTGTATATATGTATGTGTGAATTTGTATATATGCAGAACGTAACGTGCAAATTTTTTGTTCCTGTACACATAATATACCCATTTTATACATACATACAGGGTGGGCTGAAAAGTGACGTTCAAAAGGAAACCCTAGATGCCATGTATGTTCTGCGATATTACTTAGTTCACGAGAAAAAAAAAACATTCTGTAATGCCTCATCGAGTTTTCTTGTCGTATAGGCTTTTTCTTTTGTTTTGTGTACTTCTTTTTTTAAAGAAGTTGGCAGTCATTCAGTCGGGTATATATTTTTTTCTATCTGAACTATCGTGACTGTGCTCTGAATTTTTTTTTTAACTTTTGATCAAAATCTAAGCCATTGACGTTAGTGTTCATTTATTTATTTATTTGCCTAACAAGTAAACAACATCGCGAGGACAGTATTCAGGGAAATGACCTGTGTCCCAAAAGCGCCTTTTGGACGTCTTGGGCCACCCTGTATGTGTTAGGTAGATTTCGGTCCTGCAATGTTTCGGAGCTGTAGGATCGCTCGATCTCATGGGGAAAGTCACGATCGA
>OY723388.1:20121430-20261956 GCA_963210295.1 Ophion ellenae
CGCTGTCGGAACGGGCGATTGTCAGCAGGCACAGCGTCCAATGGTTCCCGATGTCCATTGACTCTCATTCTGGTTTTATTCCCTCACACACACAAAAAGACGACCGACACTTACGTTTATGTACACGCATGTACAATACACACTCAATCACGTACGTGTAGATAGCTACATGTGCGGATCAGTACGTCTCACAATTTAAAACCCTTTATCCTTTTGCCTATACGGGCTCGCGATTTTCTCTCGCTGTTGCACGTCTTCGTACTCTTGCCTTACCAGCAACGACGACGATTGTATTATCCCGGTAGTTAATGCTATTTCGCGAGTTGGGTTTGACGAGTTTACGACGTGATTCTCTACGAGGGTTTGTACCGTATTACATGTATGTGCACATACACATACTTACGTATAATGCTGATACATATAAGTACGTATGTATATGAAGGTGTGGGAGTGAGGAAGAGGGAGTGAGAGAGCGAGAGAGACATGTATGTGTGTATATAGTGCAGGCGTGCGCTTAGCTGCTGGTACAGGTCTAACCGAAGGAACGTGCAGCAGACGGGATGGATGTATCGGATATGGAGGAGACTTGAGGCTGCCGCCGCCGCCACCGCCGCCGCAGGGCCCCTGATTTATGCCCGACGTCGCCTTTGCCAATGGATTTACATCCCGATATTTATTGTTAGGAATATTATAGCCACGCGCGTTTATTGCGTTAGTCGAAAATGCCCGCTGTTTATTCTTATATACGAAGAATTTTCGTTCTCTCGAATTTCGCCCGCGCGCGCGCACAGAATTTTGCTTCTGATATATTTGGCGCTCGCCGGCGTTGCGGATCGTCCATTGCGATTGAGGTTGAGCGTGAAGTAAAAAAAAGGCAGCGAAGAGAAATGAATAAGAGCGCTCGAGCGGGGTATGGACACCTGTTTGGGACACCATCGGGAACAGTGGGAACGGGCATGATGCTGCTACTTTGTGGTACAACTTGTTCCCCAATGAGCAATCTTCTTGAATTTGCACTGCGGCAGCCTCGTACGTGGCACGTGCACTCCGCGTGCCGATTTTCAAGCACGAGGACGAATTTTGAACGATTCACAGGCTCATTTGAAGAAGGAAGAAAGATTGTGCGGATAAAGTACCGTAAAGTGGGATTACTTTGAACAGATTTTGGAAGTTTTTGGTCGGTAACTTTTTTTATCATCCTCAATTCCAACTTTTTTTGCTTCGATAGATCAATGTGTCGTTTGGCTATCAAATGTATAAGAAAGTCAAGCCCCCCCCAGAATTGTATATATATATATTTTTTAAGTGTCAAAGTAACCTCGAGTGTGGGGTTTCTTTGAAAAGGCCTTGAAATGGCCTTGAAATGCAACGTATGTCAAAGATCAACAGGTATTGTGACATCATTTTGACAAAAAAATAATATTTTATGCATTATACATGAAATTCAATTTAAAAAAACGATTTTTTACACTCGAATTGTCATATTTATTAAGGAAACATTATCCATAAAAATATCAAGTACAATTATGGGCGAAAAAAAGAACTTTTTTTCAAACTCGTCTCTATATTTAAAAAAAATTATCTTCAAATGTTTTCTTTTGACAAATAATTTTTTTTCATACTTCAATATATACCCAATAAAACCTAAACGTTCTTTAGACATAGTATTTTATTCATTTCGTTAACGTAGATATATTTATATTATAAATGACATTCCGAGGACCGTCCTAAGTTCAGCATCAACGATTCTTTGAAGCAAAAAAAATTGCGGACTATCCTCGAAACAGTCAGATCGGCTGATAGTCAACATAACGTAGATATAACGCGGTCAGAATTACCTTTTCCTATAATATACACATACATACATATATATATATATATATATATATATATATATATATATATATATATATATATATATATATATATATATATATATATGGCGTGCCTAGACGCGAAAGTTTTGGGATGCCTCTCGCGCCGTATCATTAAATTAATGTTAAATAATCGGTCACGTGGGGGCGGGTAATTTTGGGACACGGAGGGGATCACGCTGCTGCTGTTGCTCTCTTGTGATCCGTTTCCACCCAAGATTTCAAGATTCCTGTTAGGCTCGTGTTCACGTGAGACTGCCGGGATGAATCCGGCGGCGGTCGGGATTATTCATTCAGGGAGCCGAAAAGAGACACCGTCTCGGGGGCTCCCGGGGTTTTCTCCTCGACGGGACACGCGATCATCTCGTCGCGTTGTGTCTTGTTTCTCACTGCTCGGGATCCTGACGATCCGCGGCCTTGGAACACGCCAGCTTATCCTGCCACGTTTCGGGTCGTTTCTTATACACGTGCACGGATGGTACGGCATTGAACGTGTACGCTAATGGATTATCTTATAGTTTGGACACTTCGCGGTCGCGCGTTTTCGTACGAAAAAATAATATCTTTCGATTTTTTTTGCGCCCGTGAATGAAATTTCAAACAATATTCCACTCTCTTTTTTTGTACAGGAGTCTGAGTATATTTATCTTAGCTGCGTTCCGGTAAACGTTTTTTAACGGGTTTGGATATATTTGGGGCCCGAAAAAAGTCGATTTTCAATATTTTTTTTCTAATGAGGGTATTAGCATGACGAGGTCGAGATTTGACACATAATTAATATTCATTCTTACGGAGGTTGGTTTTTTTAAATTGGAAAATATCGATAAACATTGAAGTTATTGTTACTTAAACAAAGTGGCCACTCGAAAAATAAAAAATGTACTTTTAGTATGATAATAAAACTTTGGTATGACCGGATACCTACTTGTTTGAAATTGCGACAATCACGAAAATGCCGGGCTGTAGAAAAAGTTTGATTTTCAACAAAATATCGCAACTTTAATCATTTAATAATTAATATGAAAAATTAATTTTAATCTCATATCCGATAATTCTCCGGTCGCACGATAGAAAATGTTGTAAACTATGCTCTGTCCGAACTCGAAGTGAATTGGACGGATGGATTTTGAAATACGATTTACACCGTTTCACGAAACATAGTTTCGAGAAAAATGCAAAAGTGAAAAGGGCTTGTAGCGGGACGGCTCGCCATAGATCAATGGGCGATTTGATCCTTCACAAAAATCGTCATAACTCGGTCGGTTTTTGGAACTTTTACAATATCTTTGCTGCAAATTAAAGTTGAGACCGTAGACCATAAAATAATCGTATTTTAGAAATTCCAAACGCATGTGCACTTTTTCAGGCTTTCTCTTCAATCAGAGATGCAAAATCACCAAAAATTAACGATACGCAACTATACGCGGTTTTTTATCGTACATTTTCACACGTGCTTGTCCGTCGAGACATTTAATTTTTCGAAGCTCGAATGGGAGTATTCCTCGGCGCAGTGTTTTTTTCCTCAAGTCGTGAGGGCGAGGATGATTATTTTGTTGGCTTTAACGAGAGCGACACACGTGTGACAACGGAGAACCCACGTTAATCACGATAATGATAGGTCTGAGATCGACATTGTCAAGCTAGACGTCCTGTCGCCCTCACATAACTACACGTATTTTTTTCCATTTAGATTTCGTTTTTTCTACTCCCACGGGCAGGCTCCTTTGCGTGGGCAGAACGCAACGTTATAGGGACACAGGAAAGAGGGCTCATTTTCAAAGCAGCTCATAGCACACTCAAAAAGGGCTTGCCAGTCTCTCTCTCTCTCTCTCTCTCTCTCTCTCTCTCTCTCTCTCTCACTCTCGCTTCCCCCTTATGGAAAAAAATTACCCCAACTTGCTCTCACATATTTAACCACTTGGCCACACGTTTTCGCATCGAGTTTTATTCTCGCCCCCTCGGGACTTTTGTTTCATTTTTTTAGGCATCTTTCGTCTGTTGAGCTTTGCGCGAGAGAACTCAATTTTAGCACTTTAAAATAAAACCGCCATGGGAGATTCGAAGCCATCGATTCGATCGTTCGACTTTTGCGTTCGAGACTATTTGCGCGTTTGTTGGATAATCCGCCGGAAAAAGTGACGTTGAAATGAAATAGGGCGGCTAAACGGTGGAGATGTTCACTTGTCCTATCTATCTTCCAATGACCCGGAGCGACATTATCAGTGGCGAGGGTTAAGGCAGGCAACCACTTCAGGAGACCGAAAAATAGATGCTTTTTTGGATTTTTTTTATTGTGCAATAAAAAAAAGGAAATTTCCGCTACTCTGACAATAATTTATTCATATTTTCATACATCTCTGGTAATTTTTTCCAAGTTATTTAATGCATTAATTAAGGTGTAATCCGCTGTGTCCCTTGTCGTGTCCTCGTCGTCGTTGTCGATTTGCGGGAATTGCGCAGCTCGCAATTCGCACCTGAAATCGTCCAACAAATTTTTATATATTCTTGAGATGTTTTTTAAGAACATGAACCTAAATTTTGAAGAAAAAATCGAGGCTTGAATGTTGGAACGTGTCTGAAAAAAATGATCGATTTTTAACATTTTTTCCCCCGTCATTTTGCAATAATTAATATGTTTTAAACAATCTAGTCTTTCCAAATTTAGGTTCATGTTTTAATAAATTACATTATGTAAATGTGTTCCAAATTTGAAGATGATTCATCAATTAGTTTTCGAGTTATGAATCTCGCAAATTGAAAAAATGTTTCGAGAAAAACGCGATTGAAAGTTTTAGTATATGTACATCGTTGCGATACCTGTTCTCACTAAATCGTCTGTCACTTGGTCACTTTTCAATATTTTAACTTGAATTTATTTCACATATTCCCGAATATGTACACTCTGAGAAAAAGCAAAATAAAATCGAATGTTTTGACCCGTCACAGTGGTTGGGAGTCGAGGAGAGAGTCTTTATCATTTATATACATACCGTTAAAAGGAATCCGAAGATCGTTTTGAAATTTTCAGGGTGTATTCTAAAGATATTTTGCTAACGATTTATGAAATTTAAAAAAAAAAGTGATTTTTTGGAGCATCTAAAGTGGTTGCCCGCCCTTAAAGGAGTTGCACTTGCAGAGTTAATGCGAGTGCGCGGTCTTACGTACAGGTCTTGAGACGACGGTGGTGGGGATAGCCCCGCTTAGTGTCCAAAGTTCGTAAGTTCCTATTCACGCCGCAAGGTTTGCCCATAGTGTCGGGATGTGTGCGACAGAGAAGGAATATAGCAATTTCGTCTCTTTTTGCCCGAGCGTGGCACATGCGCCGTGGACCTTAACCATATATATTAATCGTAATTTTCTATATGCTTGATACGAAAGAAAATGTTTGAATCGTTAATTGAAAACTTCTCTAATAATGGTAATCGCATGCGCGTCTAAACCTTCAAAAATTTCAAAATCCAAGCGACCTCGATAAATATGAACGATATTTATTACCTAACCTAAACAAAACAGTTTGGCCAAGTGTTTCAGTTCCGAACTCGAAACCGTTATATATTGCGTTCGATCCCCACTCAGCGATTTTTTTTTCTTCATAAAGCTCGCGGGTGATTCGAATCTAGAAGAAATCATTTTTTTTTCTTTTGATCGTTTTATTCGAGTTATTTTGGTGCTCATACCACACGAACACGTTTTTGATTATATAGTCTTGGTTATGTTAGGCTATGGGTTATGTTTAACAATCATGGACGCGGCACGGTAGGAGCCAGGGGAAGGACACCCTGCGACAGCAGTGCCTTGGACACTAAGTATGCCTATCCCCACCACTGAAATTCGCCTTCGTTTCAGAACCTGTATACAGGGTGTCCCAGAACCAAATGCGTTCTCTGGAATGGGGGGTTGGTGGTGAAATTTTGAGTCGATTGATATAAGCATGTGTAGGTCCCAGATCAACCCCTGAATTATTATTAATTTTTAAAGGTGGACCTATCAGGTCTGTCCGCCTTTAAAAATTATAATTGATACGAAACATCTCGATTTTCCTTCCGGCCGTCACTTTTCGGGCCACCTTGTGGCCACCCCCCCCCCCCCCCCCCCCCCCACCCCACACACGCACGCACGCACGCACACACACACACACACACACACACACAACACATATATGTATATATGGGACAGTCCGCGCCATTTCACTTGGCCCGTGACCCCGACCATTTTTTATTGCCCTGATTTTTTTTGTAAAATTGTACCCCATGAAAGGATTATCCACACCAATTTTTAGAATTTTATCTCTCTTCTTTTAGGAGTTATAATTTTCCAAAAAATGGCGATTTCGGATGTTCTGGAAACGTTTAAACGCTAAAAACTCCTGAACTAATTGAGATATCGACAAATGTCAATAGATGGTTCGTTTTCATTTTGAAGCATACTGTTGTTAAAAAATATGAAAAAAAAACAATTATCAATGTCAACGTTTTGTTTGCTTCTAACGTAAAAACTATTTCTTTTTTCAAATATATTAATAACATTATTGGAGAGCAAAATAACAAAAATCTTCTTAAAAATATGATTAATTGGAAAGAAAAATAGGCCCACGCTGAGACTAGTCTTAAAAGTCATAGAATGGGTCACTCTTTTTTAAAAAATTTTTTGAAAAAAATAAAATAAAAACAGACAATCTTTAAAAAAAAAGTTTTCACTTCAGAAGCAAAATAACACGTTGACATTGATAATTGATAATATTTTCATCGTTTTTTTTATCGAAAGTATGCTTCAAAATAAAAAAGATACATATATCGACATTTGTCGATATCTCAATTAATTCGGGAGTTATCAGCGTTTAAACGTTTACAAAACTTCCGAAATCGACATTTTTTGGAAACATATAACTCCTAAAAGAGAAGAGATAAAATTCTAAAAATTGGTGTGGATATTCCTTTCATGGGGTACAAATTTACAACAACAAAAAAATCAGGAAAACAAAAAATGTTCGGTGTCACGGGCTAGGTGAAATGGCGTGGAATGTCCCATATATATAATATACATATTTGTATGCGCCAAGGGTTCCGTTGCCAGACTTCATCGATAAACCGAAAACGGCAGGGAATCTCTCTTTTAGAGCTGACGCAGTTACACGTCTCGACCCACCCCAAGTAGATTCTACGAATCCTAGGATACATCGTTTTAGGCCCATTCAACTACTACACACACACACTGCATAGGCATTCATGCTTCCTTCCAATTTTGAGATATACCGAGGGTTAGAAATCGTAGGAAAATTTGGTCCCGGTAATTTAGTATCGAGACAGAGAAATCGGAGTGAGAAAACGAGAAGTGATGAAGTTGGAAACGAGAGGTTCCTGTCACGTGGCCGGCAGATGGGCCGAACAATTTTCGGGCCTTCTCCTGGTACATGTGTACATATATAGTTGTATACTTGTGAAATGACCCGAATGAAGGAACCGGGCTTTTTCCGCTTCTATGTAGGTCTAGACGAGAGCCTCAGGATCGATCTTCCAGCACGGATTGCTTGTTCAAGATCTCATGCAATGACAGGAAACAAAGAGAGCCACGGACATCCTCGTACCAAGGAAAAACCGTGTGTTCGCTTCGTCGAAACTCGGCAAATCGAAGCGGGGAATTTCCCGGCAAATGAAAACGTGATTTCTTGATGTTTATTCAAAAATCAATGGTTGGGAGTGCTGCGATTGGTAGGTCCCGATGTTTTTATTGGGCTGTAAGACGAGCGTGCCATTTTTGCTGTTCGGGTTTCCTCTTTGGTTTACCTTGATGACGGTTGCTTCGGAGCTGTATGGAAATGGCAAGAAAAATATGATCATTGTTCGTAATCTTGGGTATAGACTCGAGGAACTGGAAACGGAAAACTGTCCATTCGTTGTGATTCTTCCGTTTAGCAGATGATGAGGAACAGGTCCATTTGGGGGGGATATTGGGTCCGTTTGTGTGCAGTTGATGTAATAAAATTAATTTCTTTAGATTAACGATAATCAGCAAATGGCGAATCCATTGGATCTCTGCCCGATGACCGTCGAAACCGACGGTGTTGAGATTTCAACCTACAAACTTTATTATTGTATCAGCTGTGACGACTACGCGTAGAGCTTGATGAGAGCGTGGGCGTCAGCAGTGACAGTTCACTGTAGATTCTCAGTCTGTCTCTCTGTCTTGCTCTTTGTCGCTGTGTTCTTATTTTAATTCCGGAATTATACATCGCTTCTCCCTGTACGCCCGTTGGTTCAGTAAAAGAGACAAAAACCCAACACTTTTTAGCGTAGAATATGAATTTTTGACTGACGGTAGATGGTTCCATACTGAAAGTAACCCCAATAAAATGTTGCACCCTCGACTTGCCCCAACCCTAAGAACTAGGGGTTGAAAACTTAAAAATCGTTGTATCTCGATAATTAATAGCCCGATCGAAAAAGGTTTCAAACAAAAGTTGTTTGGAATAATAAAATTCGTATAAAGTTATGTGACGTCCAAACCCCTATCTTTGAAAATAACGGCACAAAAATGATTCGAAAAATCGGGGTTGATGCGTGTGGTGCTCCCGTGTTTTTGTGCCGCTATTTCCAAAGATAGGGGATTGGACGCCAGACAACTTTATACGTATTTTATTATTTCAAACAACGTTCGTTTTAAACCTTTTTTGATCGGGCTATTGATTATCGAGATACGGCGCTTTTTAAGTTTTCAACCCCTATTTCTTAGGGTTGGAGCGAGTTGAGGTGCAAACTTATATTGGGTTAACTTTCAGTATGCAACCATCTACCTTCAGGCAAAAATTCATATTCTACGCTCAAAAGTGCGGGGTTTTCGTCTCTTTTTCTGGAGTACGTGTCAATCCGCTTGAAATGGCCCAAAGCTCGCAGCTTTTTTAGCTCGGCCGCGGACAATTCACTCGTCTGCCCTGTGCAATGCCACCAATCGCAAGCCTAGATTGCCCATTTTTATCGGGCAATTTGTGCTTACGATCAAAACTCGAAACGGACTGCCACCAATGATTCGAGAGAATTATTTAAGCCGTCTCCGAATGCCGGAAATCTTTTTTTTACACCGGCGCGGCTTGACTGTCCGTTGAATAGCATTCCCTTGCTTGTAAAATATTCCCGCGTGAAGAACGACTCGCGGTAGCAAGCGTTTGGGAGCCAAAAACAGATCGATTTTCCATTTTTTTTTCTGACAAGAGTATTGGGTTTACGAGGTCGGGATTTTACATCCTATTGATCCATAATCTTGCCAAGCTTGGGTTATTTTTTAAATTGACAAATATAAATAAACAATAAAGTTATTATTATTGAAACAAAGCGCCGCCGTTGCCGCATAGCCGGGTGGTTCTCGCAACTAACGTGATCTGAAAACAAAAATTAAGAATGTACTTTTGGTATAATGATGGTTGAAAACCAAGAAAGCACTGACTGCCGAACGTTTACCAACACCAGCTGGAGCGCCTAAACGATAATTTGATTGAAGCAACGCCGTCATTATCATCAAGGCGACGAAATGTAAATCTGTGGAAAAAACACTGATCGAACTGGAATGGAAGGTCCTCCCTCACCCAGCGTATTATCTGGACTTTGCCTCACGTGATTATCACATCCGGTCAATGCAGCACGTCTTAGAAGATACACACTTACGTAATTACAAAGGAGCCAAAAAATGCATAGATGAGTGGAAGGCCTGAAAAGGCAGGACATTCTTTCCACTTGGCATTCAGCTTTTGCCAGATAGATCGAAGGAAATGGTAATATCCAAGGGAAAGTACGTTGTTGAAGGCGTTACCCCCACTTGTAGCGCAAAAAAGGCCTTTTTCATGAATTTTTTTAAAGAAAACTACAAAACTTTTTTAATCGATCAATATACCATCTTAAAGAACACATCTTGAAGAACTTTCAGTAATTTTTTTATTGAAAAATATTACATTGTTTAGTGGCAAATGGCCGTCAATGAAATAATGTTTTTATATACACGGTTTGCGGTGACCAACATTGCGGCGAAGTGGATCATCTGAAAAAAAAATGCGGATGGATTGAGTCAAATATAAGTATAAACTAGTCTTTAATCGAAGGATTTTAAAAAATATTCATTTTTCACAAAATGGCGGACAGTCAAAGTTAATGGTTCGATTTTAACGAAAAAAAAACAGCCGTTTTTTGGCTATAAAACGGCCATTTTTTTCGAAAAAAAAATCGAACGATTAAAGACTACATTTTTATGTATTAAATAAGCCTGCAAAATTTCAAGAAGATCGGTTCATTAGTGTTCGAGTAATCTTGGTCACCGACTTCAGAAATGCCATTTTGAGAAAAACGCGTTTAAAGTTTCTCTTTCAACGCTCTTTCAACGCGGATTCTTCTCTTTCAACGCTCATATCTCAGTCAATTTTCTTCGGATCGAATTGAAATTTTCAGGACATATTCTCAGATACTTATCCTTCAAAAAAATGCAATAAAAAATCGATTTTTTCAAAATCGCAAGTGGGGGTAACCCCTCAATGTAATCCAACAAGTTTTTACCAAGCAAACGCTGAAAAAATGCAAAAATTCGTACGCCAGGTATACTCATCGATGTAAGAATTCTTCGATAGGGGTCCTCGCGGCATTCGACAAAGTATAACTGCGATTGATTTTCGAGTCCTGTTCAACAAACAATCGACACAATATGGTGTCGTTGCGTGTTTACAAGAGTGCAAAACTTCCCATCCAATGGAAATATACGTATGATGGCCTTCTTCCTATACATCGGTCGTAGTGGCATAAGCTAATCCGGGCTGACTCGAGAGGCTTTTCCATGTCGTACAATCCAGTCGGGTAGGTTAATAGCCCATAAAATCACGCCGTAACTCCGCACCCCCGTTTCTCTCTCTCTCTCTCTCTCTCTCTCTCTCTCTCTCTCTCTATCTGTCTCTCTCTCCTATACCTTGCCGACCGGCTACTCAGCAAAATCCCTTCGGATATCCTGCACCTTGATCTATACAGTCACCCGTACAGTTTGATTTTCCACATCCTAAACGTGTTTTTCCGAACACTTCGATTTCAAAGAAATTGCTGCTATGAGTATCCTCGTGTAATTGCCCAATGTTTTTTAAGATCCGGAAAAAAGCTTGAGTTTATACGTATACGTTGAGAAATGAACTTATCAAAGAATCCTGACTGTACCGACGAAAAATGGAGCCCTGTAGGTACTTTCAACGCACACACACACACACACACGCGCACACACACACATGCCGTACTTACTATAACGTGTGGACATGGTGGAATCGCAATGACGATGAATCATTCGACGCGAATCGTAAAGTCATCGGTTTATTGCGAACCTATCTCTTCATACGTGTATATATATATATATATATATATATATATATATATATATATATATATATATATATATATATATATACACACACACACACACATAGACATACACATATACATACTCGATATTGTTGTACAATTTATTAGCAGAAATATCACGAGATCCTTGGTGCCGGCAAGGCGAGTGGTGTCTATTACTTACGTTCTCGAACTTGAATATATCTATATATATATATATATGTATATAACAGGTAAATTCATTAACCCTCGTTGTTAATTACTCGACGTTTCCCATGGCCCTCATGATTAACACGAGGCACCCTATCCATGGTAAAGCACATTTTCAAGAACGTGCAAATTCGATCGCGGTCTTCGATCATGTCATTATTGCGAGCCAAGGTACGGACTTATTCCGGCTTTACTTTGAGGTGAATGCGCCGTTCAGGGGGTGATGAGGATTAGGCCCTCGAAACAATTTTATATAGATCCGATTTTTTCCCGATGGGAGATTATTGGTTACTTAAGCACGGTCTTAACGTCACTAGGCAAATATATATATAAATGTAGTGCAAAACTCGGGCGTAGGAAGATCTGATGGCGCGAGCGATGCAAACCGATACAGAAATATACCTCAGTGGTTTTCTAAAGGTCCATGACGGACGGACAGCTGGCCGTCATTAAAACCCCATTAGCAAAGGAGCTGTGCTCTATCTGTCTCTTTCCGTCTTTCTCTATTTATCTCTCCCTCTTTCTTCCCGTGTCTTCGTACGCACCCTCTCCCGAGATCTCCGCCAGCCCCGAAGTTCTAACAATATCTTACACGAAAGCTCGGGCATCCACCCACGCTATTAATATTGCGCTGTAACCCCCCCCCCCCCCCCTCCCCGCGGGTCTTTCTCTCAATTTCCCTGCCTCAATCCTCTTGCTCTTATATACGCGAGATAATAAGACTCGACTCCTTGTTCTTACGCCCCGTGCAGAAACCCGTTACATTTACGAATCTACCAATTCGCATTCCGAGTGATTTCGTTGATCTGTAGGTGTCCTCGCGTTCCGCGAAAATGCTGTTTGATTGTAGTATTCGCGTCAAAGGAATCGTATTGATTCGTATTATTCGGTCTGCATAAGCTCGGGGCCCTACAAAACGGGTCGGTTTTCGGTATTTTTGTTCTCGTTGGAGTATTGGGAATGGCGAGGTCGGGATTTCACACACGATTGATACATAGTCCTGGCATCCTTGGATTTTGGTTTGATTGAAAAATATTGATGAACAATGCTGTTGTTATTATTCAAAGGAAGGTTTGCGATTGCTGAATGGCCAATCCGTATTGGTGGTGCTGGCAACTAGGGTGATCTGAAGACAAAATTTAAAAAAATTGCTTTCGGTATAATAATAGAACTTTGGAATGACCGGATGGTTTTTTGAAATTTTGAAAATTGCGGAAATGACAAGCTGAAGAAATAGACCCGATTATGGATAGGACAATCAACTTTCATACTTTGTTGTTGACAAATGGATGAACACATAAAAAAAATCCGTCCGAATATGAAGTGAATCGAACCCTCAATTCTTAAATTTCAATTTTAAATTTCAATTTTTAAATTTTTTCCCAAAATTTTCGTTGGTAATTGAAGCTAAGGGGAAAGATCATTCGGAAGGTAAAAATTAGGGTATTTTTGTGATTTTTTTTTTTCATGTAAAAAATACTCACGAAAATTTGTAACTTTGTGTGTTTTTTATTTGATATTTTGAGTATGCAAAAATATTTTATTATTTTTTTTTTAATGCAAGTTGCCAGTCGTGCACATCGATGTTCAGAGGAAGTCGCTCAAAAAGTTTCCGCACTGCTAGAATTCTCCCTCGCGCTGTAATTGTCTGAAGCAAAAAAATCAAAATGATTCTTAAAGGTAACACCCATACGCTGTCGGTGAAGCAGAATTTTTGAAATATATGCAAAATTCACAAAATGGCTTTTTTGGCGTTTTTTTTTAAATTTGTAAATGATCTTTCCATCTTAAGACCCTAGGCTATGAAACGACGCAATAAAAGTCGTATGGTTTCCAAGTTTATGCAAAATTTAATGTTCTCAGGTCATCACACGCCTATAGATTTTATCCTTGACTGACATGATCCACTCACAAAGCAAGAAAAAACAAAATGACATTACGTCAATTACTTTAACAATCAATTACTTTTACGTAAATTGTTTAAATTCGAATGGAGATCAGTCGTTAAAAATGCGAATGAAAATATTAGTTATTCCTCATCGTAAGATCGTGTTAGCTTTTCAGAAGTAACGCAAAATTCTTTCAATTTCAATGCCGGTCGGAACATTCTTATTTCTCGTGCGTTTTGATAATCTATTCCGATACCGATCTACTCGAATCTCATTCTAATCAAGGCTTCGCGATAGAAACGCCTTTACCTGAATTTATACGTATCAAGAAAATTATCCTTCGCCTATGATCCATAAATTGCCTCCCGATGTAATCCTTCAAAATTCAATCGGATATCATTTCTTATACACCGTAATGCCTATGAATAAAATTTGATTTTTATCCGTGGCGTTGTCACCCGTCCCTCGATTCTTCTTCCTCTCCCTCTTCTTTTTCTTCTTCTTCTTCTTGTCGTTGATGCGGGCGATAAATCACATCGAACGTAGACGATTTCGAAGGAGGCAAAATCGCAGAGACGCGAGGCATAATAAATGTGGGTCAAGTTCGAAATAACTCGTGTCGCTGTCGCGAGAGCTTCCAACATGTACGCATTTACCTACACATGCACACTCACGCGCGCGTGCCTAAATGTGCAAATATATATATATATATATATATATATCTGTCTGTCTGCCTGTGTGTGTGTATGTTGCCGCAAGAGATAATCGGCGAACGAGGCGCGAATGAACCAGAGAGAATTCTTCGCGCGAAGGAAAATGCGTTTTGCACACCAAGTTGGAATCATTCGCGAAACGCATTTCTTCACGGTGGCAATGCGCCTTGTGTACATACGCGCACACACACATATATAGAGATGAGTGAATTATACGAATGCCCTGATGCACATGAAATGGCAAAGCTCCATGGACATTTGTCTCTCGTTGGGAGGGCCGCTAGAAGACAATATCTTGCCTTCTCTCTCTCTCTCTCTCTCTCTCCCCCTCTCTCTCTCTCTCTCGCGCTCTCTTTCTTTCTCCTTTTCCCTTTTTATATTTTATTTTCCATCCTATCCTATCTTGTAATGTTTATTTTTGTTTTCATATCGCATCCTTATTTCTTGAATGTCTATTTATTTTTGTAGTATATCGAATTCTCATTTCTATCATTTATAATTATTTTTGTTTCACAGTAAATGCTTATTTTAAAAATATCTGATTATTTTTTCCTTTATATCAAAATTTCATCTCTCAAATTCTCGTTGATACTTTTTTCACTTTTTATCTGTAATTTGATATTTTCCCGAAAGTCTAATTCGAAGATAATAAATAATATAAATCAATCATTATCGCTCTCTCCCTCCCTCTTTCTTTTTTATTTATATATTGTTATGATCTCGTTTTATTTTCTATCTTATCGCATCTTGTACTGTTTATTTTTCTTTTTATATCGAATACTTATTTATTTACTTTCTGTTTTCGTTACTACATCGAATTCTCATTTCTATAACTTGTGATCACTTTTGTTTTATAACAAATCCTTATTTATTTCATTTCTGTTTATTTCTGATACCATAGCAAATTTTTATTTCTTAAATTTCTGTTAATTCTTTTTCCACAATTCGTCTGTAATTTGATATGTGCCGGCGAGTTTTACTGGCACATAATAAATGTTATGAATTAATCAATCTTCCTCTCTCCCTCCCTCCCTCTCTCTCTCTCTCTCTCTCTCTCCTCGTATTTATTTCATCCCAGGTCAAAATTCTCGCGTACACATGTATGTAGAACGTCTCGAGAGATGCGCAACGAGAGCGACGAAAGCATTTGACTCGCGAGCTCGGGCTTTATAACCCCGACGATAAAGGAGAAGAGAGAGAGAGAGAGAGAGAGAGAGAGAGAGAGAGAGAGAGAGAGAGAGAGAGAGAGAGAGAGAGAGAGAGAGAGATGCAGAAACGCAAAAGGGCGCAAGAGATGAGGTATCCGATGTGGTGGAGGACGGAAATAACGCGCGAGATGCTCACATCCCGGCGAGATAGAAATCTGAAAGTGCGAAGGGCTAGAGGAGTTTTCTATATAATACGCGCGCGCGCGCGCGTATTTAACATCGTCCCCGAGTGGAGATCTCCGCGTGCCTTGAGGCCGCGAAGCGCGGGCAGATCAAACTCGGCGGGTCATTAATTAAATCTGGCGTTGCAAGCACCAACAGCCACAGTACAGCGCCATCGCACCCCCCCTCCCCTTTCCAAGCCTCTCTCTTTCCCTTACCCGTCTGCTTTCGTTCCCACACATCGCTTAGTTATAAATATCTTAAGGAGATCGCCACCGGGACTTTCCAGGAACTTTATACTCCCGCCCGCAATTCTATCGTACGCGATACACACAGACACACACACACAAACGCGCGCGCACTTTTATATATATATATATATATATTGTAATGGACCGATTTATCTATCGATGTCCAAACCGATCTCTAGCATTAGCCACGGCATAGCGAATCATATCTACATCCCTGACATCATCGATCGATACGGTCAGAAATAGAGATATACTGAGAGAGGACGGGCTTCGAGAAAGTTCTGTATCCATACTGTTTCGCGTAATTTGATTGTAACGGAACGATTTTGGCATTAGTCGCTTATGGGCTCTTTACGAAAGATAACATCTCTACGTCGGGACAAATACACTTAGACTCGGCGATTGAATTGCGTTGAAAAGAAATGTTAGCGTATTCATCACAGCAGAAACTTTAGTAATAGTAATAATAATGATACATTTTAGTTTCTCCATCGTGTCCTTTACTGGGCGACACCCGAGATAGTGTCGGAAGGGTCGAGGGGCCGTGCAGTATCATTGTACCGGTCTTGACGATCGAGTCCAACCCACCGGGTAGCTGAATGTTTCCTAGTGCAAACTGACGAAGTGCGCCAATCAAATGTCATAACAATGATAATAACTTAATAATAATAATAATAATAATAATAATAATAACTTCCACAAGAAATTGTGGACGGGATCCAATTGGATTTTCATGCTTGTCCCTACCTCCTATTGGGGATCCAATGGGTCGTCAAATTGAGTTCTTGTGCAATTAATTGTTCAAGTTGTCCGCAAATACCAGAAAATGTATCCAAATGTAAACGGACGGACTATGAGCCGATCGCTCCACTAATAAAAATTTACTTTGGCACTTTTTTGCATGAATTTTAATTTGCAAATGATGTTTATCCGATAATTATAGTACAGTCGAACCTCGATACAATGAATCTCTAGGGAAGTTCGTTGTATCGAGGTTTCGTTACATCGAGGTCATGATGTTTAAAGTGTTCTTAAAAAAAAATAAGTGGTATACATATAGGGATATTTTTTAGAGAAAGAAAGGTTCAAATTAGAGTCATTTCTACGAGCAATTAGCAATTAGGGCACAATGTATATTATTATGTTATTGTATAAAGGTTTCGGGTGTCTATCGAAAGAGAATGGACAAATCTTCGTTATATCGAGGTTCGACTGTATTCAGTGCGATAATTTATTTCAGTACAACGAATTTGTGGCTCAGATTTGATTTAAAGTTGAGATTATATTTTATGGAGTTTTTATACTTCTGACAGAAATAAAACTTTTCTATTATGTTTAAGTTTTTGTCAAGTCAAAAGGTGCATTAAAACATCAATAAATAGTCTTTGATGAATGTAACTAAAAAAAATGAAAACGAGGTCGTCTTTGCACAGCTAGTAACAATGACAATTATTACTGGAAAAATTTGGAAAAATTTGGTCGTATACCTCATAACGTGTACAATATGTGTGCCATGCTTCAGCTTTTTCCCACCAATATCATACGCATGAGATATAATTGAGTAATAATTTGGCAAAATGCATGTATCTTTGTATTGGAAAATCAAACCCTCACAGGCACCATGCAAAATTTCCCAAGCGCCTTAAAACTTTGCACATATTTTTTTAAATACCTTAATTATGATCTTACAAGGAGACTTCGAAAATTCAAATTTGACCCAAATTGAAGTGTCCATGAACATTTTTTGGACCTGCTTTGGCAATCCGAATATAGACTCAATCAAACGTTGATCATTCGCGATTGTCCCTATATTTCACCACGTGTCAGAAGGTAAACTTGTTGACATTCTCGCAGCACGAGGATTACGTTGTGAGTCGTTTGTCAGCCAACATATTTCGTCCTCGACGGTCTCCACATTCTCCATGAAATTCGCCCTACCCCTCGAAATTGTCTTCTCGCAGACCTGCAATTTTCTGCAAGATTGGGGGACTAAAACGCCATTGTAAACATGGTGGAAGAGGGAGCGGGGTTGAGGGAAAAAATCGGCGTGAGAATTTCGCTTGCTACGAATATGATGCGGTCCTTTTGTTGCCTCTGATCTGGCACCCACCCCTGCCATCGAATGTGGCATCGTAGCCAGAAAAACGGTAGCTATGTAGCGAGCTATGCGGAGAGTGTATACCGCGTCCTCGTGCGGACTGTCATCTGGCACGCACGCGGCAACCAAAGTCGAATTTCCGTGGGCACATGTAAACACATCCATAGCTACTTAAATCCCCGATAAATTTAATTTATGACCGAAGCCTACGCTCACCGCGCACGCTCGTCCCGCAGTTTTGAGTCAGCGAGGACGAAAAGCTGGAAAAGCTTTGGAATAACGGGAAGAGCGGGTATTTATATTAGGTGGTTCAAATAATTCTGGGTGCATGTACAGGTATATTGAATGCCATACGCGTTATGACGAATTATATTTTACACGGAGAACAATAATAATAAAACCGAATGGGAAGATCCAACCAAGGTAGAACCGTCCGAAAGGATCCAATCAATTTTTCCAGCACACCATCTTTCATCATGTTGCAGTTTGAATCATTGGGATGCAATGTAAAGACATTTTTTCTAATCGCCTAATTTTTTCGTTCGGTAGAAATCCTTCGCACGGTTTTTCGAATTCTTATTCCCATGTAGAGATTGACCGTTGGGCCTGGGACGGGCCTTCACAGTTAGCCCTTCTAGAATATTGGGCCGTGAGTATTTACCAATGAGGTGCCTTTGTAGAAATGATAAGAACGGCCCGATATTGGCCAACAGAGCCAACAATTATTGGGTCAATGATTTAATTGATTGTAGCGCCAATGTTGGTGATTGCACTTGGCCCTATGTGGTCCCTCTTAAAGGTCCTATGTAGAAATTGACCACCGGCTCTATGATGGGCCTTCATAGTTGGTCTATCTAGAATATTGGGCCGTGAATTTGTTTGGGTTTGTTTGGGTGCGTGATAAATATTCAACCTATATCGGGCCAAGATTGGCCCGAGATTGGTCCTTATGGATAATTATTTCATGGAATAACCTTGGAATAAATTGTGATTTGCGTATATGTCAGGTTTCAAAATTGGCATATTTTACTTACTTATGTTGATTATTTACAAATGCCAATAATAGGCCGAAACTTGATTACGAAAACTGAACTACAAAATACAGACGATTAATATATGACGTGCCAGTTATTTGCCTATTCTGGCACAATATACAGATAATGGCTTTAACCCAAGGCTTAAAGAAAATAAAAGCAGGTATGGTCTGACCCACTTAGCCAATAAAGGGCTTAGATTAATTAAATGTAATTTCCAGTATTTCAGCATTGCCAGTTTTAAAATTGGTAAATTTCGATGAACTATCACAGCTGTTTATTGGTTTTAACAGATGGGCCAGGACAGGCTTTAGGGATGGGCCGATATTGTGCCAGTTTTGAGTTTAGAGCGGAACAGTAATGGGCCAATATTATTTCTCTTTTGTTGGCTTATACGATGGTCCCAATATTGGCCTGATCGTAACATTGGGCAACTCATGGCAACCTCTACATGGGTTAGAGATATACAGTTTTAAGAATGCAAAAAAGGTATAGAGTAATATAAATTCGAGTCCAACTGACACTGATGGATGGACAATCGGAGCTTGGCTCCGGCGGTCTTTGGAGTTGTGCACCGTTGTGCATGGCCGATAGTAGGAGCGGTGACCGCTTAGCCGAGCACCGGCTGGCGCATCATACAGTGAGCGGGAGGCCAATACTTCCGAGACCTTGGTGTAGATACTTGAGTGAATCGTTTGTGCACCAGAGAATTAGAAGACTATGGGGCCGTCTACACGGGTACGGGTTTTCCACAGTACCCCCGGAAAATGCGGTATAGTGTAGCTTAAGGGGCTATACCAGTGTGAATGCTGAAAATTTGGGTGATTTTCGGGAATTTTTTGGAAGAAAAGTACTCAATTAAATGTTTCGGAAAATTGAGAATATTTTTGGCTATATTTGACCTATATAACATAATTTTTTCTTAGAAAAATATTGAGATCCAAGTGACTTATGCGCTGCCTTAGGAGGCGCCAAAAAAGAGTTCCTCAACTGCTGACATGATTCCGGCCGATTGAGTAGCTGGAACCGAAAAAGGAAAAAAATGTCGTTAAACTGGAAGATATTTTCTGTACAATGACGTAGGATTTTCGAAAAATATCAAAATCTAACAAAATGGCGTGGTTATGAAAAAAGTCTGTTTTCTTGCCTATAAAATGGTCGTTTTTTTCAATGCCGAATCGTCAATTTTCATCCAATCAAAAATATCCTCCGTCATTGTAGAGTAAATATATTCAAGAATACTCAGTTCAAATTTCAAGTCAATCGGATAATTGCTCTTTGAGTTACATTGTCAGCAAATTTGAAAAATCTCATTTCGAGAAAACCGCGTATAAAGATTTAACTATCGATTTTTGCAAGATAAAATGATATTGATATAAATGATAATGATATTGTTGAAAGTATAAACTGTCGACAAAAGCGAAAAAACATCGATTTTTTTAAATCGTCACACTGGTATGCCCCTTAACGGGGTATCCTTCTCTGGACGCCCAATTTGATGGGTCAGAATGATGATTTTTTTTCTAGTTACACATTGGTTGGAATAAATTAATTTTTTCCCAGCATGTTGTACACATGTTTATGGTTACAATGTAATTTTTTCGGAAGGATCTCGTTCAACGTGTTCGTGGCGGTGCAGTTGGCGTTGCGGTCCTACAGCGGTGAGGCCCGAAACGGCGGGATCTCTACCAGGCTTAAATGTAATCTGAAACAAAAACAAAAATGTTTTTCTTCAAATATATCCAACTGGCTATGGGTTGGAGATCCACTTTTCGAAATTTCGAAAAATACGAAGAATACGAAAAATTACAGCTTCTCCAAGGAATACTTCATTTTTCTGTTGAAAAACAGCATACTGAAGTCATTGTTATCAACAAATGGCTCATCCAATTAAAAAATACGACCTTGAACGGAAAATGACTACTGCTTGAACGCTAATTGTGCAAATTCAAGTCAATAATGTGAAATTTTCTCAAGATATCAATCTCGCCGTGTCAAGATATGTAGTTTCGAGATAATCGCGTTTAGAGTTTTGGTATATCGCGGTAAAGCCGGCGCACACTGTTGCACTAAAATAGGTGTGACTTTGTCATTTTTTAGAATTTCAGGGTCCGGTTGATCTTAAGGGGTTATATACAGTCAGGGGGCCCAAAAAGATCGATTTTCAAGAATTTTTCTTGAGAAGACCTTCAAATCTATTAACGTAAAAATTTGTACACATTTTATGGTAACTTTTAACGTATTTTAACATTTTTGTTTGTAATAATAATTGTTTGAAAGCTGCTACACCTGATCTCCGGGAGCACCTATACAAAAATACGTCTTGCGGTGAGCACGATGTCTCTGGACTGGATCATCTAAAATTTAAAAAAAAACCCAAAATATTTCGTTAATATAATGGATTATCTTGTAATTGATCGAAGGAATGAGCAAAATAATAATTAACCCAAACAAAATGGCGGCTTCTCAAGAAACAAAAACCGATTTTTGACCAAAATTGAGCCCTTAAATTGTTTATAAAATGGAAAATATTTATCGCCGAGAAAAAAACCTTCGATTAGTTACTAAAAAATATACTTGAAAAGATCGTGTTAAAATTTGAGACTGATCGGTTCAGCCGTTTCCGAGAAATCTTATTCACTGACTTTAAAAACACAGTTTTGATAAAAACGCATTTAAAGTTTCAAAAGCACTTTCGAACGCTCTGACACGGCATTACAAATGTGCGTGTAACTTCGAGAATATTCGCCGGATTGACAAGAAGTTTTCTGTGTGTGTACTTAAATATATGTACATTACGAAAATAAATTTAGAAAAAAATCGATTTTTCGAAAATTTTGACTGTATATAACCCCTTAAAATATTCTTGAAAGTTTACACTATATCAATTTTTTGGAAGTATCGAGAGAGGGATACCCCCTTAAGGTGTTTCTCTCACGAATCCGAATATTGAACAATGAACTGATTTTAATCTATAAACAGGTAAAAAATACATCCCGGTATACTGTGTAAAATTTCAAGCCGAGTTAATGAACGTGTAATGAAAAATTACGACTATAAAAATCGTCTCATTTATACGGCGCTTCATGGAGATCGCACGCTTGCCACATTTTTATCTAATAATTTATACGCTAAATAACTCTAGATGCCTGACGGAAATTGCTCACGCATGTTAAACATCTAACGATTTCGTAAAGACAGAAATAACAGAGGCTCACCGAATTTTTAAAGAAAATATTGATGATAAAACTTAGAAAAATCTGACTAGCAGAAGAATTTTCGTAGTTACAACGTTTACAGAGAAAATGTCTAAATCTACTAAATTTTCGGGAATTTTTTTATTCCCCTCTATCGTTGGGTGCAACAACTGATGGTGACTTATTTTTATAAAGTATCACTGTAATTTAATCAATGTTTCAAAAGGGCCCTCCGTATGCTCCCAAAAATTTCGGACCTCCGCGAACAGAATACCATAGGATGGCTGTGGTCGCAACGAAAAATTAGGTTAGATTAACGAAGTGAGGATAGGGCGTGATCGGAACGGGTTCAATTGGGAAGGTCGATACGTAAAAACCCGCAAAGGTGTACGATGGAACTCAGGAAATAAACAGTAAATATATATATATATATATATATATATATATATATATATATATATATATATATATATATTTACATATATAACGTTACGTTATATATATTTACATTATAACGTTACGTTATAATGTAATTTACATTATAACGTTACGTTATATATTTACGTTATATATATATATATATAAATTCGAAACCATATTAGATATCTATAATTTGAACCAGCAAAAATCAAACAAAATGACTACATAAAAACATTTTGCTTCTTTCGACTGGTTAAAAATGTTTCGAAATTACACATGCGACAAGTGTTTGTTTTCCAAAATTCGAAAAAAGCAGCAGTTTATAGTAAACTCGTCTGACGCGTACACTATCAAAATAATTATTTCAATTCAATGTTGTAATAATGATGTAGTTTTTTCGGAAAGGTAGAACAATCTTTCGTGCAATAAGTTTAGACAACTTGTGTAATTCGTTAATTGTTTTTGCCCATCAGGCAATAGTCATTGCAACATTTTTTATAACATTGAATTTTACATCGTTGGAATGTCACACAAGCTGTTTTTTAATTGCTCAAATTTCTTTTGGGTGACCTTAGCTGAGAAAATCCCTTAACAATTTTTCAATTCAATGCCAAACAGTGTTTTTTAAAAATAACAACAATGCGAAAATAAAAATACAAAAGAGCACTTTTCTTGCATTCCAACGAAGAAAATTTCAACGCCATATCTTTTTCTACCTTTCATTAAGAGTTAAGAAAATACAATAAAAAAATTACAAGTTAAATAAAAGTAAGCCGTTTTTTTAAGACAAACAAAGCTGTTTTTGTATCTAAATAAAAATGTTTTTCGGCTATTCTTCAATTACACAGCGGACCTTTTGAACCTTTTCACAGTCTCTGCCAATTTTCGCAACTACGCCAATGCTTGACAAATGAATGAACAGAGAAATACTCATATCCATTCCAGCTTTTGATCCATTCGGTGTAGTATTCTCCTAAAAAACAAATCTGCCAACGAGAAATACACGAAGAGAGTATAGAGCAGAGACGATAGTTGAGAAAAAAGTGATAAGCACTTCGTCGGTAGCATTTAAATATTTTATCCATCAGACTCACAGATTGTTCATAATACACATTTGTATCCATTTCTTATTAATTCAATCGCCTTCATCTCGTATTGTGTCAAGTTTACGTTTACATTATACACGACGTTTATACAAGCTCCAAGCTCCAAAGGTACACTTGAAAGAAACGACAATGCGCGATCGCGACGATAAATCAATGCCAAAGGGCATTAACGATCGGGGACAGTCTGTATGTCGACTGGCATATACCCATATTTATACATACATTACAAAATGTATATTGTGAAGTATGTATTAGAATAATCTCTTGCCGATCTAAATCGATCGATCCGAGCGAGGAGACGCTCGAAATCGAGACGCACTTTGTCATAGAACTCTGAAGAATTAATTCAGCCTACGGTCGATACGAATTTACGTGTATGCCTATATATGCATACGACACATTGATATCCACGTACGGGTCCTTTCAAGAAGAATGCAACGACATCGTGTCTTGTCCCTTAAAAAAAATATCCCTTTAGAAGAAAAAAAAATGTTAACTTCTTTTATTAGCTTGTACTCGTTTTTAGTGCATTTCGATAACGTTGAAGTTTGCTTCGTTGCAACGCAACGAAATTTCTTTTTTTCATTCATTTTCATTACTATCGAAAATCTTTTTTCTCGATTTCGGTGTTAGTTCTCTTATTAGATTCCAAAAAGAACTGTTCAATTTTTTTATATGCCTAAATTCGTCAAAATATGTGGATCTTTCAATAAACATTAAGGGAAGGTTCTGCCTTGTTGGGCCAATAAATGTTCGATTTTTCACCAATTTTTTAATGCGAAAAGTATTAAATATAGAATGTTGATATTTGGTATGTTGACTAAGCGGTCTTTATTGAACATCAGAATATTTTTTGAAGTTTGACGAAACATGGTCGTGGGAGTCGGAGGAGTCACGTATGTCGGTGCGCGGGCGATGACATTCTTCGCTTGCGGAAGTCCTAAGTCCCGGACAGGTGATCTGAAGCAAAAAATTCAAACATAATTTTACTTTGTACAATATTGTGTATAAGTTGACCTAGAATCAAGAAGAAAAATTGTAAAATAAAAACATAGGGAGCAAAAAACTGCGAACATTTTTGGGAACAAAAACAAACTTCCTTCCGATCGCTCACTATTTTTTTATTTTTCAATATTTCTTCTTGATTCTAGGTCAACTTACACACAATGTTGTACAAAGTAAAAATATGTTTGATTTCCTTGCTTCAGATGACCTGTCCGGGACTTAGGACTTCCGCAAGCGAATAATGTCATCGCCCGCGCACCGACATACGCGGCTCCTCCCACTCCCACCACCATGTTTTGTCAGACTTTGAAAAATATTTTAGTGCTCAATAAAGACCGCTTAGTCAACATACCAAATATCAACATTCTATATTTAATACTTTTCGCATAAAAAATTGGTGAAAAATCCAACATTTTTTGGCCGAACAAGGCAGAACCTTCCCTTAAGGCGTTACCCCCACTTGTAGCGCAAAAAAGGCCTTTTTCATGAATTTTTTAAAAGAAAACTACAAAAAAATTTTTATCGATATTGATCGATTAAAAAAGTTATGTAGTTTTATTATACCATCTTAAAGAACACATCTTGAAGAATTTTCAGTAATTTTTTTATTGAAAAATATTACATTGTTTAGTGGCAAATGGCCGTCAATGAAATAATTTTGTTATATCTGAAGAAAAAAATGCGGATGGATTTAGTCAAATATAAGTATAAACTAGTCTTTAATCGAAGGATTTTAAAAAATATTCATTTTTCACAAAATGGCGGACAGTAAAAGTTAATGGTTCGATTATACCGAAAAAAACGGCCGTTTTTTGGCTATAAAACGGCAATTTTTTTCGAAAAAAAATCGAACGATTAAGGACTACATTTTTATGTATTAAATAAGCCTGCAAAATTTCAAGAAGATCGGTTCATTAGTGTTCGAATAATCTTGGTCACCGACTTCAGAAATGCCATTTTGAGAAAAAACGCGTTTAAAGTTTCTCTTTCAACGCTCTTTCAACGCGGATTATTCTCTTTCAACGCTCATATCTCAGTCAATTTTGTTCGGATCGACTTGAAATTTTCAGGACATATTCTCAGCTACTTATACTTAAAAAAAATGCAATAAAAAAAATCTATTTTTTCAAAATCGCAAGTGGGGGTAACCCCTTAATTTATCGCTGCACTCCAACGTTGCAAACTTGAAAGTCGTATATTTTCCGGAACCAATAGTGAATTTTCGATGAAGGTTATTTTTTTTTTTAACATCGTACTTTATGAGAGAAGACAAATTGATGAGGCTACGGCTCTGCCGATGTCCCTTTGAATGTCCCATGTACACACGAACTGCCTGTGACCATAAGGGCGTTTAATTATAACGATGCGAGGCTCGAATCAGTGCGAGATACGTCCTTCTATTCGATACGCATATACATATACGTGTGTACTCGAGACACACTAATTCCGATCTCGATATCTTAGAGCTCGCACACCGATGAAGTCGTCGTGACGTCCACGTGGGAACTCTGCAGGGGTTCCATCTCGACTCGTGTACCGAATGCTCGCGTCTTCATTCTTTCCTTCCTCTTTATTTTCTGCCATTTTTTTCCTCCTCAAACTAACACACATAATACAGCGATAAACGCCGGTACACGATTCACCGGACGTGGTCGTGCGCCCTTGCGAAATTCCATCGCGACAACGGTACATGAAAAAATTGCGTCAGGGAAGGGCGAGGGAAAGGCCTCCCTTTAGAAAAAAAAGGAATAAAAATCTTTCGCTTCACGCCTAATTCTCCTCGGACGATCGAAATCATTGTTTGCAACTAATTAATTGACGTTTGTATTATTTATTGCAATATCGATTTATTTGATACATAATAACGATTCATTTAAGGCGCCTTCTCACTTTAGACGCTAAAAAAGGCTATTTTCATCAAATTTTTTCATAGGTTTATATTATAGATATTGATATAAAAGTAGTTACACTTAATAAATACACTTTGGAAATACATTAAAATTTTTTTATTTATTTGAGTCACTATTTATAGACGAAAATGGTAGTTAAAAAAGTGTCCTAAAAAAATTGGAGGTCTGCGCTGTTGATGAAATCGCGGAGATGGATAATCTAAAACAAAAAAATCAAATGGTTTTATAGATTCAGTATGTTAATAGGTATAGCGCTTAACATACGATTTTTGATATTTCAAAAAATAACAAAATGGCGGACATTTTTCGAAAAAACAAAAAAAAATGTGTTTTTTGTCACCGTTTTTGGCAAAAAATAGTAAACATTTTTTAGAAATTGAAAAACCTTGATCTGCGCTATAGCTATAGTTGTAAAGAATATGTGGTTAAAATTTCGTAAGGATCGGTTCAGTAGTTTCGAAGATTTTATCAGCAAGCCGTCGCAAAACGTTGTTTCAAGAAAAACGCGTTTAAAGTTTTTAACGAACAGATGAACATGCTCAGGTAGTGAAGTAAAGGTCACACAAAAAAAAAGTTAGACTCGTCCGGTCTTCATAAAATTTAGTATGATACTTTTAGATATGTAACCTTTCGAACAATGTAATTTAAAAAATCGATTTTTTGAAAATTGTAAAGTGAGAAGACGCGTTAAATATTAATTTATTTCCCAATGCTCCTTCGCGTACCCTTTCGGACCTCATTGTGGTATATAATTTTGGTATTTGGTATCATTTACTGAAAAAAAAATTCATTCGTATAGACTAAATTGGTCTATTTTAATATTTTAATTCGAATTAACTAGCAAATGCATATAGGTCGTAGTACGCTATGTAGCCGAAGTGTGGCGCAAGGCTCGAGACTTCTCCCGCAAGCCGTTGGTACTCTGAGCGATAATTTGAGGGCTTACACCAAACGTCTAAAATTAAGTGACTTTTCGCGATTTTTTTTCGGTTGGAAGGACAAGTAAGAGGATAATAATATTCAAGGATGTTGTTAGTCATATCTTCAAGTGACCAAAAAAAAATCTATATTAAAAAATTATACAAAATAGTGACGCTGGAGCCATTCTCGCGAGGCATGGTGAATTCGAGACGCTCTGCGGCACGCAGTATAACTGACGCAAATTTGAGTTTGGAGAAAAATTTGAAAATTCTATGAATTTACATGAGTACAGCTAGAGAAATACGTAGGAGATTTTGAAAATATGAATTTTTGTGTAATTGGCAAGCATTTAAAGTAAAAACTCAATTTTCGACAGAAGAAAAGGACAATCATTTGTTAATAACTAACGTTATAATCAACTTATGGAAAATCCCGTAGGCATTACTCTTCGAAATGTTATTTTAAAGATGTGCTCAGAATTTGGAGTGAAAAAAATGAAAATTGTTCGAGTTGTGCTGCGTGCCGTTTTGAAAAATTGTGCTCCGAGAAAAACGGTCGACATCTCGCCCACGGGCCCTGCGGACCTTTGTTCTACAGGTACCAAACTTTTTCCCCCTTATTCTAGATAGTTCAAAGCATTTCTTAAGGGGAGCGTAGGGGTTTCAGCGTGAAAAAAAAACACTTTTTTTCATCTATATGGATAGAGCAAAATTATTGATATCTTTTGTACATTGTTAAGTGTCATTTCAAGAACATTCCGTGAAATTTGTCCGCGAAAATATCCACAAACAAGCCGGTGCCGCGTTTTTCTCGAAACCACTTTTTCAAAGTCCGTGTTCACTGCCATTTGAAAACTACACGACCGATTTATTTCAAACTTGGTACACACTTTCTACATATAAAACACCTCCTCCCAACGGTTAGTTTGAGATTTTTTTTACATTGCGGGGGTTTTCCACCCTTAGAGTGGCGGAATTTTTCGTGCAAAGCAGCACTTTTCACTTTACATGACCACCAAAAATTTAGAAATGGAGAAAAAAATATCCAAGACCGTTGGGGGGAGGATTTGATGATACTTTGACTTAATTTTAATGGTACTTGATTTCAGATAATTTCTAGCTGAGATACAGTGAACACCGCAAACGGTGTTTTTCCAAAGGCGTTCTTGGAAAAGCTTTGTCACCGGCTTGTTTGTGGATATTTTCGCGTACAAATTTCACGGAATATTCTTGAAATGACACTTAACAATGTACAAAAGGTTTAAATAAATTTACTCTATCCATATAGATGAAAAAACATCGCAAATAAGTGTTTTGTTGCCCGCTGAAACCCCTACCCTCCCCTTAGGCCAATAAAAAAATCAATTTTTTGAAAATTCGACAGTGGTGTAAGCCCTTCAAATACGCACTACAAATTTTGTGCATTGTCGCTCGTGGTCGGCGAGGTGTATTCCGAAAGACGTGGGAATCACACATTTTGTGATATCCACTCAACACATCCTCTCGTATGTGCCAAAATGGTAGTAGGACAAAATATTTGTTATAGTTTTCCATTAAAGATTATTTTATATAGTTTTTTATCTATTTTATTTTCATATAGTTTCATATAGTTAATAATACGGATGCAAATGTATTGTACATGAGAGAATATGATAGATTTTCTAGTGGCAAATTAACCCGTACTTGTCACACTTCTGCAGGATACCCATTATCAATACATTTTCGCATTAAAAAAAAGTGGTGGGGTTGTTTCGAACCCCACAGTGGCAAGCGAGGGTAAAAATACTAGCAATTCAAATACAATTTTTATTCATTCGAAATAACAATATATTTGAATTCAAGACACATTTATTGCGTGCAAATTAAGATATTTTTCATTCAAATAGACCTCTCGTACGTTCGAACCAACAATGTATTTCAATCAAATACGTATTTATCGAATTGTCTACATATGGCAATGAAGTTTGCATTGTTGGAATGTAACGAAGACATTTTTTTCGTATTAGCCATTTTTCTTCGACACATTTAGGCTACAAATGTAATTGAAATATTCTTGAAGATGCTTGTTAGGGATCCATAACCTAAAACCTGCACCAAAAAAAATGTACGTAGTAAAAAAAATAGAGAAATGAAAAAATAAAGAATTTACGTTACATTCCAACGATGCAAACTTCAAAACCATGTCTACATCAAGGAATGGTTGAAGCAAATGAAAGCTTTTATTCGAAGCCACCGAATGATGTTGGTTTGCATCGTTGGAATGCAACAAACACGTGGCGAACGAGAAAAGTTATCGAAGAATATTTTATCCAAATTTGGACAAAATCGGACAAACCGTTTTCGATATACATCTGGCACCGATTTTGAAAACTATGTTTCGAGATAATCGCGTTTGAATCGCTTCCAATCAACGAATTTATTTTTAAAAATTCCTCAACATACCTCAATGTACATATTGTCCAATAAAAAAACCCGGATCCAATCAAAACATTAGTTTTTGAGATAAAAATTCCCGAAGTTAACCTGTTTTCCTCGCCGTTTACTCAGGTACTTCCCCTGAAAATGGAGAAAATGGAAATCAAAAGGAATTTCCGTTGCATTCCAACGATGCAAACTGCAACAGCATCTTGAATCTTACCAGGCCGTGAGGCAATGATGAAAATTACTTGATTTACATAGACCCCAGTTGAATCAAATAAACTTTTCCAACAGTGTATGGATTCAGGTGCGTCGAGAACCTAACCAAACTAATATCCTTGCGTCTCAAATTCTGTGTCTCGCTCTCTGAGAAAAGGTATCGAGACCGTGGATCTCCGTGATTTCCCTCTTACGTATCTATGATTTTGCGTGTGTGTGTGTGTGTGTGCTTTCTTTTCTTTCAAGGAACACCGCCGTGCGCTTTGAGGTTTCGGAAGGCAATGGAAAATCACACATTGGCTCACCGCGCCCACTTGTTTGCTCAGAAGTGACACGTTTTTACCTGGTCATCGCGGCTGCGTTACAAGCTCGTGGACCATCGCATCTCTGCACCCCCGGGGCCCTCAAACACATATCTCTCGGTCTCTCTTGCCCTCACTCGTCCTCTCGTGCTCTCTATGCTTCGATATTGATTTATTCGGCCGCTTGTCCATAACCCACCGAAGATCGACCGCGGTCTCTTCTTCTCCCGCCCCCCCTGTCTCCCTTGTCCCTCATCCTCTCGTCTATTTGTCATTCGACAAATGTGCACTCTCGGAGACCACCCCCGCGCGGTTAATCGTCGGTCCTTTATTCATCTCGTCTTGTATGCGGTGCTCGAAGAGATTGATTCGCATCATAAAGATGTTGTATTGGGTTTTATCGAATGTATTCGCCGTTTATCTGTGAATGAGATCTCAGTATTTATGGCTGCAGCGGGGTGAACCTTCATTTGCACATTCTTCGACGTATGAAGCTCTGAAGGATTCAGGCTCGCGCGCATAAAATTGCAGAGCGGAGGAACGATACGAAGGGGAAGGGGGGACGTTGAAATTCCGCAGTTTGAATGATCAGAACGCTCAAAATTCCGAATTTATTAGCTTGTACTCAACACTTGTGGAAATGTATCATTCCAAAATTTTAAGGACGTAAATGACGATAGTCATGGGACCGACCGATGAAGCATCGTATTATGTTCAAATAAAACAATACATATATGAGTCAGTCAACTTTAATGATTTTTTTAACTAATCAACATTTATCAATTTTTTAATTTTGGAAGCAAAAAAATCAGACTTTCTGATTTGTACCATACAATATATATTTTTTATTAAACCTTTATTCTTCCCATCTTACCCCGTGTGCGGAGCAAGATGAAACAGCGCTGGGATAACGACGGGACACAAATTATTGGCATCTTTCGCATATAAAAGTGGTTTCATTCTGAATACCATCAATTTGAAAAGCCAATCGTCTAAGTTCTGTAGGATTAGTCTGAATAACCTTACTTCCATATCATTTTGATCATTTGTAAGTTCTTTTTCTTCCCTGGTAGAAACACCTGGTTGAAGAGGAACCAAATTCTGTACTAGTTCCATTTCACCCTTTCTAACGTAAATAGTGGTGCCTTGTAAAATATTCCGGGTTTGCAATAGCTCGAGTTCATCTTGCCTCGAGTTCACCTATCAACTTTCCATAATAAGAGAGTCCACAGTTCCGAAAAATGTTAGTATCAGAAATTTGACTTCCTGAATAGCGAAGGTTTGTACAGGGAAAAGTTCCGAAAATAAGAACATTGATAAGAATCATCAATAGTTGGACATCCTTACATTGTATGTTCACAATAAAACGTGAAGGATAATCAAAACTCTGAAAAAAATCTACCACGGAAGATCAAAACTCCGAAAGAATACTACCTCGAAAGATCAAAACTCCGAAAGAATTTTACCCCACAGATCAAAACTCCGAAAATCTAAACACCGTCGAAATAATCGGTTATGGACGTTTTTAAAGTTTGAAAATTTTACGTAAAGTTGATGTAGCATAAATGAGAATCATTTTCAATAAATCGACCAATAATTTTAAGGTTTGTTCAGCATGTTCAGGCAGACCGCGGATATCACGATGCGCTTGACTCAGATCGACCGTAAGAACGAAACGACTCGTCTCTTTTTGTAACCTAGTAGCGATGTCTGGCACTTGATCCGTGGAAACATGGTTCACATACATTAGCTGCCATCTAAACGCGTTAGGCTCACTTGCCATCTGCTTAATGGGTGAGTTTTCGGAATTTTAAACGCTCTGAACGTTCTTTATCGGAATCTTACACTATCTAAACATCAGTTTTCGCAAACTGGATGGTCGAAGCAATGATTTCCGGAGTCTAGAACTTTCGTGAACCTCACGAATCCCTTATTAGCTTTTATTATATTTAAACTTTCTGATATAGCTCGTTTTCTGTAATAAAAATTTCGGAATTTTGTGGTATGCTTAATATTACGTATTCGGATTTTTGTATGTCGTATTACTGGTCGTTCGGATAAAGCGTTGATCTTCTTCATACTATTTCTGAGACTTATCTCGTATAAGAAATCATATTTGTATCCTTTTTCTATCGCTACTCGTACCGTTCTACATACTTTACAGTCAACTTTGTAAACTTGCGCTGGCATGATCTTTACGAAACTTGTAGTTTCGGAACATTAAAATTACGAACTTTAAACCGTCGGAGCATTCAAAGTTCGGAATTTCAACCCGGCCCTACACGAAAACGAAGCCCATTCTGTGATGTTTGCAGGCATCTTTGGAATTTCTAATCCCAGTCAGAGAGTATAGCTCACCTCCTGGCTGTCATAGGCATTCTTTTTCATCATCCAGCTGTTCTGTCTGAAGAAGAATTGTAAGACGTATTCGCAATTGCAATTGCCCATCATCGTTGCTTTTGCTGGTACCGATTTTTCCTGTCTTGGGTCGGAACGATTTCGAACTACTGACAGTCCGAAATTTTGACGTTTTCCCAACACTCGCTACTTCCACTCGTACACCTTGAGCAATGCTGGAGCAGGTGGTAGATCAACATTTTTGGGTCGAGTAACTTTCGGGCTTTTCATGCCGCAGCGGTGATTTTTTGTTCGTTGAATTCATTTAGAAACCTGCTATCTTCTGGGAAAACGAGACCTGTGTGTTCAGATTCGGAACAAACAAAAGTTTCCTCGGGATCTCGTGGACGGGTCGTCATTTTTTTAATATGTCCAACCCCCCCCCCCCCCTTCCCCTAACTGTAAATCTTTAGTCGGAAATACTTTTTGGAGGAATCCATTTTTACGACTTATGTGAGTAGGAATTTGAAATATATTATTATAGGTATTATTTTTATTATTATATTACTCTTACTTCTCCAAACACTAGTAATATATGTAAGAAAAATTCATGCAAAATTTGAGCTATTCAGGTCAGAAGCGGTGGCGCTGAATATTTTCGCCCTATTTGATTTGCACGAGAACATCGCTCTTTACAGCCAAATAGCAATGGCTCAACAACCAATTGACGTTTCGTAAATTAGGTCCGAGATTTCTTAAGCGGATCCTGACAGTATGACTAATTTTTTTTTTTTTGCAAATAGCGATATGATTATTTTTACGCAAATTGCAGCTGTTTGAAAAAAACCTTTTTTGCAATGCCTGCCCCGACAGTGCGATTTTCGATTGGTGTTTGGCGTGCGGAAAGTGGCTTATTTCTCAACGATGCTTACTTTCCCGCACTAATGCGGAAAAACAATCTATTTATAGTTCACTTTACGGCATTGATTCACGAAAAAACGGCTTTTTTTCACGGTTGATAGTTTCTTGTTCTACGAATTTGGACCGATTGAACAAACTTGAATGTAGCGAAATTCATGTGATATGAAACGTCAACTTATCACAGTCGTATTTGAGTATAATTGCTATTGGTTTTGTTGAATCTCAAATCCCACTTTCGAGACAGTCATTGCAAAAAACAATGTATGGGACATGTGCGAAAAAAAAAGCGAATTACATCGCGCGTAAGCTGTCGAATTCGCCTCGGCTTATGGTGCATTTCTCACTCGTGCTGGTGTGAAATGCATCATAAGCATTCTCACCATAAGCTTATGCGGCAATTTCACGCGCGATGGAATTCGTTGTTTCCCGCACTTGTAGCATAAATTACTATTTTCTCCTTCAATTTTCGACCGAAATTCAAGCATCCTCAAATACCTGTGATTTGTGCAATAAATAATGGTTAATAAAATTCTTCGAACACGCTTTTAAAACTGCAAGGGTCGGTTGAAACAATTTTCAACCGGGTATGAAAAATATTAGTTAAGGAGGTACGGTGATTGGAGCGAGTTCAAGATAAAAGCCCGATTTTTTTATAGCATTGTCGAGACCTTCGTCCATGCATATGCGGAGTTTCCACGAGATTTACCGTACACTTTCCGAGTTATTAATTGTTAAAGTTGGTGAATTAGTCACACGTCGACGACAAAATGTGCCTGTCCTCTCATATATCGATTTTTTTGTGCTACTTGGAGCCAAGAAACACGTAAAAAAAAGTGATGGTTGCGTTCGTTGAATCTTTGTGATCCATAAGGCACCTTGAATTGGAAAGCACACCGCAGAAATAAGCAATAAATTTAGAAATAAAGTCGCAACAACCGAAGTTTTCGGAGAGCGAGACTTCTCGTGACGTAACTGCAGCCATCTTGCTCGACGTGTGGCAACGCCGGATACCCGCGCAAATTTGATTCGTCTATCGGATATTTTCAACACGAATTAAAAATATGATTGTGCGAGGCCGTACATTTTTTAATGGATTAAAAAGAGCCTTTCGTCGATATTTACTTGAAGTTCTTTTACGTACAGCAAAAGCATCTCAATTTTTCTGGCGACATGTACCTATACAATGCATCTATATATAAATTCAGCATGGGAGAACCGTCATATAAAATAAACGTTCCTTTTTATACCTGCAAATATTGTGAAAATTGGGAAAGGGAAAAATAACATAACAATCGATGAAATTTGTTTTGACTTTGGACAGATTGGACATTGGACATTGAGGTTAACTTCAACGCGACGTTTTTTATTTGCAATCGCAATATTGTCTTATCATTTTCTAATTCTTGTCCGTCAGAATCTACATTTGTCTCTAAACTGGACTTCAGGTACAATCCCGTTACTCTTTTGATAAACTTCCACAGTATTTTCATTCTCTCATGTTAACCGGCTACAAAAAATAATAAGCCGAGCGCGTGGAACCGATGACAGCCACCGAAAATGCGACGATGCTAAACGTCAACGATATGGCGTACTACTGAAGTCGAGTAGTAGATTATTAAGGTTGTTTCCATATTATAAAAATAATAGGAAACTCGAAATTCAATACTTCAAAAATATTTCTCGAAAAATAGGCCATATACATATATCTAAAACGTGGCGTTATTGCGGCGTGAAATAGACTCTAAGTTGACTAGCATGGTCATCACCGTACCCTTAAGTCATTCAAGTTTGAACATAAAGATAGAGTTTTCCGGGTTAATCGAATGGGAAAAAAATGTTCCTACGCTACTATGTAAATCAGAGTCAGGCAGCTACAATGCAGTGCACATTTTTCTTACCTCAACAGTATTATTCCACGGGGTAAAAGATGATTTTTTTTGCGACACACCTCAATACACACGTATAACCGCAGTCGATATTCTGAAAAAGAACTCCCGACGTGTTTGCGGAGGATCCTTGCATCTATGGTTGCCCCCGTGACGCACTTTCTCTGCTCGTCCATTCACGCGTATTATTTTTCTTCAGCGTGTAAATATTGCCGCACGTGCTTGAAATATCTTGCGACGATCAGAGTCGGGACTGTGGATACTTTTATATTTCTTGAGTTCCAACGTTAAACCCTTGCGGGTTTTTACGTATCACCTTTGGCAATTGAACCCTTTGCTATCACTCCCTACCTGCACTTCGCTAATGTAACCTAACTTTCGTTGCGTCTACAGCCATCTTGAGTTAGACTATACCGCATTTGCCGAGGGTATGGGGTTACTGTGAAAAACCTGTACCGGCATAGACGGCCCCATGCACAGACATTTAACCCAAGTGTCCACACCAAGTAAGGGCGTCGCCAGGGGGGCAGCCCCCCCTCCCAGTGATTCGAAACAATTGATATAAAGGTCTAAAATGTCTACAATTCATATTTACCCCATACGTTCTCTCTCCCACCTCGCCCCCCCCCTGGCCCATTAACTGGTGCCCTTGACGCCAAGGTCAAAAGTATTCGCGTTCCGCTGACTGATTGTTGCGCCAGCCGGTGCACGGCTAAGCGGTCATCGCTCCGATTATTGGCCATGCACAACGCTGCTCAACTTGGGGTACCGCAGCAGCCGAAGCCTGACCACCCATCCACCATTGTCGGTTTTAGTGGTAATATGAATTGAGAGGTTGGGATACTGTGACGACTCAAAAAACAGGATTTAAGGAAATTCATTTTGAAGGAATCAGTAAGATTATTGAAAAATCGTTTGGACATTTATTTGTATGTACATTGACGCAGTTTTTCATCAAATTTCATTAAAATATATCAATAATTAAAGAAGGTATAAACCATTTCGTGGAGAACCTTCGAACGTGAGAGACTCAACGGTGTAGTTGATTTTGGCCACCCACTTGATTTGAAACAAAATAACTTTTTTTTGAAACTAGATATTTAATTGGGAAATGCTTTTTTTCTGTCTTAGTTCTTAGGTAGTACTAAACTGAAACCATATGGGGTGATGATAGCTAAAAAAGGCTTTGTATACCCCTGCTGTGAGCTAATAATGAAAATATATAAAATTATTGTTATTTAAGTATTTACAATACCAAATGACTTGTTTTGGGGTTTGTTTGGGTTTTGGCCAATTGCCGATATTGTCACTTTTTTTTCGCAGAAGAGGAGGCGAAGAAAAATAAACGAAGTATACGATCTCCAGTATTTTTTAAATTTGCAATCTCGTTTCTTCCTTGATGTCAATCTTTCGTTCTTGGCTGGCAACGACTCCAACAATAAGTAATTCGATATTGTAAATATTTAAATAACATTTTTTTTATATATTTTCATTGTATATTTATTGTATTAGGTATACAATAAATTGTTATATATACTACATTATGTATCGGCCTTTGTATTACGTATACACTGAATTATTATATGTACTACATTATGAACCGGCGTTTTCAGTATTTGTTGTTTAAATACAGTATATGGTACATAATATACAGAAATTCCATATTTTTGACTAGTTTAGTTTTTGAGATAGACCCCGTAACAAAAATGGTCTAAAACTGACAACTTTGACGGCCCGCCATTTCTTCATTTTTTTAAGATAAAAAAGGAAAAAAATATATCTGTATTCTACGCAATGAGCTTAAAAAAATGATACCCTACATGCTAGGGTAAGAAGAAAAGAATTCTGCTCCTTTTTCATCTATCGCCCCCCCCCCCCCCCATGAAAAATAATTCAATTGAATTTCTAATTCAATATTCGGTTTTGGGTCAAAATTCTACACGAAATATCCAAATTTTAGGTCTGTAACTCATACGGACATACGGACGGACAGACAGCAGAGTGACATTAATAGCGTTTCGTTTTGCCCTTTGGGTGCGGAACCTTAAAAAACGAGCTTTTTCTTAAAATATATAATATTGACCAAGAATTGACCGTGCTTTCCTTTAGTTGGCGTGTTTTTGCATAAAAAAAATGTTTGAATCCTTTTTTGCGTAAAAATGCCACCATTTTGTAACAACTAATAAAAAAAATGATAAGAAAAACGTGAATCAAGGTTAAAATACTATTACACCGAATAAGTGTACCAAATTTAAAGTCAATCCGTTGCTTAGATATCGAGAAATCGTGTACACCGTTTTAAAAAACATCGTTTCAAGAAAAACGCGCTTGAAGTTTTACTTAGCGTTCTATCTTTGTAATCATACGTTTACGTTCAATCTGCGATTCCTGCACCATATGTTGGACCTTCCTCTTCAGTTTGAATTGCCTAAAGCGACAAACGAGTGCTCACCATTTTCACAGTAGCCTCATCCCTTAAGACGGAATGACACCTCATCGCGGTCGGTATGGGAGAACAGTTATAGATACCCAAAAATCTCTGAAACGGCTCTTCAGATCCCGTCGAAACTTTGCCAAACGACGTCAAATAGGTAGACGAACAGCTGTCTGCCCCTCAAATTTTCTGAATTTGAGAAAAAAAATGTAGATTGGGTTATCATGAGTCAATCTACGTTTTTTTCTCAAATTCAGAAAATTTGAGGGGCAAACAGCTGTTCGTCTATCTATTTGACGTCGTTTGGCAAAGTTTCGACGGGATCTGAAGAGCCGTTTCAGAGATTTTTGGGAATCTATAATTGTTTTACCGTACCGACCGCGATGAGGTGTCATTCCGTCTTAAGTCGAACGAACGTTAAAGCGCGAAACGTCGTACGATCGCGAAACGATGTCTTCAGTATCGATTGGTCGGCGACTCCGCAATGCCATTCAATGGATGATGAGAAAACGAGGGAGAAACTACACAATTATTCAAAAGTACGAGTCATCGCGACCATTTTTAACGCAGTATCTTCGCGGTTATATGCGAAGCCGCTGGTTTATAATTTAGATGCATATGCGTGTATCGGCCCTCCCAATATAAATGCACATAAAAATGGAATGCTTTTTCCTTCACCAGGCAATTTTCCGCGTTTATCGATAGCACCGAGCACGCGGTTAGTCGAATGGCCTTGTAAACATTTGCATTGTGCACTCATTATGACATATCCGATCAAATTGCTGAAACTCGTTCTCCTTAGTCGCGGAAATGGCTGTAACTAATGTGTGGTTTTTTTTACATGCATGCGTGCATATATATATATACATATACATATATATATATATATATATATATATATATATATATATGTGTGTGTGTGTGTGTGTGTGTGTGTGTGTGTGTCCACGCATGCATGTAAAAAGGTCACACATTAGTGTGATATATAGGGTGTTAGGAAATTCGATGCAAAGCCTGAAGATGGTGATAGGTCACCTCGTTAGAAACATATCTAACCAAGATTACCTTGATGCTATTTTTTTAAAAATAGCATTAACATAAGAGGTAATTTTATTTTTTGACAAATTTTTAATTATTCAACACCCCCCATTTAGTTAGTTGTGTGGGTACAGATGATTGTATTGATGTTTGGCGATTCAATACACATTAAGCTAAGACGCGAATCAGTTTTTAGTTACCGATTATTGTCTGTTTGAACATTATGAACGAGTTAGTACCTAATTTTGGGAAGTCTTCCAAAAATCATACTTACCATGATAACTTGAAATCCTTAAACTTTGGACTAAGGTAACCTAGGTTAGATATGTTCCTAACGAGGTGACCTTCAACCCCTTAAGGCTCCGCATCGACCTCCCTAACGGCATCGACTAATTTACGTTAGTGTTTAGTTGGGCATTTATTTATTGCTCAACAGTGCACATCATAACGACAAAACAAGTTTTTTTAAAATCGCGAGGCAAGTAGATACACAAAATAGAAAAATGTTTGATTCTCTCGAAAACTAGGAACTAGGCATCTAGATTTTCAGACGTCACTTTTCTGGCCACCTTGTATATTAACACAGCGTAAATATATGAGTGAGCTCATAAATCTATCGAATTACGTTCTTGCGTGCGAGGCCAAGAGTGCGCTGAAAAAACTGAAGCCTCACCGGTACCATTACGAAATAAACCAAACACGTGCATTGCTATTCTTATTAGGAATGAAAAACTGAAGGGTGCTGTTTTTTTTTTACTTGTTTCAGTCCCATCAGGAAGAAGATCTTTCGGATCCGGATCTCCAGGATGAGGAGAGCGGTGAGGAATTACCACAGCAACCCGTTCAGGCCAACAATCATCCCTCCTCGGACAATGGTACTTCCGGGGGGCAGGCCACGACACCGACTCCGCTGACACACCTCAACAGCCTCATGACCTCCCATCATCCGCACTTTTTGTCCAAACTCAAAATGGAGGTAAGTCTCCCTACTCAATGCTTCAACTTATATATACGAAGCTTTCGTAAGGAAACGCTCATACCAAACGAGGCTTTCCGAAAAAATTGAGAAGTTCCTTTAAATTTAAGTAGAGAATTTTGTTCAAAAGATCTTCTTAAAATTTGTAGGGTGTCGGATAAAATTTGATCGAATCGTGTTTGAAGCCAATTTGAAAAAACGTTGCTTCGGAATAAAAAGGAAGCAAAGTTTGGCCTCGGGTTAATCGAAGTTTGTTCGTGAAAATTTCATAGTAGAATACCAATTTCTAAGATTCTGAAGTATAATTGAAAAGGGAAAAAAAAAGTTTCCTCCGATGCTCCGGGATAGTGTTTTACCTCTTGAGGCCTTATATACCTTTGGATGGTCGGAAAACAAGCCTTTTTAAGATTTTTTTCTGTATATACTCATAAAGCAATCGAAATAAGGTTTGAAGGGTTTATTTAACATATACATAAGTACTCAAAACGATTTTTGATTTTCCAAAAAATACGAAATAACCCAGTGGCCGGTAGAAAGAGGACGCCTTTTTAGGCCCTCCACGGGCGAACAGACTGACATGAACACTTAAGGCGTTACCCCCACTTGTAGCGCAAAAAAGGCCTTTTTCATGAATTTTTTTAAAGAAAACTACAAAATTTTTTTAATCGATCAATATACCATCTTAAAGAACACATCTTGAAGAAATTTCAGTAATTTTTTTATTGAAGAATATTACATTGTTTAGTGGCAAATGGCCGTCAATGAAATAATGTTTTTATATACACGGTTTGCGGTGACCAACATTGCGGCGAAGTGGATCATCCAAAAAAAAATGCGGATGGATTTAGTTAAATATAAGTATAAACTAGTCTTTAATCGAAGGATTTTAAAAAATATTCATTTTTCACAAAATGGCGGACAGTCAAAGTTAATGGTTCGATTTTAACGAAAAAAATCGAACGATTAAAGATTACATTTTTATGTATTAAATAAGCCTGCAAAATTTCAAGAAGATCGGTTCATTAGTGTTCGAGTAATCTTGGTCACCGACTTCAGAAATGCCATTTTGAGAAAAACGCGTTTAAAGTTTCTCTTTCAATGCTCTTTCAACGCGGATTCTTCTCTTTCAACGCTCATATCTCAGTCAATTTTGTTCGGATCGACTTGAAATTTTCAGGACATATTCTCAGATACTTATACGTAAAAAAAAATGCAATAAAGAAATCGATTTTTTCAAAATCGCAAGTGGGGGTAACCCCTTAAAACAAAGTCATGATTTTTTTGCAAATATAGCATCATTCTGGGAAAAAAAGTCGCCTTTTCTACTAAAAAAACGGTATTAATTTTTTAACAAAAACCATAATCGTTAATTGATCGTTAAAATCGTGTGTACTCGGCTAGAAAATCTATCTAAGAAGCTACAGTTGAAATTTGGAGTCAATTGATTAAAAATTGTAAGAGCTACGAGTTTGCCCGATTTCGAAAACATCGTTTAAAAAAAAATGCGTTTAAAGTTTCAAAACCATTTTGCTTCGGACCATATCATTCGTGGGGTGTTTACCCATAATTTGAGTCAATAAAAACAAAACGATAGCCTTTTTTCAAAGGTATATAAGGCCTTAAGGGAGAGGACCAGTCTAGAGCTCCGAAAGAGAGGTGAAATTCGACAATTTTTTATGGATCTCAGTTGATAAAATGAAATCTCCCATTAATGGCCTTTTTTCTACATAACTTCAAGTATTTTTTAACGTATTTTGTATTTTATGTATTAAATATCATATGTATGGATATATTATATGTATGATGTATAAACGAGCCACCTTTGTCTGATAGTTTCCTGTGGCCGGTAAGATTTCTCCTCCGATTTTTAGCCTGGAACGAAAGTTGAAGATAATTTGAGTTCCAGATAAGACTTGCCGTCGAACCTAGGGAAGTCAAAAAATATCGGACTGTGATGAATGGTGCATGTTTAAAAAAAAATTGTTCTCGGAGAAAAAAGCGCCGAAAATGTTTTGAGGTTCCCAATAAATGTCACGTCGATCGGTGCAGAATTGGCGATGCAATGTTGCTGGCCGCAGGACACTATCAGACACAGGTGACTCACTTCAAACAGCTTCAGGGTGGCCATTATTTTACGAAATCTTGTGGAAAAAATTGTAAAGATACTCGAAGATATATAGAATGAATGCCACGAAGCGGAATTTTCATTTCATCAACTGAGTACCCATGAAAATTTTTCGAAATTCACCTCTTTTCCGACTTCCAGTTTGGTAGTCTCCCTCAATAGTTAGAGAGCTCGCTGCCAAAATTTCCATATGATTTGTTCATGTGGCAGACATTATTAATATCGACGTTTGTACCATAAGAAACATTAAGAACCGCGTCTGCCGTCATGACAGACCTGCGTTGTCAATTGACAGCGTTTCAAAAATGTAAAAAAGGTGCGCTAAATCATTTGTTCATGTCTGCTTCTTGGACCGATGGTCAGAATCATCCTCAAAACGATGAAAATCGAAGCGGCAGACATCCAGACCTCTGATTTTCCAAAGGCATACCATTTGACTATATTTTTTTTAACTCTACGCTCGCGCCAATCCGCGAGTAAAAAAAATTCCACGCCTACAAAATGTTAGTGCAAATAATTAATGTTACATACAAGCAATCGATAGGAGCGATTAAAAAAAACTTATTCCAAATATTCGGGTTCCAAATCAGTTAACTGTCGTCCCACAGGTAGAAAATAACTGTATAGTTACAATATAATAATACTTAAACTATTGATAACAACAGTAATCAGCCGCAATACCCGCTTTCCCTTGATTCTGCGTGAACTTCAAAAAATTGTACACCTCAAAATCAGTGACCAAATGTGACACCTTTTTTTGTATTCGGGGAATCCTAATGAATCAAATGGACGCAACTAGAACCATGAACAAATGATTTAGTAGAGCTTTTTTTACATTTTCACAACTACGTCCCGTGATAATGCAGAGCCCTGCATGTCTGCCTCTCCGATTTTCTTCGTTTTCCGAAGGATTATGAACAGAAACCCGAAAGGCAGACATGAACACATGATTTAGTATCCTTTTTTTTACATTTTTGAAGCTCTGTAACTCAAAAACGCAGCGGCAAATGATCTCAATTGACTGGACCAAATCGATTCGTATTAATCTGAACTTTCATCTCTATCCATATGAAACATGAACAAATCATATACCAAAATGACAGCCGGCTCCCCAACTACAAGAGAAAGCCCATTTCAAGCCTCGCAATCAAATCTCATCCTCCGAATTTCGCCAGCGAGGTCGAAATCACGCGTCCCAGAATTAACGAGGAATAAAGGGAAAAAAATGTTTGCCCTTCCCAAATTAGCCGAGCGACATGGACATTTTGAGCAACAAGGGCGGTCTCGAGGCCCTCCAGGCCGCGATGGGCGGCGGTAATTTCAATCTGCCGTTCTCGTTTCCACCACCGGCGGCTTTTCTCACGCCGCAGCACAACTCGCACAACAGCCATCAGCATCAGATCGGCACGGGTGGTGGCGGCGGTGGTGGTGGAGGACAGGGCGGCGGTGGCGGCAATAATGCTCTCACCTCGTCCGCAAGCTCCCACTCGAGCGAATCGTCGCAGGGTAGCGCGCGTAACAGCAGCGAGGTTCGCGATTCCGGAGGTCACAACTCCCAAAGCAACCCTGCAAACTCGCATCAGCAGCAGACCAGCTGGAGCTTCGAGGAGCAGTTCAAACAGGTGCGTCAGGCAAGTAAACAAATTGTCTGTTCTCCATATATTTGATTTTCGCGCTGTTTTTTTTTGTTGCTGTTGGTAATAAACGTCTTTTTCATTCATTGCCCTGGCTGAAAATTGGGAAAAATGATAACGACGGCCCGAAAGTTTGCGTGTTTTGGGTGGTAAGGTATTTTTGTCCTGTTAACGCCGCTTGATGGCGTGATTTCACTCTTTCGCAAATACTAGATTCCATTTTTCGAGGAGCATTGCTTCATTGATTAAAGAAAAACATTTTGGCGTGGTCCCTTGAAGATTGGGCAAATAAAGAATATTTTCGTCATGATGATGATTATTTATTCTTATTCTTCAGTTGTGTGTATATACAGTCTGTCGCTATGGCTTTTATTGATCGAACATGTGTGTTAGGATACTAAGGGATTAATTATGATATATTTATCTTACGATTACTATTGGCTTACATTGTTTGTCATATTTTCGGTATACCAGGCCTTATTACGACCGGAAAGCCAAAAACACGCAGTACACTTATGACAATAATGGCGTGGTCTATGGAGCTGATGCTGGTCATCGTTCGATGGGCGGAAAGTGGTTCTGAAGATTGTCATGAAACTATGGGTCTTACGTTTGCATCGTTGCGATGCAATTAAGTTTTTTCTTTTTTTTTTTCGTTGAACAATTTCAAAGTAATCTATTGCACATTCCGATTCCGGGTGGCTGGGAAATAGTGTCAAAAAAATGTCAAGAATTTTCGACAAACAGGACCTACCCTCAACAGGGGATGAAAGTTTGGAAAAGTCGTATCTTCCACCGTATGGAGGTTGCCGTCCGTTCTTATAGGCGTTGTGCATGGACTGGCCCTAAAGAAGGCTAAACAAAATGTTGAATGATTTAAGGGGCTATACCAGTGTGAACGTTGAAAATTTGGGTGATTTTCGGGAATTTTTTGAAAAAAAGTTCTCAATTAAATGTTTCGGAAAATTAAGGCTATATTTGGCTATATTTGACCTATATTACATAATTTTTTCATAGAAAAATATTGAGATCCAAGCGACTTATGCGCTGCCTTCGGAGGCGCCAAAAAAAAGTTCCACCACTGCTTACATGATTCCGGCCGATTGAGTAGCTAAAACCGAAAAAGGAAAAAATGTCGTTAAACTGGAAGGTATTTCCTGTACAATGACGTAGGATTTTCGAAAAATATGAAAATTTAACAAAATGGCGTAGCTATGAAAAAAAGTCTGTTTTCTTGCCTATAAAATGGTCGTTTTTTTCAACGCCAAATCGTCAATTTTCATCCAATCAAAATATCCTACGTCGTTGTAGAGTAAATATATTCAAGAGTACTCAGTTTAAATTTCAAGTCAATCGGATAATTGCTCTTTGAGTCACAATGTCAGCAAATTTGAAAAATCCCTTTTCGAGAAAAACGCGTTTAAAGATTTAACGATCGATTTTTGCACGATAAAATGATTAGAGATACGGCCTTGAAATGTTTACAGGATATTCTTGAAAGTATAAACTGTCGAAAGAGGCAAAAAAATCGATTTTCTGAAAGTGTCACACTGGTATAGCCCTTTAAATTCACCGGAACCCACCCTTATCGAAGCGTAAAAAAGTTCATCGTTGGACCGCAATGAATTTTTTCCCTCATATTTCTTTCGTCAGATTTAAGCTACAAAAATCCTTGAACCATTTTTAAGAATCCTCGTTTGGGAATATACAATCTAAATCTGCAGAAAAACGATTTTGTATCCTAATGAAAATGAGGAAATGCAAATGTAGGAAAGAACTTTCGTTGCATTCCAACGATGCAACCATCCATACGACAGATGTTCATTCACAGGTAGCCAACGAAACGCCACTGTTCATTTCACAGGTAGCCATAAAATGTTGACCTCATAACCCAGTATTGCATTTTTTTTCGATAAATAATCCCTTAGCATCACTGAATCGTATTATAATTCAATATCTCATAAAAAATGGATTGAGTGTGTTACGTGTATAGCTGGGCACACTTGAAATGTGTCGATGACGAAAAAAGGGTCACGTTTGTGTGCCCTAATTGTTATTCCGATGAGTCCTTTTCATACTGATAATTTTAGTAGGTAAAAAATACTAATTTAACAATCTAAAAATACAAATTAAAACACTACATTATATTTGACACTAGATGGTCTACAAATGGAAAATCCTGGATTACATTTTAACAATTATTCTGAGCAATTACTCAAAATTGGCACTATCGGCCTCGCGCTCCCCTCCTAAATGTACAACTTATTTCAAAACACCCAAAAAGAGGGACCGACATTTAACAACCCGATAACCTGCGGAGTTCATTACTATTGTATCACATTACTCACCCATTGAAAAATAATTCACCAAGAAATTCAAGATCGAAACGCACCAAGGCGACGTTCCCATCATTAATATTATGACTAAATCGATTGGTCGAATTCAAACGGAGAACCAAAAAAACACAGACTCAACCCAAAAGAATGCGTGCTCGCATAAAAAAACGACAACCGGAAATGGCCTTTGCAACATTGTATGAAGAATAGTGATTAGTTAATTAAATGAACGATCTCAGAGGCTGAGAATAAAAACAGGATAAAAAGGAGCGGAATGAACCGGGAGAAAAAGGGATCATTTATTTCTGCAATCGCGACTTTTATGTTTCTGTGACCGTTTTGTGGATAGAGCATGTATACACACATATATATATAACGCTCCGGTCGAACGGGCCACCAATTACACTCCAAACGTGTCGGGACTTTAATTAATGCAATGAATGGTAGCTAATTATGATTTTTACACCGCGGCGCGCGCGCGCTCCCACACACACACACACACACACTGACAATAAATACAGACTCGCATAAACTTGGGGGATAATTACGAGGCGGATCCCCATGGACAGAGAGGCCTCGAAGTTAGAGGAGTAAGAGCGAATATCGTGAATGTCCCGGGTATTCCTCAAGGGGAGCAACAGAGACAGCGTGAACAGCTGCAGGGGAGGGGATCAGAGGCGAAAGGAGGGAAAGAGTGCGAGGAAGGCTTTTTCCTATATCGCGAGAGGGAATTGCGAAACTCCTCTTTCTTTGCTCCATCCGCGCCCGGTGTGGAGAACGCATTAGTACGTTAAACTCTCCTCTCGTGGGCATCGAGGCCTTGTTAAGCCCTTTTTTTGCCCGAGTTGCCCATCCCGGGCTACCGTGGTGGATCCCCGCTTGAAAACCGAGCGCCACCGGCGCTTTACACTCAGGATCAACCGAACCAAACGAAATGCGCTTTCTTATACATACATCACGAATATATATATATATATATATATATATATATATATATATATATATATATATATATATATAGCTCCTGGAAAGCTTTTTCGGTTTCACCACGCCAGGGAGGGTGTGGTATTGAATTACCATTTAGATTGGCGGCATTCAGTCTCCAACCCTCGACACGCTGTGACTATGGAGGCCCATTTTCGTTTGTCCATCGTCACACGTTGCACCACCGTCATCGTCACTCGTTGCCTCTACTCATGACTGGACAAGCGTCACCGTTCTCCCGGAAAAGTCGGGGCCGTCTGGCTCGCAGCGTAATGAACTTTCCAACCGGACAAGTTGCCTCGATCGACTATATTGCTATTTTCGCACCCCGGAGACACTGAATTTGTATTTTTTTGGGTAATTGAGCGCGTTGTTTCATTGTAGGATCGAATGGTCCGACTATTTTCGAGAAGTTGTTTTATTTTGCCCGAACTACGAAAATTCTCATGGTTTTTTTGTTGCTGAGCCCGATGAATTGGTAATGTGTCGCGCTTCCGGTCGGTTGATACAATTATGCTTTTTTAGATTGATGTGATAGATGTTTTTCCTGAATTACACGAGACATCGATGTAATGAATGTAGATCGGTTTTTCTTCTCTATTGGAGGATGGGCGAGTGAATATTGTGGCTATATACAGGGTGGACCATTTAACGTGACCACCCCAGATATCTCCGTTGCCTTTAGAGTGACGAACAAAATGTCAGGAGGTAATTTGATTGATTTCGAAGGGCTGATACAGTGGTGAAAAATTCGTTTTTCTCGAGGTCATAGTTTTTGCGTTCTCAAGGTCATCAATGGTGTTTCAAATGGGAACATGTTTTTTTTTATTAAGACGTTGTAGCTGATATTCAGACGAATCCAACGACCTGTGATATCATGAGCTTGAAATGATTTGTCACCAAAATACACGTGTAAAAACGGTAAATCGTGATGGTATTGACAATAAGAATATCCGAATAATGTAATTAAATTTCGTTGGGCAGAAAATTTATTGTAACAAATGTTCGAAGTGATGGCCATTAACCTCGACACATGTTTGAAGACGTCGGATGAATGATTCTCTTGACCTTCGAATAGTTTCCGGTGTGATAGCGGCGCAGGATCTTGTAATTCGTTCTTGCATGTTCGCCGGGGAGCTATAAAGCATCGTGTTTAGGGGTCGTCCATTAATCACGTGAGGCTCAAATAGGGGAAGGGGGGGGGTTTGGATAACATCACGATTGATCACGCTGGGGGGGGGGGTGTTGTGACATATCACGTGTATTTTGTTGTGTAACTGCGTGAACCGGAGAGCATCCGCTGTGAGCTATTGAACAGGCAAATTGTGCCCAGGGGGCTGGCACCTTTTGGAATTTTTGCTACGCAAAATGACCGCATTTTTAGTGTCGTACTCTGCCACTCGCAGCGCTAGTTATACTCTTACAACCTGATGCGTGCGCGGAGGCTATGTATATAATACGGTCGCTATGTACGCCGTGCGGGCCTCGCGTCTACGCAATAAGAATATTGTAAGATAACTGCTAGCGCCATGGGGAGAGGTAGAACTAAAAAAGCGGTCAAAAAGAGCAGCATTTATATACCGATAGCGGATAGAAGGTTTCAACCCCCTGGTTGTGCCTAAAAAGTAACCTAAACAACAGTTTTTAGTTCTATTTAATTTCGACTGACCACCTACTTAAAGTAAAGTGCCTACATCTGATCCACAAAAGGCTCGTCCACTTGTTACTGTAGAAAACACGCAAATGAGCCCTTGCCCTAGGACATTGCCATTTAAATATATTGACAATATAAATTATTTCGTTTTTGACAATCAAATACCGTACTCCCTATCGGTTGTGTCTGACATTTCTTAACACAAAAAAATACACGTGATGTGGGCGGGGGGGGGGGGGGCTGGAAACCTCACCACATATCACCACGGGGGAGGGGGGCTCAGAAAGTGGCCTAAAAAACCTCACGTGATTAATGGGCGACCCCTTACCATGATGTTCCGATCACCGATTACACCCTCATATATATGTATATATTAGGACGTTGAATAAGTTTTCGCTATTTTTCGACAGATGGCGTTACCAGAACTGCGTGCGTCTAGTTTAACCCTTATTCGGCACACTGGGGTGGTTTGCACCCCACGACCATATTTCATAAATTTTAAGTACCTGAACTTTTTTCGCTATTCAATTTTTTTAACATACTCGCATCATATTTTCGGCTATATAACCTACACTACTTCGAGAAAAAAACTTTCAAGGGCCCCAAAAAAAATTCAAGTTAGAATAGTAAATAGTTTATTCATAATAACGGTTTTTGTCGCTGGGGTGCGAACAACCCCAGTGTACGTCTCTTCACTGAAGTGTGCCGAATAAGGGTTAAGATGGCAACGCATCTATGAAGAAGTACTATAAGCAAGATTGAAATGCAATGTATGTCATTTCGCCGAAGTGTAAACAACTTTTTTTCATACTTTTAGACATGTCAAATTACTTCCCAAAAAGCGTATTTGCTGGCAATTTTACTGGACTACTTAAAAAAAAAAATCTTCAGCTGAAGCACATAGAATTCTTGTTGAGACTGACGCATGCTCTGTCGGCAACAACATGCAGAGATTGGTTTAGGCGCTTCAAAAATAATGATCTTGATGTTTTTAATTGAAGGCATTGCTTCATGAAGACTCATGTCAGACGCTAGCTGAACTCGCAGAATCATTAGGAGTCGATCACACGACAGTTTCGAAATGTTAAAAAGCATTAGAAATTATTTGTTTTAAAGAAGGCATTAATTATCACGAAAAAAAACGGCGAGAACTTATTCAACATGCCAATATATATATATATATATATATATATATATATATATATATATATATATATATATATATATATATATATATATATATATATATATATATATATATATATATGCACATGCACGTGCCAGCTGTACGCCTGTATGCATATGCATATTACGATGGAAAGAAGCGTAATGTTCGTTATACGATGACGAGACTTAAGAAACCAAAATGAAAAGCTCCACCCACTCGAGGGCAAAGAGTCTGAAGAGACGAACATCAGAAAAGCCATACGCAACTTGTAGAGATCACTCTCCGCTCTCTCTCTTTCTCTTTCTCTCTTCCCGTTTTTCTCTAGCTCTTCTTTCAGCTCTCATTTCTCGCGGTCTCCCGCATCGCATCCATCATTCCGTGGGGGCGTACTCGTTGCAGGGTCTTTAATCTTTATCCTTGGCTCTTGTTCGTCTCCTCCGTTGCATATATGCTTTTGTTTCGTTCTATTTTATTATTCCATCGCTATGAAGTCCGTTTATAAATGTATATATATGCGTATACGCACATGTGGATGCTCCTTTGCGTATACATCGTTTTGCAATTTTTCTCTCTTGCGGCCTGTGCCAAGGCTCCGAGGGACTCCTTCGGCCCTGACTGTGCGAGGCCTCAAAATGCAGCCTGAATAGTGAAACAGAATGAGAAAACCCTCTTGAAAATAAATATAAAACTTAAACCGCAGCTCTAAGAAACGCATACCTTTATGCGTATTTGTTTTTTTTTTTTCGTTCATTTTTTCGCAGCATAAGTTGCTCATTTGGATGATAGCGCAAGCGGCAAATCGCTCGCTTCGCCCTTCGACGCGACATCACTTCTCATAAACAATTGCTCGAGACGAGTGACTCAGTCGCGGTTAAGGAGGTACGGTGATTGGTGCGAGTTCAAGATGAAAGCCCGATTTTTTTTATAGCATCGTCGAGACCTTCGTCCATGCGTATGCGGAGTTTCCACGAGATTTACCGTACACTTTCCGAGTTATTAATTGTTAAAGTTGGTGAATTAGTCACACGTAGACGACAAAATGTGCCTGTCCTCTCATATATCGATTTTTTTTGTGCTGTTTGGAGCCAAGAAACACGTAAAAAAACTGATGGTTGCGTTCGTTGAATCTTTGTGATCGATAAGGCACCTTGAATTGGAAAGCTCACCGCAGAAATGAGCAATAAATTTAGAAATAAAGTCGCAAAAACCGAAGTTTTCGGAGAGCGAGACTTCTCGTGACGTAACTGCAGCCATCTTGCTCGACGTGTGGCAACGCCGGATACCCGCGCAAATTTGATTCGTCTATCGGATATTTTCAACGCGAATTAAAAATATGATTGTGCGAAGCCGTACATTTTTTAATGGATTATAAAGGGCCTTTCGTCGATATTTACTTGAAGTTCTTTTACGTACAGCAAAAGCATCTCAATTTTTCCGGCGACATGTGCCTATACAACGCATCTATATATAAATTCAGCATGGGAGAACCGTCATATAAAATAAACGTTCCTTTTTATACCTGCAAATATTGTGAAAATTGGGAAAGGGAAAAATAACGTAACAATCGATGAAATATGTTTTGACTTTGGACAGATTGGACATTGGACATTGAGGTTAACTTCAACGCGACGTTTTTTATTTGCAATCGCAATATTGTCTTTTCATTTTCTAATTCTTGTCCGTCAGAATCTACATTTGTCTCTAAACTGGACTTCAGGTACAATCCCGTTACGCTTTTGATAAACTTCCACAGTATTTTCATTCTCCATGTTAACCGGCTACAAAAAATAATAAGCCGAGCGCGTGGAACCGATGACAGTCACCGAAACTGCGACGATGCTAAACGTCAACGATATGGCGTACTACTGAAGTCGAGTAGTAGATTATTAAGGTTGTTTACATATTATAAAATTAATAGGAAACTCGAAATTCAATACTTGAAAACTATTTCTCGAAAAATAGGCCATATACATATATCTAAAACGTGGCGGTATTGCGGCGTGAAATATACTCTGAGTTTACTAGCATGGTCATCACCGTACCTCCTTAAACATCGTTTTGCTCATGGTGCGATCGTCAAAAGCGCTTATTTGTCTATCTAAGGCCACATACTTGCTCTATCTATGCGCATACTATACAGGGTGACCCGTAAGTTGAGATCCAAAAGGAAAGTCTGAATGCCTCGTGTCAATACCTATCCGAACCACCCCCATGTATTGGGAGTACAAATCAGTCTCCGCCGTTTGACAAAAGATGGCCCCACCAGAAGGTTATGGTTGAAATTGTCAGATGTAAAACGTCATATTGTAAGGTTGGACATCTGGCAAGACCATAACCTTGAAACATTAGCGATTTTGTATCAGCATCACATAATTTTGTGTGTGTGTGTGTGTGTGTGTGTGTGTGTGTGTGTGTGTGTGTGTGTGTGTGTGTAGGGCTACTGGTTATTAGTCACGATCCCGTAAAAGCGTTGTACATATTTTCCGCTATCAAATAACCCAGTAATGCTTTATGCAAAAGTGAACCATTTTCGAGGTATTATTATTTTTATAATTTTTTATAAGTGAGGGGCAGGCCACTAGAAAAATTAATAGAAAAAAAGTTGTATGGAATCAAACTTTTGTATTGTTTGTAGTTTAAGGACACAGTAAAAATAATTATCAACAATAAAATAAGAATAATATGCAGACATTTTTTAATAGGGGGTCCATAACTCTGCAAGTCTAATAATTATTCTTATTTTATTGTTGATAATTTTTTGTTGCTCTGTCCTCATGCTACAAATAACAAAAAAGTTCGATTACATCCAGCAGTTTTTCAAAATGAATTTTAGAACTTGCTTACCCCTTACTTAAAAAAACAATAGAAATCAATAATATCTCGAAAATGGTTCACTTTCGCATAAAGCATTGCTGGGTTATTTGATAGCGGAAAACATGTTCTACAGCTCTTTCACGGAATCGTGACCAATAACCAGTAGCCCTACGCGCGCGCGCGCACACACACACACACACACACACACACAAATCGTATAAAAAATGCGTTCACGAGTTAAATGTGCCCGCAGCTTCTCCCAAAACGACAACTGCGCCGGGCTGTGCACTCGCGAGGGTGCCAAGCAAGCAGCCCCTTGCAGGTTCACAATCAACCCCTCATGGGGTGCTGCATATCAATCCCATTTGATTGGCGGGCTAACCCACACCCATGTCGTTTTGGCCTGCCAATGAAAAACGCAAAAATTCTCACTCCCCCTGCGAGCCAATGACACGTCGGTACACCAACCCCGCAAACAGTACAATCCCATAATTGCGTAGAACGCAACCCTTTCAACCGAGGGGCGTTCGAAGCGGAGGAAGACTCTCGTAAACCAAAAAAACCACCCAACGAAAAAAAAACACGAAGATAAGAATGCACCTACCGTGCCAGGCAGCCATTGTGTGCACACAAGAGAACAGCGATGCCGCCACAGCCCGTCGAAATTATTTCCCGCGGCGGCAAAATACGCGCCGGCTCATTGCAAGTCCAATTTTATTCTCCTATCGGCACCTACAATCGCATTGATGACAATGCATTAGAACGATTACATTGCTAACGAGCCGTGCACTCCAACACACACGCGCGCTAACACATAGTTGCATGAAATTACTTGCAAAAAAAGACCATACACCCACGTCTGAGTGTTTGCTACGCTTCGATCCCAAGTCCGCGATAGCGACTCGTCTATTCACCATTTTATGCTGTCATGTGAGGGTGGCATGGCGGCAAGAGGATAGAGGGAGGGTGGGCAAACGGACGGCGAACAAAAAAATTGCGGAGTGGAATTGTGCATGACGTATGTCGATGCAATTGCCTTGCCGGTAGCCTGAATATTCTTCGGACTTGATATATATATATATATATACATATACATATGCATATATATATATATATATATATATATATATATATATATATATATATATATATATATATATATATATATATATATATATATATATATATATATATATATATATATATATATATATATATATATATATAGGAATCGCGAGAATATTATTCATCCCCGTGTGTGAACACGTATCCATTTTTGTATGTGGATACACGTTCCGTATGTATTTGCCCATATGTACACCTGCATGTAAAAGTCGTATGTGTGTGGGTGCCTGTGTGTATCAAGGATATCTAGTCGAGGGAGATTTTCCGCATATATTCGAAAAGCCGATTCGTCACGCATACAGATGAAGCAAACACACATACATGCGCATACACGGTGTATATGAATACGTGTATACACGTTGGACACGCGCACACGAGGCAAAACGTAAGCAATTCGGTAACGTACGAAATACATTTGAACGCGAAACTGCTGGTAAAAGATCGGGGTATAGATGTGTGGGCGTGTGTGTGTGTGTGTGTAGCAGGCTGGGGTGTACACACTATATGGGAGCGAAATAGCCAGCAATTTGCAACTTTACGAGTTATTTCACAATGGCTGCAAAGTATATAGTGGTATGAGTCTCGCTGTGGTCTCTATTTCATATGTATACAGGGAAGAGTATATACGTGTGTATGTGTACGTGTGCGTGAATCTATGGGAGAGGGCGAAGAAGAGAAGCGCGGGGAGGACGAAAAGAGCTCTGACCAATCGGTGGGATCATCACTGCCGGTAGCATCATCAATGCACTTGGTCGGTTTCGGTATAGTTTTCTGAATGCAAGTCCTCAGTAGATAACACCACTCTGGCGGCAGCAAATGAGGCCTAAGTTTGACTATTTTTTTTGGGAGGATAAAAAAAGAAATAGGTTTTATATTGAGAGGGTTTATTTAACACATATTAAAGTATTTAAAAAAACGTTTTTATAATTTTCATACAAAATGGCGCAAGAGCCCATTGTGAAAAACGTGTTTTTTTTTTACAAATAGCTTCACGGGAGGACGGTACTCTTGTAAAGCATAGGACCTGGGACAAAAACCAAAAAAATTATAATCTATATATTATTAGCTATGGGACTACGTACGGATTTTTGTTTTATTAAATTTTGACAAAATGATGCACTTCGAAAGGAATAAATCGATTTTTTGCCCAAAAATAAGCAGTAAATTGTTTAAGAAAAAAAAACTTTACATTGAATAAAAAAACGGCTACGTACTCTCATAGAGAATGTAATTGTGAATCTACTGTCAAAATTTCAAATCGATCCATGCAAAGGTGTTCGAGTAATCCGTCTTCCTAATTTGAAAAAAGTAGTTTCGAGAATAACGCGTTTAAGGGGCTATACCAGTGTGAACGCTGAAAATTTGGGTGATGTTCGGGAATTTTTTGGAAGAAAAGTACTCCATTAAATGTTTCGGAAAATTAATAATATATTTGACTATATTTGACCTATATTACATAATTTTTTCATAGAAAAATATTGATAAGCGACTTATGCGCTGCCTTCGGAGGCGCAAAAAAAGAAAGTTCCTCCACTGCTGACGTGATTCCGGCCGATTGAGTTGCTGAAACCGAAAAAGAAAAAATGTCGTTAAACTGGAAGGTATTTCCTGTACAATGACGTAGGATTTTCGAAAAATATGAAAATCTAACAAAATGGCGTGATTATGAAAAAAAAGTCTGTTTTCTTGTCTATAAAATGGTCGTTTTTTTCAATGCCAAATAGTCCATTTTCATCCAATCAAAAATATCGTACGTCATTGTAGAGTAAATATATTCAAGAATACTAAGTTCAAATTTCAAGTCAATCGGATAATTGCTCTTTGAGTTACAATGTCAGCAAATTTGAAAAATCCTCATTTCGAGAAAAAGACGCGTTTAAAGATTTAACTATGGATTGTTGCAAGATAAAATGATTAGAGATACGGCCTCGAAATTTTTACAGGATATTCTTGAAAGTATAAACTGTCGAAAAAGGCAAAAAAATCATTTGCAAGTGTCACAATGGTATAGCCCCTTAAAGTTGTACGAGGCGCCTGAAAGAAGTCCGGGGCGCTGAGGCAAAATCGATAATTGAACCCTTTAAAAAAAAATCGCTACAGGACCAATCGCATATTGTTTTTATGACCCCAAGGTATTTTTTAAACAAAAAAAAAACAATTTTTTAAAAATCTACCAGTCCAAAGACTGGAAAAAAAGGAATTTCGACAATTTTCTATGGATACCCAGTTGATGAAATGGGAATTCCGTTTAGTGGCATTTATTCTACATATCTTCGAATATCTTTACAATGTTTTCCCCAAGATTTCGTTGGTTAATGACGACGCTGAAGCTGGATGAAGCGAGTCATCTTTGTCCGATAGTGTTCTGCGGCCGGCAAAAGTTCTCCGATTTTTTACCCGAAACGAAAATTCGAAAAATGTCAAGTTCTAGATAAGATTTGCCTACGAAGTGCGTAGGGAAATCGAACTATGTCGATTTTTGAGTAAATTGTGCACGTTTGAAACAAAAATGGTTTTCGGTAAACCAAATCGAAAATAATTTCTTCAAAAAAAGTTTTCATCACACTGAAAGTTCCCTGGGTACTTTTATGTAAAATGGTGTTGCACGGTTCTAAAAAAAAATGTCAAGTGAATCGATGAAGAATCTGCGATGTCATTTTACCGGCTGCGGGACTCTATCGGACAGAGGTGACCTGCCACCTTTCTCCGGGACATTTTCTCACAAAATATTGCGGAACAATTTGTAAAAATACTTGAAGGTATGTAGAATGAAAGCCACTAAACGGTATTTTCATTCTATCAACTGGGTTTCCATAAAAAAAGTGCCACAATTCACCTTTCGCACCGGGCCAAGACTGATGCTCTGCTTTAAGAACTGTTGTTGTTATTTGCAATTTCGATAATTGTGAACAAAAATGGCTCGTGTCATTAGGTCGTTTTTTTTCATAAAATTAATTCACGGTAGCTGTACTCGCATTATCGATAACTTCCTGCGGCCAACACCTGCTGCCCCTATATCCCCGAAACTGTAGCTTCGCGACTCAATCCGAAAAAAACGTTCCTTGGATCCGTAAGCCTTCAGCCTCGGCAACCTGTTTTGCAACGATCGCAACGAATTTTTCCACGTGCTCCACAGTCCCCTTGGCTTCGGCCGCGTTGGAATCCTATCGATGGTAAAACCACCCTCTCTAATCTATATTCTTTTTTAATTTTCGGTGAGATTCTGGAACATCTTGAATAAGATACTAAGAAGGGTGCGCACTGCCAAACGGTGGGGAATTGTTACCCACCCAACACCTCTCTCTCTGAATTTTTGCATCATTTTTTTGTCAATTGTTGACAAAAGTTGTCAACATTTGTATTCGGTTCATCTTCAATCTCAGGCAAGATGAGCACATCACACCCTATCGAAGACAATTGAAATGGCTTACCGTTGGATCAAGACGGGTTTATTTTCTGGGAGTTGGCAGATTTAAAATCCTCCACAATAATGCCCCAATCTATCTGCCCGAACTATTCTTGCCACTACCACCGTCCATTCGTCATGTACGCAATCCTTCCAGCCGCACGTTTTCCCTACCTAATCACAGAACGATGATTTATTGTAATTCGTTCCACCCAGCTTCAATTTATTTTTCGCACAGCTTATCAATACCTGCTTACCCACTCTGGCGGTATTCAAGTCGCGTCTTTTCACATATTTTTTCGAGCGAGACACCCTTAGCGTTTACGTTTAGTCACAAAATGCACGTGTGTGTGGTTTTTCCTTTTAGTTCAATTCGTAAGTTAAGTCGTAAAACAGATATTATATCGCGGTCTTATATACTTTATACTTTAATACCTTATATCTTATACTTATACTTTATACGCTATACCTTAAACATTATACATCACTATTTATCCTTTTTTTTTAGTTTATATCTTATGTTTATAATTTTTTGCCTCTAGGTATTACCAAGGCATAAATAAACCTAATCAATCGATCAATATATCTCTCTCTCTGTCTCTCTTTCCCTTCTCTCTTCCTCTTTCTCATCCCCTCACGATTTAGGTACTATAAACATTCTGCAACGAAATCTTCCGAACCGCGAGCATCACAGACGAATTAACCCTTATTTATTATATGTGAAGGTAAAGATTTTTTAATCTCCAAACGAAGCATGCCTCATTATTTGTAACTTTTTGCTAACTACCCAATTTGGTCTTTGTTTGATTTTTTTCTCATTTGATATATATTGCTTATCGAGAATAATAATGAACTGCAAAGATCATTTATGAAAATTTAGAAACCACACAGAGATTATAAGTATTCGTCAATTATTGTTTCTTCGTTCGTTCATTTGTTTATTCGTTTGTGCTTGTTTTTTCTTTAATACGATGTTTGGTATTCTTCTGTGTTTTAATTGTAATTGACTACATAGCGTAATGTCCATTAGCCCAAATCCTATTCCAAACTTCATGCTGTCTTCCCGTGAAAGATTCCCTAAAATCGATTGGGTAGTTCTCCAACCATGAGCGAACAATCATACACACTCTGCGGTTTTATTATATCTAAAGATAAGGAATATCGGATAAATCATGTTTTATCTCATCGAGCAATATAGGAACAAGCAAAGTTCGTGCCAACACTGAGCTCTCTACCTCAACTCTAAGTGGTAGCGCTGCATAATTTTTCCGCTATTTCATCTACACAGGAAATTCTTTCTTTACGTTCAAACTTGAATAACTTGACAACTAATTAATATTTCTCAAATTCTCTTTAAGATTCTTAAAGTCTAACTAAGGAACACTAACAAGGAACATCCCTCAGGTGACACCCTTTGATTTTGTTGAAATTTGGATATATTAAAAAGCACCGAAAAGTAAGCGATACGTATTTTTTTTATCGGCGGAAAAACGGTCTTTAGGGGTGAAACCACCCCTTAATATAGGGGTGGTTCACCCCTTCATTTTTTTTGCAATGTCACTATAGTGACATTGCAAAAACTTCATTGCTTCGGATTAGAAGAATCTTCGTTTTTGTTCCATTAAAATCGGTGGATTCCTTGTGTGTGAAACTGCCATATTAACCCTAGCCTTTTTTCGAGGGGTGGTTTTACCCCTTAAAACCATTTTTCCGCCGATAAAACAAATACGTATCGCTTACTTTTCGGATTGAGAAATCCCAGCTGGGTTTGAAAATGTTTAGTCAGTCATCGAGATATCCATGCTCGACCGTGAAGAGCGAACCTTCCCTATAAATGAAATGGAGAAAAAAAATGATTCAGCCCTACCCCTCAGACTTCAGTTGGAGAGCTGAAATTTGGCAGGAATTTTGCTTAAACCTGAAAAAATTTCCTACATGGCTGAGGGCTGATTTTTTTAACACATATTTCTATACATATATACGTATATATCGCAGTAATGACAGTCTGAATTGTTCAGCGCAAACGATGGAGTAGACGGGCGCGCAAGCTCGCGGATAAACCCTCACCAGGAGGATCGTAAGGATCGAAAGTGGTCGAAATTTAGCACCCGGTTCAAATTGGCACCAACCTCTCTATACACGTATTTGTCCAATAATTGGATAAGGCAGTAAACGCCTCTAATAGCCGCAAACGCAGAAGTGCTTGTATACTACATCTATATGCCCGTTGAAAGCTATTTTACGGGAGGTGAAACGGCAGCAGCGAGAGGAGAGGCTATTCTCACTTGCTCGTTGCCGATGTTGTACAACACATATACACACACACCGAGATACATACGCGTACACGTAGAACACCGCGGTATCTATGTAACAAATATCCCTCTCGAACTCTCCCTCTCCCTCGTTGTAGGCTCATCGTCTTTTTCCTTTACGCCCCGATTTTTCCGTCGTAAAATTGACGAGCTGCAAAACAGCGCAGTCCGCAGAGAGCAGCAACCAACATTCATCCCCACTAGACTTTTTCTCTTTTCTATTCGCCAAGGCACGAAAGTTTTCACCGAGGCATCGTTCACGGAGATCTCCCGAGACGAATCCCCCCCCCCGAGCTATAGATTGTTATTATTATTTTTGTTGCGTTATCATTGTTATCATCATCATCTTCACTGTCTTATCTTACATCATCTTATCTTAGCTTATATTCGTTCACGGCGATCTCTCGAGACTATCTCTGCGAGCTATACATTATTATTATTGCATTGTTTTTATCGTTGTTATCGTCATCATCGTCTTTATTATCTCATATTCGTTTACGGAGATCTCTCGAGACAATCTCGGCGAGCTATCGATTATTATTATGCTTATCGTTATTGACATTGCGTACAAAAAAGATGATAACAAATAGCACTGTTTTCATCATCAAAAAGATGATAACAATTATCATTTTTATCATCATCAAGAATGTTATAACAATTATCATTGTTATCATCATCAAAAAGATGACAACAATTATCATTTTTATCACCATCAAACAGATTATAACAATTATCATTGTTATCATCATCATCATAAAGATGACCACAATTATCATTGTAATCATCATCAATAAGATGGTACTAATTGTCATTGTTATCATCATCAAAAAGATGATAACAAGTTATCACTTGTTATCATCATAATCATCATAATCATAATCATCATAATCACCATAATCATAAAAATCATATAGGAAGTTATCATCATAAAAAAATGATAACAATTATCATTGTTATTATCAATTCGTTATCTTTATTATTATCATTGTCGTTGTTGTTATCATTATTAGTATTATTGTTACCATCATCTGCGTTATCTTGTCTTATCTCATCTTATCTTAAAGCCGTTGGTGGAGATCTTCCGAGACTATCACTGCGAGCTATAAATGATTATTATTTCGTTTTTGTTAGGATTGTCATCGTTATCATCATCTTCATTATCTTATTTTATCCTATCTTATATCCGTTCGCGCAGATCTCTGGAGACGTTTTATTATAATTATTGTTGTTATAGCGCTGTTATCATTGTTATCGTCTTTTTCGATGAAAGAAGTAATTAATACTTCATCATCTTCATTGTCATGGTTATTAGCATCATTAATATTACTGTCATCTGTATTCTTATATGGATACATGTATATAGATAGTGTGGGCAAGGACAACGGGTGTAGGGCTAATTTAGGGCTAGTTAGGGCTCGCTCGTAGTTAGTTTATCTCTGATTTTGTTTTTCCTCTCTTACACGCCCGGACCTTCTCTTTTTACCGGTTGAACTTTTTTTTTAATTTTTTATCTTTTTCGCTTCCTTTATTAGCGGTGAAACATCGGGCCAGAGCGCCCGGACAAGATGAAACGAGAATTAAACAAAAAATAACCAGAAAAATGACGGACAACATTGGCATGAGGTGAAGACAGAAAATTAATTTGGTCCCTTATTTTTCATATTTTTGTGGCTTTGTATTATCGACAATGTCACGTGACCAATAGTCGAGCTACGATAATTTTGTAGTGTCTTGTTCATTTTTGTTTCGTTTGTTCTGGTTGTTCTAGCATTTGTTCGTTTTTTTAACTTCGCCAGCCTTCCATTAGCTTATCTCGTCGATCTCGTTCTCAGTTCGTTCGCCAAGGGAGCAATTTTACAGCTAAGCTCGTGCACACGTACATAACCTTTCTACTCTTGGTTTTTTTTTTCGCGCGTTTGTTTTTTCGCCCATTATCAACTCTCGGCGTGCAAATTGTCGTTCAACAAAGAAAGAAAATAGAAATATCGAAAGTCAAAAGTGCAGCGCGCCAAAGGCCTAATACCCGTGTTAAGAACGTATTGTCGATAGTTTCGTTTGGTTATTTCAGTCGATGTACTTTCGTTTCTAAGCTCATGTTTTAACAAATGAAATTTATTCGATAACAGATGAAATCGATAATGATTGCTAATTCATCGCAACTGCAAATTTCGATACAATTATATCCAAATTTGGACAAAATCGGACACGCCGTTTTCGAGATACATCTGGCACCGACTTTAAAAACTATGTTTCGAGTTGATCGCGTTTAAATCGCTTCCAGTCAACGAATTTATTTGAGAAAATTCCTAAACATACCTCAATGTACATATTTTCCAATAAAAAAAAAACCCGGATCCAATCGAGACATTAGTTTTTGAGATAAAAATTCCCGAATATTACCTGCTTTTCTCGCCGTTTGCTCAGGTACCTCCCCTTAACGCGTTACCCCCACTTGTAGCGCAAAAAAGGCCTTTTTCATGAATTTTTTTAAAGAAAACTACAAAGCTTTTTTAATCGATCAATATACCATCTTCAAGAACACATCTTGAAGAACTTTCAGTCATTTTTTTATTGAAAAATATTACATTGTTTAGTGGCAAACGGCCGTCAATGAAATAATGTTTTTATATACACGGTTTGCGGTGACCAACATTGCGGCAAAGTGGATCATCTGAAGAAAAAAATGCGGAAGGATTTAGTCAAATATAAGTATAAACTAGTCTTTAATCGAAGGATTTTAAAAAATATTCATTTTTCACAAAATGGCGGACAGTCAAAGTTAATAGTTCGATTTTAACGAAAAAAAAACGGCCGTTTTTTGGCTATAAAACGGCCAATCTTTTTCGAAAAAAAAATCGAACGATTAAAGACTACATTTTTATGTATTAAATAAGCCTGCAAAATTTCAAGAAGATCGGTTCATTAGTGTTCGAGTAATCTTGGTCACCGACTTCAGAAATGCCATTTTCAGAAAAACGCGTTTAAAGTTTCTCTTTCAACGCGGATTCTTCTCTTTCAACGCTCATATCTCAGTCAATTTTGTTCGGATCGACTTGAAATTTTCAGGACATATTCTCAGATACTTATACTTCAAAAAAATGCAATAAAAAAAAATCGATTTTTTCAAAATCGCAAGTGGGGGTAACCCCTTAACACGAAATGCCGCCAGAGCCAAACCCCGACCGCCTATCCGCCAGTGTCGCTTTATGAATGTATCTATACATTTGTGGCGAGTATTGAAAATTGCTCGAGGAACGGGAGGAATGTTAAAATCAGTTTGACGGCGCAGACCTCCATGTATCAAAGGATTTTGTTACTCCTATTCATGTAGTGGCGTTGATGTGTGTGCGTATACACACACACCCGAACAAACGCACACACACAAACAAACGTACGTGTCTACCGAATCTGAAATCCGAGGACGGATCGCTCTATTATACCGATCGCCCCGGTATGACGCGAGAGGAATTACATTCTGACCTCTGTTAACATATCAAAGGATCGTGGATATGTATACTCGCGTGTGTATATATCTGTATTCATGCACAATGATGCCGTCTCCTCGCTATTATGACAAATGCCTTTTTTTTCCACCCATACAATCCAAGAGATTTTACGTACAAAACACCGACACCAGATGAGATTCCTCGGACAAATATGGACGAGCTATTCTCGATCTTTTGAAAATCTTGCACGGCAATCGTGAAAGTTTTTATTTTCGAATCAGCGTGCTCATAATCTTACAACCCACTGGTAATGTCTCGTATATCGATTGTACGTGCGTTCTTCGGAATCGCATTTCATTGCATTTGATAATTTGTTGACTCCAAAGAAGAGACATGGCGGCTACACGAGAGGGAGAATAATTTCCGTCCGTGCAATAAAAAGCAAAGGAATTTCTTTCCAACTTTTAAAATTACGTATCTTATTTTTTTCTTCTTTTTCCTTTTCAAATGTTTTATCTTCTTTTACGAATGTTTTGCCTTATTTTTTCCAAGTCTTCGGCTGCGAAAGTTACTCGTACGTTTTTCACGATTATTAGCTAGAGATCTACGGTTTGAATCTTTCCAGCTAGCGTTCGGATAATAGCAATAATAGACACAAAAAATGGACGACTCTTTCGGTGCACTTCAACGCCAGCAAATTCAACACCCCCTTATACAATGTTTTTTTTTCTTCCCGCGATGGATCCTCCCATGTAGAGGTTGCCATGAGTTGCCCAATGTTACGATCAGGCCAATATTGGGACCATCGTATAAGCCAACAAAAGAGAAAGAATATTGGCCCATTACTGTTCCGCTCCAAACTGAAAACTGGCACAATATCGGCCCATCCCGAAAGCCTGTCCTGGCCCATCTTTGAAAACTAATAAATAGCCGTGATAGTTAAACTAAATTTGCCAATTTAAAAACTAGGGATACTAAAATACTGACAATTCCATTGGCCCAATATTGTTCCGTTATAAATTGAAAACCGGCACAATATCGGCCCATCGTTTAAAACCAATAAATAGCCGTGATGGTTGAACTATATTTGCCAATTTAAAAACTGGTAATGCTAAAATACAAGCCATTACATTGGCCCATTATTGTCCCGTCATAAATTGAGAACCGGCACAATATCGGCCCATTACTAAAGATTATCCTGGCCCATCTTTCAAAACCAATAAACAGCCGTGATAGTTCATCTAAATTTGCCAATTTTAAAACTGGCAATGCTAAAATACTGGAAATTACATTTAATTAATCTAAGCCCTTTATTGGCTAAGTGGGTCAGACCATACCTGCTTTTATTTTATTTAAGCCTTGGGTTATTTACTATCTGTATATTGTGCCAGAATAGGCAAATAACTGGCACGTCATATATTAATCGTCTATATTTTGTAGTTCAGTTTTTGTAATCAAGTCTTGGCCTATTATTGGCATTTGCGAATAACCAACATAAGTAAGTAAAATATGCCAATTTTGAAACCTGTCATATACGCAAATCACAATTTATTTTAAGGTTATTCCATGAAATAGGTATCCATAAGGACCAATTTCGGGCCAATGTTGGCCCGATATCGATTGAATATTTATCACGCACCCAAACAAACCCAAACAAACTCACGGCCTAATATTCTAGATAGACTAACTTCTAGATAGACAAACTGTGAAGGCTCATCATAGAGCCAGTGGTCAATTTCTACATAGGCCCTTTAAGAGGTTACATAGGGCCAAGTGCAATCACCAACATTGGCGCTACAATGAATTAAATCATTGGCCCAATAATTGCTGGCTCTGTTGGCCGATATCCGTCCGTCCTTATCATTTCTACAAAGGCACCTCATTGGTAAATACTCACGGCCCAATATTCTAGAAAGGCTAACGGTGAAGGCCCGTCCCAGCCCCAACGGTCAATCTCTACATGAGCTGCACTATAGACAAAACGCTGTCTCCATTCTTCGATTACATATACTGAGAGCATACGAGAATTTAACAACAATATTGTGAACGTTTTTACTCCCATCTATTTCGATTCCCATTGAGCCAAGAAAAATAAGTACACGCACAAACGCTGGTCTTGTCTCCATCGTAGTTACCAACTCTCTTTTTTTTCTATTTCTTATCTACTCGGCCCTTTTTTGCGTACAAGAGACAATACCGACGTGTACTCACACCTTGCGTGATTGAGAGTGGGGCGAGTGCATACATATAACGATTGGATTTCAATGAATAATGGAGGTGCACGTACGGTCTATACTCATTCAGCTACACGTGTGAGAAATCTCTCCCTTCCATATTGCTCTCACGATCTTCTATACATGTATCCCGTATATGTATAACGCTTTCTTCTCGTTACAAACATTCTTGTATTTCGTCACAATTTCCCATTTCTAATTTTCATGCTGCCGGTGACTCGGGTCTATTAATCTTGTCTAAGTTTTCTATTACCACTTCACACCCGAAAAAAACTGTGCGCATACATGATCTGCCCCCATATATATATATATATATATATATATATATATATATATATATATATATATATATATATATATATATATATATATATCGGCTATCACCAAAATCTTTTTTCTTTCGGACATTCCAAGCTGGCGTCACGCACGTTTGTTCACAATTATGTGGTCTTTTCTGTATCAGAATTCATTGACGATGATGCAGTTGGACTAAACGAATCATGAGGAGGTGTACGCGTGTACAATACCGAGATAGTGAACTGTCTACGTCACACGTGTGACTTGTTACATGTAAATGTATGTGGACACATACTCAGACCACCATTGTCAAGAACATATTGTTAATACTTGATTTCCTGAGTTCCAACGTATACCCTTGGGGGTTTTTACGTATTACCCTTCCCGTCACTCTTTACCCGCACTTTGCTAATCTAACCTAACTTTCGTTGCATAAATAGCGGTCTTAAGGCCTTAGGCCACAGTAACGGGTATAAAATCATGTTCGAATTTAACAATTTTGTTTCGTATGAAAAAGTGATTCACTCATAAAATTAATTACACATCTATTTAGTATGAATATCAAGCTGTTGGAAAATATATCTTTTTTTTATGTACAAAATGGCCGACCGTTAATATTTTCTTTTGTTATCCTTTTTTTAGGCGCTCCGCGGCGTGACATGTAGCATTCACTATTTTTGACCTAGAACAAAAAACAAATATTCTCGTCAATCTACATTAGAATACCTAGAGAAGTACGCGCGGAATTTAAAAACTATTGTTTTATTCAAAAGTTGTAGGTATTTGAACTTAAGGCGGTCCTCTAGTTTCCCGGCTGTTTTTTTACGGCTTTTTCAATAGTTTTTTACGGGAAAAGCATCGAAATAATCAATCTCATTGTTTTTGCATAATCTTTATTAACATTTAAATAAGCTATACAAATTTTTTTAAGTCAAAATATATAATAGAATAAAAGTTATAGTGGCCGACAGGAAGACATCAAGTGAAAGAGGTGCTTGACGGTGACCAAGATTGCGGCTGTTCTGCTTATCCGAAATCAAAAAACCAAACGGCATTTTAATCTTCATATTTAAGACTAGCGATTGAACTAGAGTGAATTCGAAATTACAAAAATTGACTTTTTTATACACTTTTGAAAATTACATTCTATTTTTTACGCATTTTTTCTTAAGTTTTTCGCTCGTACAAAAAAAAACTATCGAAGCAATCATGATAATCCTAGTTCAATCGCTGGCTTATAACATATTAAAGATGCTGTATAAATTTGAACAAGATTGGTGCAGTAGTTTCTGAAATATCGTGGTCACCGTTTCGAAAAATGGTGTTTCGAGAAAAACGCGTTTGAAAGTATACCTGCTCCGTATACCTGCTCCGTTCCAGGGCCGTAACTTGTGAACCACTTCGAATATCGAAAAATCCTTTGGCACACATTTTCTACACATGTTATAGATGTGATTTATGAAGAAAAAAAAATCGATTTTTTCGACCCGAGAAACTAGAGGACCGCCTTAAGAAATGAATTTTCAGTGAAAAATTTCGTTATAACTGCTTATAAACTGGTCATAAAATGGAAAGCTTTCGATTAATCAGAAATTCCGTACGTACTTCTCTGCGAAATGCAATTAGGAACATAACTTATAAATTTAAAGTAAATCGAGTGAAGATTGTTGAAGTTATTTGTCATGCAAATTGGACAAAAGCTGTTTCGACTAGTCGGCCATTGTACATCGAGAACAAAAATTCTAACAGCTTGATATTCATACTAAATAGATGTGTAATTAATTTTATAAGTGAATCACTTTTTCATACGAAAAAAATTATTAAATTCGCACATGATTTTATAACCGTTACTGTGGCCAAAGGCCTTGAGCTACGCTTTACCGTATTCGCCGAGGGCAACTGTGGAAAACCCGTACTGGTATAGACGGCCCTTCGGATTCTTCTGATTCTCCGGTGCTTAGATGTTTTACTCAAGTATCTATAGCAAGGTCTCGGAAGTGTTGGCCTTCCACTTACCGGTTGATGCGCCAGCCGGTGCACGGCTAAGTGGTCACCGCTCCGAGTATTGGCAATGCACAACGCTGCTTAACTCGAAGTACCGCTGGAGCCGAACTCCGACCGTCCATCCACCAGTGTTGGTTATACATGGGTATATGTATATGTACTTACAGGGTGCTAGGAAGGTCGATACAAAGCCTTAAGGGGGTGGTAGGTCACCTTGTTAGGAACATATCTAACCTAGGTAACCTTAGCCCAAAGTGTAAGGATTTCGAGTTATCGTGGTAAGTATGATTTTTGTAAAATTTCCCAAAATTAGTCACTTACTAAAATTAGCTTAATGTGTATTCAATCGACAAACACCAATACAATCGTCTGTATCCACACAACTAACTAAATGGGATGTGTTGAGTAATTAAAAACTTGTCAAAAAATAAAAATACCTCTTATGTTAATGCTATTAAAAAAAGCATTAACATAAGAGGTAAACGAGTTAATACCTAATTTTGGGAAACTTTCCAAAAATCATGCTTACCATGATAACTCGAAATCCTCAGACTTTGGACTACGGTAACCTAGGTTAGAATCGTTTTTATGAGGTGACCTATCACCCCCTTAAGGGGAGATATACACCCAGGAGCCGGAAAAAGGGTCTTTTTTGTGAATTTTTTCAAGGAAAACTATTTGAAATTTCGGATTGGGGTTTTAATTATCTAAAAGTATATTCATTCAAAAATATGTTTAATTTTCTTCATTTAAAAATGTCAAGAATTTACAAGAATATTGTATGATCCTTGGAGCGTCGTAAAAAAATCTGCGTATACGGTACCCACCGGCGTTTCTTCAAAAATCATCTGAAAAAAAAAACCAAAAAGATTATGAAATTAGATACTATAATCTCGTACTTGTCATAGCCAATTTTGAAAATATCGATTTATGACCAAATGGCGGGCGTTTGAAAATAAATAGTGATTTTTGGGCCAAAAATTAGTTATTATTTTGCCTATAAAACAAAAACTAAGTAGTGGAGAAAAAAAAACCTATAACAAGTACTAGATAATGGTGTATAGAATAACCACAAAAAACCTCAAGGCAATCGGTTCATTGGTTTTCGAGAAATTTTGGGTACTGATTTGAAAAACGTGGTTTCGAGAAGAATGCGTTTGAAAATTTGGGAATGAATAAATCATGAAATTTGTCAACTTTCATGGAATCATCGATACCAGGCCCATAGTGTAGGTCTTCTACGGTCCTCGATCATCTAGGTGTATATCTCCCCTTAAGACTTTGCATCGACCTTCCTAACACCCTGTATATATGCAAGATAGGTTATGTAGTATGAAGAGTGGACGAGCTTGGAATATATATGCAGGTGTCGGCGTCGAATCGCTCTTGTATTACGAGCGCTCCACGACCCATCCATCATGGAATTACATATGTATTGTTGTACATGTATACTCGCCCGTCTTTGCGACATTCTTCGTATGCAGACGCGTACCTGAAACGTTTCGAGACAATTCCGTCGATCCATGATCCTCGGGAGTCATATTTTCGCTTTGTCGTTGTCGTTCATCTCGACGCTACCTCGACAAAATCCTCGACACCAATTCTTCGCTCGTTTTCGAGAAAAAAAAACAGCCAACACTTGCCAGTTCGTTATCGCAACGACGTTGTGTTTGAGGTTTTGCATTTTATCCTTGGATCGATTCACTTCATGTTGTTACAAAACGACAAATAGGAAATTGTCGATTTTGGATGAGCACATGCTGGGCCCGAAAACAATAACTTGGGCTGGTCTTATCCGTCGTTGGGGGATTCCCATGAATTACTAATTGAAAAAATGGAAGTTTCAAATATTTAGTGTTTTGTCTCGATATTTCTTTGGCCAGTCAATGAAGAATTTCGTTTGTGCAAAGGATTATTTTTCTCTTGTACGCACGTGCTATTCTTCTCTATATATTTTTTGTCGTAACAAGTCCATAAAAATCTATGGGAAAGTATGGAAGCTCTTTCGATCATAGTCGCGAAGAGCAGAAATCTTCGATTATCGTGTTTCAGGATATTGTCGGATTTTTTTTCGTATAAAAAAGTGATTCACTCATAAAATTAATTACACATCTATTTAGTGTCAATATCAAGCTGTTAGAAAATATGTATATTTTTTTTCGATGTACAACATGGCCGACTACTAATATTTTCTTTTGTTATCTTTTTTTAGGGGCTCCGCGGCGTGATATTTAGCATCCACAATTTTTTACCTAGAAGGAAAACAAAAATTCTCCTCAATCTACATTAGAATACCTAGAGAAGTACGTGCGGAATTTAGAAAATATTGTTTTATTCCAAAATTGTAGGTAGTTGAATTGAGTTCTAGGTATTTGAATGAATTTTCAGTGAAAAATTTCGTATAAAACTGCTCGTAAAATGAAAAGTTTTCCATTAATCAGAAATTCCGTCCGTACTTCTCTGCGAAATGCAATTGGGAACATATATTTAGGTACTCTATGGCCGTGCTAGAGGTAGGCTTGAGTTATACGCGCAAAATCGGTGAGAAAAAAAATTCTTGCTATAAATCGAATAGTAACTTATTCTTATGATGATGAAGCAACCTTTAGCGAGAAAAAAAAACGATTTTTTGGAAATTTTACTGTGGCCTTACCCCTTAACTATTGTCAAGTTATTATAATAATAATAACTCGATAATAGTTCATGGATAATAATTTTTCTATCAGGAAATTAAAATAAATCATTTTCGTTGAATTGAATTTTTCATTTTCTTCTACGACCCAGGTAGGAATTGACGATGAAAAAAGGGCTCGCCAAGCTCTGAAACAAGGCTCACATTTTTTAATTCAGGCTGAGCACCAGCCTGAATTTCAGGCCTAGCTGAACCCCTGAATGATAACGCGGTTTCAGGCTGTTGAACACAGGCTTGACCAAAGGCTGGTAGAAAAGCCTGTACTAAGCCTGAAACGACGAAACAACAAGGTTCAAAACGAGCCATAATGAAGCCTTCACGAGCATTTATGACCAAGCTTATCCCAAACTCTTCTCGAGGCTATATGAGGCCTGTTTTTAGTTTTCTATATTCTACATTGGGGTAAATTTAATAAATTTGTAAATAATTCATTTTATTTATTATATATATTTATTATTCATCATATTATTTGTTATAAAATATATATAAAATATTTTAAACACAATACTTTATTTTATTTATTGTTTATGGGACACGTAATACACAGAGTGTACGCAAACCCCAGAGAGGTAGTATATACGAAATGTGTATGTGACGAGAAAAAAACTTTTTTGTGTACCTCATAAATATCGATAAGAGAATATGTTTAAATGTTCTGAGCTGCCTCCTTCGCCTTCGTTTTTCGTGCCTTCGCACCCGACAAATTTATTGCTAATTTTTTTTTTTCATAAAAGTACAGAAAAAATATTATTTAAAATTTATTTTATTTTATCACAACCTGAAACAAGCCTGCATCCAGCCTTGATTTTTTAGCCTTACAATTCACTGGCTGAATAAAGCTTGAAATAACCCTGAGTTTAGGCTAAGCAGCCAGTCGTGGTTCCAGGCTGCTCCAAACGATGCAATGAAACCTGGCCCAGGTCTGTCTCACTCAGGCTCGGTGAAACAAGGCTCGCACAAGTTTGTTTCCATCGTCAGCCTTTTGATTCCCTACCTGGGGATCACAGCGAATTATTATTCATAGTGAATTTTTCGTTTTCGTCTACAATCATAGTGAATTATTATTCATAGTGAATTTCATATAGTGAATCATAGTGGATTTTTCGTTTTCGTCTACGATCATAGTGAATTATTATTCATAGTGAATTTCATATAGTGAATCATAGTGAATTTTTCGTTTTCGTCTACGATCATAGTGAGTTATTATTCACTATGATCGTAAACGAAAACGAAAAATTCGATGACGTTGAAGTTTGCATCGTTGCAACGCAACGAGAATGATTTTTTTTATTTCCCGAATTTCCTTTGTCAAACTCCAGCTACTAAAATCACGCAAACAGTTTTTAGGATTCTTATTCAGTGATCTATACCTAGATCTGCGAAACATGATTTTGGATAATAATGAAAATACCAAATTGTAAAAAAAATCGTTGCATTCCAACGCTGCAAACTCCAATAAAATTGGGACCTACGCGAAACTCTAATCAACGTCAAAGCAATCTCAAATCCAAGCCAACCGAACCGAAAGAAGCAACTTTATATTGCTTTTTTCCATCCGTCCGTGATGCATGATTTATGGCACACACTATGCAAAGTGCCTGTATAAATGAGATATACGATTTCGAGGGTTTTCGATCGTTTTTCCGTTACGGTCCGATGAAAAGACTTCACAAAGCTTTTCGCTCGCTGTATGACGTCAAGCATAGTTTTTTTTATCCTCGTTTATAATATACGACCATACGTACACACATACGCATACAGGTAAACATGTCGCAGGTCGTACCATGCAGACTACGATATAAGAGAGCTAGTCGGCTCACTCCTATTGACCTCCCGAACTCCCCTCCCCTACCGACACTCCCCCTCTCGTATATCCGCGCTTTCTTGCAAACTACACATCGTTATATATGCACGCATTATTTCTATGACCGTATAATCTCGTCTTGACTGACGCGATCTTTCAAACGTCAGTTTTACGATCGAGAGATTACGGCTATAATAAATGAATAGTATACGAGGGATTCAACATGGCGGACGAGCTCTTCATTTTTTTTCTCCTCGGTCGCTCGGAGCATCTTGAAACTGTAGCACCTCTTACGTGTTCTACAATGAAACAGATTTGTCGAAAAAATGTTTTCTTCATATTTTTGGTATCGATATTTTTTGAGCGGTACTTTAAAGCTGATGAAAAAAGAGAGATATATGACTAGGAAGAAATATCGCTTAAGGGAGACTTTGTCCTTGAAGTGCCATATTTCAGGTGTTTACATTTTATTTTTTTTAAAGGAAACGAGTAAAGCTTTTTGAATGCGGTTTTTTTCTTGCTTTTATTCATGATATACAGAACGTTAAAAAAAATTTTTTAGAAAAAAAAAACCAAAATGCCGGCCGTTGCAGCCCCGCGAAAACAGGTCCTTAAATCGCGGGAGGTAAACGGCTGACATCACTGCGCCCTCTTTGTTGATTTGAAACACAAATTCAAAGCATATTATCAATCTGTGACCCTTTGGTCATGGAATGACGGATGGGTTTTTCGTTTAGTACAAATTTCGGAAAATGGCGGCAATTTAAAAAAAATCGAATTTTCGCGTTTTTTTTCGCATAAAAAGATAAATAATAAATGCAAAAATGTATCTATCGAAAAAACGATCCGTCATTCCGTGAAGACATATTATCTGAGTATGCTCTCCAAATTTCAGGTCGATATGTTAATTACAGCGGTCAGGAGAATGTCAGCCATTTTTAAAAACGTGTTTTCGAGAAAAACGCGTTTAAAGTTTTGTAATGTGTTTACACAAATGTGTTTATAATTACCGCTAATCGGCAATGCCTGGTCCATAGAGGCATCCCTCTTCTTCTTCTAGCTGCGTATGTTGAGCCGCTAACATCTCCCCCGCTGCATTTCAAGGATAAAGTCTCCCTTAAGTGTCTGCTGTCGATTTTCTTGAAACTCGTATATGTGATCAAGTAAGGACAACTATTGAACACGTATTTTTTTTACCGGCGAAAAACCGGTTTACGGGGGCAAACCACCCCCTCATAGAAAGGCGTGTCGAGGGCTGATTTTCCAGTTTTATCCACAAGTAGAGTGTGGATACCGGTTTTTCGATATTATCGATAAATTCTACAGTCGAACCTCGATATAACGAATCTCTAGGGAAGTTCGTAATATCGAGGTTTCGTTACATCAAGATCATGTTTACAATGTTTTTAAAAAAAAAGTGGTATAAACATAGTGATATTTTTTAAAGAAGGAAAGGTTCAAATTGGAGCCATTTTTACAAGCGATAAGCAATTAGGGCACAATGTATATTATTATGTAGTTGTATAAAGGTTTCGGGGGTCTATCGAAAGGGAATGGACAAATCTTCGTTGTATCGAGGTTCGACTGTATCGAATATCGGACCAAACATCCGATATCGCACTCGAATAATACCGATATTTCGATATCAGAGTTGAAAAGGATATATTAAAATATCATTATAATCGCTATTATTTTCATTTAAATTACTTTCACTTGTTTTTTTTTTACTACGGTCAACAGCCTTGAAATATTATTACAGTAGAGCGCCGATTATCCGAATCAATTGGGACCGGGCGCCTTTCGAATAATCGAAAATTCGGATAACCGAACAGCAATATTCCGTGGGCGAATACGTTGATTCTTTCAATATGATAAAATATATATATTTAAAAATACAATGAACATTAATATGTTAATAATACAAGTACATTTTTGGTGAATTGCAAATAACCATTGTATCATTTAATGATATAGAACGAATTAAACATGTATTTAAAAATAATCAACATTCGTACATCTTTGAGTTCTTATCTGTTTATTTTTAAAAAGTCGACGATTTTCTTCTGTTTCACAACGGAAGCTCGTTTCTTTGCTGCCAAATCTCGACTGCGAGGGGAAAGCAAACCGAGAAAGTGGAGGGGACGTACAACAATGACATCGTGCAATAATATATAGGGCGTAATCGTTCGAATAACTGAGCATTCGGATGAACAAATTATTGTTAAGATAATTGATATTTTGGATAATCCAAATCACTATTTGGATAATTGACGTTTCGGATAAACCAAATCGCCATTTGGATAATTGACGTTTTGGATAACAGAGAGGCCGAAAAATAGGCTTTTTGGGGATTTTTTTTTTCAGAAAAACTACAAAATAAATCGACATTACAAAAAGGGTGTTTATCATACATATCAGTGACTGTATACAATAATTTTTTTGAACCGATTAATTCAAAAATGGCGGCTGTGCAGCGTTTATCTCAGAACTGCATTTTTAATGCCGGAAACAAAAATCAGACAATTTTCAACCGATTCACTTGAAATGTTGAATATATCTTGAATAATACATTGTCTATGGAAGTACGGAGGTTTTTTTTATATTGCATAGTTCATTTGTTATTAACAATTATCTGACGATTTTTTAGGCAAATTTTTGAATAATTTAGCCAATTTTCAGATAATTGTTAATAACAAATGAACTATGCAATATAAAAAAAATCCTACGTACTTCCATAGACAATGTATTTTTCAAGATATATTCAACATTTCAAGTGAATCGGTTGAAAATTGCCTGAGTTATGTTTCCGGCCAACTTCACAATGCAATTTTGAGAGAAACGCTGCACAGCCGCCATTTTGAAATTAATCGCTTCAAAAAAATTATTGTATACAGTCACTGATATGTATGATAAACACCCTTTTTTGTAATCTCGATTTATTCAGCAGTTTTACTGAAAAATATCTCCAAAAACCCTATTTTTTCGGCCTCTAGAGTGGCCTAACCCCTTAAATATTTCCGAAGCGTCAACTTATCCATCCGCGAGTTGCGAAATCGGAAAGGGCCTTTTCTTTCGCGCCTTACAACTGCAATAAGTTAAGGTAGTCTCTGAAAGACGAAACTTCGTATGCTCTCTTTTGCGGTTATTCTTTCAACAATTTCAATCTCGTTAATTAAAGTGACCATGCTGTTGCCTGCCTGCCACAAGCTATGCCATTTAGTTGCATTCTGGTAGCTACTACTGTGCTGACTTTCGTAAAACTTCGTAATGTTTATTTTGCTTGTTTACTACATCTTTTATTTGCATAAAAGGTACTATTTCTGTTTTTGGTTTGTTTATTTATTTTATGTTGAGTTGGATATATTTTTCGTATAGTAAAGCAGAGTTTGTTTGGAAATGCATAATAAATGAAGATCTCAATGAAAGAGAGTGATTTTTTATAAATACTGTGGTTTCGCATAGCTATACACTATTATTTCTATAATTTCCATTTTCACTTTCAAGCTGTAACGTTTTTAATCAAGGTTTCCCATAAATATCGGAAAATATCGAAATACCGGTATTCCGATATTACAACTTGATGATATCGAAATAATGCCGAGAATGGAAAAAGCTCCGATAATACAATCTCCACCCATAAGCAGTGCACCGATCTGAATGAAACAAAAACCAAAATTATTCTAATGTAAGTCGACAAAAAATCCACTAAAGAAGTATTGAAAAAATTAAATTAAGGGGTGACACGCCTTTCTTTACGGGGCTGCTTCCCCCTTAAAGCCGTTTTTTCGCCGATAAAAAAAATACGTGTATGATAGTTTCCACTGCTTTATCACATGTGAGTTTCAACAAAATCGAAGGCGGACACTTGAGTGATGTTGCTTGTAGGTCCTTTAAGGAATCTTTTCGACGGTAAAGAGACTGTAGAAAGAGTTCTCAGTGCCAAGGCTACGTGTGGACCCCTCGGGACTAAATTCACTGGAGAACGTTGCGCTCTTCTCATCCAAAGATAATTGAGGAAGTAGCCAAAGTGAGAGAGCTCTTATCCTTCGTCCTTTTCCCCCATACGAGTATTCATCCAAGCTCAGACACACACACTTCGAATACACGTGTGAGATACGTATGTCCATGCATAAAATCCAAAGTGCGTGCACATGCATGCACGAAAATTGTAGCATTATCTGTAACGAAAGATGTGCCACTGCAGCTGCCATCGCCAAATGTAATTTACGTTCTCAGTAGACTGAGCGGAAATTTTCCTCTTGCCATTTTTTTTTGCACCTCGCGGATCGATCAAGTGCTTCACGAAAGAATTTTTTTTTCACGGGACATTTATTTGGCATTTTAGATCCGTGCAAATCAGTTAAGGGGCCAGTCCACTTTGGAGCCGCGAAAAAAGGCTATTTTCGCGATTTTTTTTGAGGATTTTATAAAAGATATGAATATAAAAGTTGTTGGGCTTGATAAATAAAGTCTTGAAATACATATTAAAAAATTTAATGCTTTTTTATTCATTTTTAAGTACAAAAACTATAGTTTAACGTAACGCCTCAAGAAAAGGTGGGCTAGGCAGCTCCATCTCAACTCGGCAACGGCTTGTCTGGAACAAAAAATCAAAGTCCATTAGATTCAGTATGACACCAGCTACAAAATGACCCTCGAAAATAAAAAATAGCAGATGAGCGTTTTTTCGCAGTTTTTTGCAAAAAAGGAGTAAAAATCAAAATTTAAAAACCATCGAGGGTCATCTTGTTGCGAATCATGTTTACAATGTGTGGTTCAAATTTCAAGAGAATCGGTTTATTAGTTTTAGAGATACGATCGAGCTAGATTTTGAAAACTTTGTTTTGAGAAAAACGCGTTTGAAGTTAATACTATGAACCGGCCGAGCGCGCTATACGCTCAGGTAGACGAAATGAGGTCCTGACGTTCAGGTAAAAAAAAAATTCTTAGAGAGCTCGGATTTTCATAAAATTTTGACACAATATTTCTGAATGTATGTACTTTCGAAAACAGTAAAAAAACGATTTTTTGAAATTTTCAAAGTGGGCTGGCCCCTTAGGACAAAGATTGAACTTGGTCAATAACAGGATTATCAATATATATATATATATATATATATATATATATATATATATATATATTGATAATCCTGTTATTGACCAAGTTCAATCTTTGTCTTAAGGGGCCAGCCCCTATATATATATATATATATATATATATATATATATATATATATATACGATGCTGAAGTTGGAACAATGTTGGTACATCGTTGGAATGCAATGGAAATTCTCCCTTTATGAGGCCAATTATTTTTGGCGGATTCAGGGTACGGCAATTTTTCAAACCGTTTCTATAGAACGTTTATTAGAGATTATCAACGTAAACTTTTCGAAAAACAAAAAATAATAACCTAACCGAAGATAGAAGAGAAATTGAAAAAAAAATCGTTGCTGTGCAAAGATGCAGACTTGAAGATCCCGAATACATGTATCCATCAATGATCAACGAAAGCAAATATACACCGTTGTATAAAGAACATTATGCCGTGTTTCAAGACACAACCGCAGAGCATATAACATTTGCCTAGCAACCACGTGCATCACTTTTATTTTTCATGCTTGTAAGGTTATGTCCGTTTACTGCCGTGACGCCACGATGTCGAAGTTTGCATCGTTGGGATGCAACGAAAATAAAGTCTTTCTCTCAGTCGGTTTTTTACCGTGAAAATCATTCAAATCTTTTTACATATTCTTATGAGAGATTTACGAGTTCAATTTGCAAAAATCGAAGGCTTTGGATAAGCATACAAATGTAGAATGGAAAAATGAAAATAAAGCAATCGTTGCATTGGAACGATGCAAACTTCCATGTCGTTGTGACGCCAGACGCTATTGCTGTGACACGCTGCTCGCTCGTGATTGGTGCTCGTAAGTCCATTAGCATAGCACAACGTAATATTTCGATGATACGGATTTTTGAACCTTATCGATTGTGCGGAAGCCTTATTTGCGGACCTTGATTTGCCTGATCCGGACGGTTTCAGGCGATAGTCAGGCAACTGGATTTACGGTAACCTCCAGTCGCCTGATCCGGCCAATTTCAGACGATAGCCAGGTGAACGGATTTACGGCTTGCATGAATTCGCCTGATCAGACTACGTTCAGGCGATGGTCAGGCAACTGGACTTACGGCTTGATTCAATTCGCCTGATCCGGCTAGCTTCAAGCAATGATCAAGTAACTGGACCTTCATACAGTTTGGCTCCTTTACACGCCTAACCTCTTATCAAACACCAGACGATCTATATATATTCGCGCGACGTCAAAACGTCGCGACATATTGTCCACTTTTTATTATTCCCAATATTTTCTTTACTCCTAATAAATCTGTGATTCGGTTTCCTCTGCTCAAAAAGCAATTGAATTGAATCCACTTTATTTATCTATTCGATTTTTTTTAATTTAAATTTAATAGAATTTTCGTAGTAATAACCATTTTTCTGTTTGATTGAATTAATGGTCCGTCTTGATTGCAATACACACATCGAAGAGGGGGTAGAGAGGGGCGGCGAGAGGAGTTATATATATAGGTTATGTTTCAAACATCTATAGCATGATATTCGATAAAACTCTCTAATTACCACGATGATATTAACTCATTGATATAGTTTATGTGATACAACAAATAATTATAGGAATTGATGTTGTCTCTTGTGCCACCGAAATGCTACAAACACTCCGTAGCATAGGGGCAACGTGCGTAGCTACAGGGAGAAAACAAGGGGCCGCGAAGTTTAGAATTAATACTATGCTTCTAAAAAAATATCATTAAATATCAAAAAGTATTGAATGGAAGATAAAAAATTGTCATTTTGCTATAGTAATAATGAAGAAATTTAAATTATAACCTACGATGTGGCACGTAAACTGATACAAATAATACATTTTATTCGGTATATTGTGATTTTTTGTAGTATTCAAAAAAAATTTTGCTCACGTGATTGGAACAATTAGTTTCCAGTATTCTACAAAAAGTACGGTATAAAGAGTCACATTTTACTAATAACTTCGTAATATTTTTCGCTATACGCCGAGGATTGATGCTATGCGTATAGTGAAATCTATACATATACGAAGATTCATGCTATACGTAAAGTAAAATCCATATGAAAATATAGCGTATAGGACTCGGCCTATGCGAGAATAAATTCAATTGTAATATACACGCATCATTTTTACTATACGGTGTGAGAATCATTTTTACACTTCTATAACAACGAATCTCAGAATTCCGAACTGGCAGTAAACTGCTATACTTTCCTAGCACTGAGTATTAGAATTCTGGCAACCAGTGTTAGAATTCGAGACCGTATTTTTCTCCGTGTATAGGTAGATAGGTTCCAGATTCGATCCCATGTGAATGAAGAAAAATTTTCTTCGAAAAAATCAATTCCGAAGACCAGGGAATGACGGATCATGATACAAAATCATTGTGGCAGAACTCTAAATTAAGTATTTGAATTTACTTTGGATTTATGAAATATTCTATTGAATATTCTAAAAAATATATTTGACACAATTAGGATCGTAGTAAAAAACCTATTTGATTTAAATAGGCCCTATTTAATTTTTTTTTAATTTGACAGTGCAATGAAGAATGTGATGAGATGGTGTTTTCCGAAGCAACAGCGAACTTCTCTCTTCGTACTGCATGACAGGCCTTCACTTTTCATCCTGATCAGGCCTTGATTTTTTACCGTGATTAGGCCTTGATTTTTTACCGTGATCAGACCGAAACCAGGGAAAGTGTCACAAAAATGATCAGGGCTTGATAAAAAATCCTCATCAAGGCATGAAAAAAAATTAGGATGTCTCATCAGGTCGTTTTTTTAACCTAGAAAGGGTTTCTACTCGGCTTCCATATTTCGCATAAAGTAAACGAAATTAGACCATATTTCGTATAAAGTAAAAATTAGACCATATTTCGACCAAAGAAATTAGACCATATTCCGCATAAAGTAAAAATGATTTATTATGTTTCAAATCAATGTGTTATTTTATTAACAACTCCGTAAAGTCATATAGTCATACGCCCAATACATATATTTAAAAAAGCGGGTTGTGATTTTTTTAAATATTCACTATTACACTTATTAATAAATATGTCGCAAACACGATAATAGCAACGATAATAATAAAGGATTAACGTTCATTTTTCTCGTTCATTCAATCCGAACATTTTTGTTCGAATATTAACCGAATACTAGAAACCTTTTACAATTATCAGCGTCTCGTGAAACAGAAGAAGCCGTACAGGGGGTTGATATTGCAACTCGACCAAGTAAAAGCAAATTAGAAATAAAAAAAGGGGTTGTATCGTACGAACAGGACGACAGAGCGTGTCCCTTCATCTTTTTCTCTCTCTTCCCTCGTTTCGTCGGGTCTCTCTCCTGCCAATATATATATATTTTTTCTACCTGCTCCATACCGTACGCGTTCTCGGTCAGACGAGCACATACGTAGCGAGTTATATCGTGAACGAGCGAACGAACGAACGAATGAATGAATGAATGAATGAATGCATAGCTTGAATCCGATTCGTTGCGCATTTTGCTGCGAACGAGCGAGCACCGAGAGAAACTCCAGAGACGTTTGGACGCGTGGGTCGCGTAATTTGCTTAATTGCCCGCTCTTCTCGCGATATACCGAGAGGGTGTGTGTGTGTGTGTGAGAGAGAGAGAGAGAGAGAGAGAGAGAGAGAGAGAGAGAGAGAGAGAGAGAGGAGCGCCCTATTCCGGTACACAAGCCTGTGCGACACAAACGAGACGAAGGGCCAACGCATTAATGTGTACACTTGGATTCTTTTGACAAACTCTTGGCAAAGAGAAAAAAAAATACGAATGACATTCCTAAAGAGACGAAGAGAGACGAAAACAGGGGGAGGGCGATGCTATAGTGTTACATTTTCGTCAAACTCGATTTCAAATCTTGTTTTTAATTGCATATTTGTTTGTTATTATTACGTATATTATTTGTTAAAGTTTATCATATACTTATTAAAGTTATTATTGTATATATGTTTTTATTTTTATTATCCTTCTCGCGTAATCGATAAACTAGGAGGTTATGGCCTAAATCGCACCTGCATCAAAAATTCACGATTTTATTTTACACATCTGGCAATGCACACCACCATTGATGGATGTAGATGAAGTGACTAGTCTCCGTGTGGCAAAAATTACAAAAATTAGAAAAATTCGTTGTCGTCGCTTCGTCGTGAAAGATTAGAAAAAGTAATTATACATGCGACTGTTTCGTACCTTCGTGACTAATTACGTTGAAGTTTGCATCGTTCGAATGTAACGAAAATGAATTCTAATTAAATGTTCGAATTTTTGTTACTCAATTTTACGTCTGGGGATCTGTCAAACGTTTTTACGTATTTTTATTGGATATTTTCGACCTCAATTTGCAAAAAGAAGACTTTGGAGAATGATAAATACAAAGAAAAAAAAAGTACGTTGAACCCTGCATCGTTGGAATGCAACGAAAATTAATTCTTTTTAATTATTCAAATTTTTTGGTTGATTTGGGCACTGAAAATGGCCTGAACGTTTTTATGTATGCTTATTATAAATTAAGGTAGTACCTCCACAGGAGAGTTGAATTAAGAAATGGTTGAAATTTGACATATACGTTATTTAATACATTATCCAAACATCTGTGCAATTTGAATAAGTTTGACCACCCCAAACCTGAGATATTTACACTTAAAGTTGGCTTGGTTTACACGTAACAAATGCGTTATCATGGGCAAACGGAGCATCATAAATTCTACCGTCAAAACTAAAATTAAGAAATTGATAAAAAACGAGGATAGGCTACAGTAAGATAGCACGAATAATGTGAAAAAATGAGAATGATTCGCCATCTAGTTTCCAAGATGTAACCATGAGAAGCCTTCACAATTTTGGTGCAAAGCCTGGCAAAGCCTGGAAAAAAAACAATTGGGGCAAAGCCTGGACAGTCCCGGCAAAAAGTTTACTGGCAATGGTCGATCAAAAACACAATACAAAATATATTTTACGGCAATAAATGATATCCATCGTATTATCTACTAGTACCGAGTCAATATTGCGTAGTTTTTAATTTTATTCATTACTAATTAAACCAATTATCAATCTTTTAAACATGAACATGGTATGTAAACTTTTGGTTGGGATTTTCGCAGAGGAACTACCTTAACGACCTAGAATTGCCAAAAAGGCTTTGTATAACGATAAAAATGAAGAAATAATGAATGAAAAACAAATAACGTTACAAACTTTAACGTCATTCCGTCAATTTTTTTTCTTTCATGCACGATTTGAGACAAGTCTGGTACGATTAAAACTATTCCCGAATCGTATCTTTCGAACATGTTTTTCGAACCTCCTGAGGCGTACTATTTTCGAACATGAGGTTAAAGTTTGCATCGTTGGAATGCAACGAATATTAATATTTCTGAATTTCTTTAATTTTTTTCTTGACAGATTTTGCCTACAAAAATCTTGTGACCATTCTTTGAGATATTTATTCAGCGATCTACGATATAAATCTAAAAACAAAGATCTTGTGTAATAATAAAAATATGGAGAATCGTATGTAAAAGGAACTTCCGTTGGCTTCCAATGATGTAAACTTCAACACCATTTCAGAACATCATGAACTCGTATACACTCATTACTCAAATCACCTCGTTGGAATCATGAGCTAATTTCCTAATACTATACCTGGATTTTCAAACGAAGTTGAAAGTTTTGGATCACGTGGCACATCAGTTTGACACTTCTGATTAGACTGGTCACTTCAACAACTATTTTGAGGCTTTTTCTACGTTTTTGCATCCCTAAGTCATTATAACAACAGCCTCTAAGTATCAAACCTAAATACTTTTTCTTTATGGAAATATTAATGTTTTTATGTGCGGGTCGATATGTCTTGATTTGTGTTAATTTTGGTAGAACGAGCCTAGTTTCAATCTAGCCTCATTATGGTCCTCAGCAAGTTAAAATGTTCGAAACGAACAATCGCTTCATTTTTAATCTATATTATTGGCTCCGTGCGCAACTTTGAGGTCTCTCATCTGACGTTTCTGCCGAAACATTGTGTTCGGCTGGAAAAATTGAAGTTAATCGTGGATTGAATAAAATTTAATTTAATTGCATCAATTTGTGTGGACAAAGGCTGAAACAAGCGTTTCTTTTCAGTAAAATTAAAAAAGGTAAGTGAAATTCACATAAAACATATGTTCTAGTTAGGACGTATTAATTTATGTTTTCTTGTAGTTTTGTTGCAAAATAAGGAAAGTAAAGTGACCAATAAATGCTTTCATTTGAATCAGACAAATTCCTGTTGCTTTACACCAAATTCGGCATAATTATTAAAACCGGCTCCGTAAGTGTAACACACAACATTACATTTCAACCTCAAACTTGATCAAAATAAAAACTATTGATATCTGCTCAACTCGCCAAGAATGTGGTAAAATTAAAGATACAACGTGACCGAAGTTCAATAATTCAAGCTTGGTTCATAAGACAAACATCTATGGTGGCTCATTTTTTTTCCGAAAGCCACAATGCTCACAAAGATAATTTGACGGGACAGATACGGAGAGTCCGCCAAAGAGAATTTTAGAGCCCACTTCGTTGTAAGTTTTGTTCACTGCGGGCACTTCGAACGATTTTGTAACCCTATTAAAAAAATTTAATTGAACACATTGACTGATAACACGAATCTTTTCTGTTTACAATTCAGGAGGTTGGAGCGTTAGCAACAATCCAAGATTAAATTTAAACAAAAATATATGTTATTGTCTAGACTATACTGAGGCTTGGCGAATTTTCTCCACAACCAAACACCGGAGATGAAAAATAATTCAATGTATGTAATTTTACGTGCGTTCAAATGGGCGTTTACGCTACGGATGTAATTTTTTTTAGCATTTTAGCACCAAGATAAACCATTTCTAACAACGGATTACTGTAAACTCTTTGTACACATTTAGAAAATTAAACCCATCTTGCCCAACGTACCCCAAATATAATCAATATTGAACCATTAAATTTTGATGAAAGATCACGAATCTTGGCTGGCGAATGAAGAACGTTGCTACCAACCCCAATGTCCGCGAATTTGTCGTATTTCGGCAACACTCAATACTAATTAATGGCGATAATAAATAATATCGTGACATAAATATAAATACGCATAATTATAAATAACATCATCATCATAATAATCATCTATAATGTTATACTTTTTCGAATTGATAGTGATACAAAAGTTTTTCTTATTTTCGTAATAAAAATTTAAAAATGCATAATTTTGCCCTTCAATTATATATTTCATGGAAAATTAGCATCAACGGAATAAATCTATACCTCGTATCCATTATTTTGAGGTTCACTGAACAAACTTCACAAACCTTCAAATGAACGTCAAATGAAGGTTTGAGGTCGCCCCAACCCCCTTAAGGCGTTACCTCCACTTGTAGCGCAGAAAAAAGGCCTTTTTCATGAATTTTTTTCAAGAAAACTACAAAACTTTTTTAATCGATCAATATACCATCTTAAAGAACACATCTTGAAGAACTTTCAGTAATTTTTTTATTGAAAAATATCACATTGTTTAGTGGCAAATGGCCGTCAATGAAATAATGTTTTTATATACACGGTTTGCGGTGACCAACATTGCGGCGAAGTGGATCATCTGAAGAAAAAAATGCGGATGGATTTAGTCAAATTAAGTATAAACTAGTCTTTAATCGAAGGATTTTAAAAAATATTCATTTTTCACAAAATGGCGGACAGTCAAAGTTAATGGTTCGATTTTAACGAAAAAAAAACGGCCGTTTTTTGGCTATAAAACGGCCATTTTTTTTCGAAAAAAAAAATCGAACGATTAAAGACTACATTTTTATGTATTAAATAAGCCTGCAAAATTTCAAGAAGATCGGTTCATTAGTGTTCGAGTAATCTTGGTCACCGACTTCAGAAATGCCATTTTGAGAAAAACGCGTTTAAAGTTTCTCTTTCAACGCTCTTTCAACGCGGATTCTTCTCTTTCAACGCTCATATCTCAGTCAATTTTGTTCGGATCGACTTGAAATTTTCACATACTCTCAGATACTTATACTTCAAAAAAATGCAATTAAAAAAAATCGATTTTTTCAAAATCGCAAGGGCTACGATTTAAGCAACTACAGCCTGTAACGAGCTTGTGGAATGTTCTTTTTACACGGCATCGCGACGCATCCGCGTCTCTTGTTTTGACAATATATCACACACCCTCACACGAATCAATAAACTTGTTGGGATTATTTGTCACGATCATTGGGTGACTGATTTTTCGTTCTTTTTTGTTTAATTCGTATCTCATCCCGACTCGGAATGAAAGCCGCCAGGGATATGCAGCTATACGTATAGGACATTCGCTGACACCGACATGTGTCGGTCGTCTCCCGAACGAGATCCAAGACTGTCGTCATTTTCTATCTCGCCCTCTCTCTCTCTCTCTCTCTCTCTCTCTCTCTCTCTCTCCTTTTCGTACTCGCATACACGCACTTGGCTCTCTGTCTATCTCACTCTGACTTTTGCTCTTTCGACTTCCGCTAATCCGAGAATCGGGCCTTTTAATGCGAGCCGAGAGAGTTTCGCGATTATAAATATCAGAAATACGGGGAATTCAGGGGGCTCCCGCGCGCGAACCGACTCATCTCGCGGGCAAATGAAACTCCATATAGCTCGAAAGCTCGTGTGCGATCTCCCAGGGCTCACGGGTCTCTCTTTCTCTCTCTCTTGAATAAAAAGCGCGGCCCAAGGGGAAGGGCGCAAATAAGAGTAAAGAAAAATCGCGCGTTAAACACGTTGGGGGTACGAGATTTCATCCTCGCGCTATGCGTACATTCCCAAAATAATATCCAATTAAACAGCAGTCGCGCGAACTCGAGATTAAAGGATCCCGAATATTCTGTTGGAAATTCGTCTCATCGTAAAAAAATCGGGATATCAAAGGATTATCTCGTAAAAGAGTGGACTCGTACGCTAGTGTTTACGTGAATTAAAAAAAAAATACTTTCGAAATCGTAAAACTCGCGTTTGTGGCATTTTTTTTATTTCATGCTAAACAAAGAAATTGACAATGAATTCCATTGCATTGGCACCGTCCTCGATCGCTCGGATATTATCGCTTCTGACGCCTATACGTATAATAATTCTAATTATTATACGTATAGGCGGAAATAATTATAATTTCTTTAATCATGTTAACTTCTTTTATAATTCTTGTTTTTCATCTTTAAGAATTATTATATAATTATAATTTCTTCCTGAAACTTTAAGGTTCGAACCCCCCCCCCGTATCGAGCAAAAGTTTTGCACAAACCTCCCGTTTAATATTTTAAGACAACCCCTTAAGGGATTTTTGGCGACCCGCAAACGTTTTCGAGAAATTGAATTCATTTTTTTAACGCGCGCCGATTATATATATATATATATATATATATATATATATATATATATATATATATATATATATATATATATATATATATATATATATATATATATGTCTGCTACCTCTCAGTTTTGTCAAAACCAAACAAACCTAAACAAACCCAAGCTCAAACCCATAAACTATTGTGCGTCGCCAAAAATCCCTTTAGGGGTTGTCTTAAAATATTAAGAGGAAGGTTTGTGCAAAATTTCAGATCGATCGGGGGGGCGGAAGAGGAGAGGGGCTTTCCCCAAACTTTTCCATGCCGAAGAATCAGTTGATTCCAGAGGAACCGACTATGTGCAAGAAAACCCTTATGAAAAAGCTCACGGCACAGCCAATACAGTAAAATAACTCTTACTCAGCTAAAAGGCGAAAAAAATCTTCATCAACGTACGACTCCAGTCTCTCGCTTTTCTCCCCGAGCTGGAAACTGCTGCTATGTATAAATAGAGACGAATTAGGGATATAAATAGCCCCGAATGCTGTGATTTTATAACGAGGCCCCAATAAGTCGAAATTCGATTCTCCCTTTTTTCCTCTCGCCGATCCTGAGGGAAAAGTTCGAAAACGAAAGTGTCTAGGCATATGTGCGAGAAAGATTGCCTCTACGTCTGTCCGGGGAGTCTTTTGAACGTACCAGCACCGATGGAAAGCAGAAAATCTCCTTTCCCCCGCTAAAGGGGTCTCTCGCCCGGCTTTTTTTTTCTCCCCCGAGATTTGGGAGCGAAAATTCTCTCTCGAAAAGGGACAGTTATGGAGCAACGAGTGACAAGAAATGGGAGGGGGAGGGGTACGTGAAGGAAAGATGGATGAAGAGGGCCACACTCGTTTCTCAATCGTTTCGTGAGATAATTTTAGTATTGCCAAGAGATGAGTACAGAAACACATATGCATTCTCTCTCTCTCTCTCTCTCTCTCTCTCTCTCTCTCTCTCCTCTCTCTCTCTCTCTCTCTCTCTCTCTCTCTCTCTCTCTCTCTCTCTTTCTCTCCGGGCGAGATTCTCCAGCGGGGCGTACACGAAGGAGAGACAGAGAGGGAATTACGGGGCAAGGGAGAGTGTGCGGTCCAGATGCTCAAGATACCCCGCGCTCTCGCGGCATTGTTGCACGACACGCGGCACCTAATTTTAGACACGCGCGCACGCTCTCGCGCGGGGGGCAAGGGGCGAGAATTATGTCTCGCCCTAAAAGAAAAGTACCCTTTCCGTGTTTTCCCCAATCTGATGATACGTCGGACGAGTAAGACCAAAGACGAGGCCACGTTTTCCTCAATATAGTGGAGTGCGTATTATAAAGCGGCGTATCGCGATCGGAACGAAGTATGCATTTATTTTGACAACTCTGTCGGCTGCGCTCGTACTTTCTTTGAATTTCAATATTCCTTTTGAATTTCTTCGATTTTCTCGTTACTGTGGAAATTATATTGAAATGCTTCCTCGCTGAATTGTGGATTCAGTCATTCATCTACCTTTTGAAGTAGATTTTCGTAGCTTTTTGTCTTATTGAAATTTAATAACTTTTTTGTAAGTTGATCTGAAAAGGTGGCTTGCCAAATTAAGAAACATTGTTTTTTTTTTCATTTGACCGGGATTTATCGATTAACGGTAACGGCAATACATTTACTTGACTGTTCTCGCTGAACGTTGTTTTTATGAATTATTCAGATTGTTTACCAAAGGTTTAAAAAAATAGAGGGAAAGTGGGGGGGGGGGGACCTGCTAACGACTTTGGGTTTGGCTACCCGGATAGCCGAATTTTTTAAATTTATCAATATCGTTTAGTAGGATTGATAATGTACATTTTAATTTCACATTATCAATCCAATGCAATGAAAATTTAGTTTTTCTGAATTCTCAAAATTTATCTCGGCAGATTCTCCCGCAAAAAACGCCTCAACGATTTTTTGAATACTGTTCCAGAGACCTACGATCAAAAACTCCAACAAAAAATTTTGCATAGCAATCAAAAAGAGGTAATAAAAATTTCGAAAAGAATCTTCGTTCATTTCCAACGATACAAATCTCAACACCATCCCTCTTCGACGGGGAATGCGAAAATTCTTTTTCATTATATTACGTATACGTATATATTTCATCATATAACGGTTCTCTTCGGCATTGAAATATTTCAAGTTTTCCAAAGCCTCTTTTTGAGCCATCTCAAACTGTCAGAGCTACGAAGCTGCGTGACAGGCGCCAGCACACGGCGAAGTCGCAAGACTTCCCATAGTGTCTCCGCGAACCTCCAAAAACACACAGAGGAGCCTTTTGAAAAATTGGACGGCGTGATTTTTTATAGCGCCGTAAACGTTGATCGATTGCCACGCACCACGCTATTTTGATTCAGCCTTGTTCTCGATGTCTCGTATTTATAAACAAAACAAAAATTGATCGCTCCGCGCACGCGCCAACTGACGCAAATATATGATAAAGTATTCGGTGTTAAGGGTGATGGCGGATGGACACGTGACTGGCAGGTTACCTCGCAAAGAGTTGAACGATGTTTGAAAACAACGTCACCGCTCTCTACACCGCGGAGAGATTGTTTTTCGAATCTCTCGGGGTGGGTAGTTTAGAGGTGGTCGCTTCTCAAAGGCTTTGCCGCCAGAGTCGAGTCTCCAGCTGCCAAACTTCATCTTTCCTTCCTTCCTACCACTTCTTCCGCGTTTTCTATTTTTTCCTCCTCTTTCATTTCACCGTTGGAAGCTGCCTCGGTTATCCGAGCTCACCAGACTGCACGTCGCGTAACGCGAAACAACGGAATAACAACCGAGCCATTTCTCGACGTCATTTTTTCTTCACCTATTTTCTCGATCTGTCGAGAAACAGAAACAAACGGGGATGCGTTTCGATTGAAGAGGCAGACGCACTTAGGGATCTTCGTTTGAATGTCCCGTGCAGGAATTTGATGGGGAGGCCCCAGATCCTAACGCATCCCTATAGGGATTCAATAGGGACGTCGCACGTACGGAGTCCACATTGGAATCCAAGTGGATTTCGTGCTGTTTCCCAATTAACTTCGTTGAGCATTTTTCATTTGAAATTCTCAAATCGAGTTTGGATATCCCAAAAAAAAATATCCTTTTGTCTGAAACCCCGTCCTTGTCATCTGAAACAAACGATTTTTTTTCAAAATCCCATTCTTCACGAATGTGTTTATCGTTCGGCTCTCTAATAGAAAAGTGTATGAAAAATTTAAGGCGTTACCCCCACTTGTAGCGCAAAAAAAGGCCTTTTTCATGAATTTTTTAAAAGAAAACTATAAAACTTTTTTAATCGATCAATATACCATCTTAAAGAACACATCTTGAAGAACTTTCAGTAATTTTTTTATTGAAAAATATTACATTGTTTAGTGGCAAATGGCCGTCAATGAAATAATGTTTTTACATACACGGTTTGCGGTGACCAACATTGCGGCGAAGTGGATCATCTGAAAAAAAAATGCGGATGCATTTAGTCAAATATAAGTATAAACTAGTCTTTAATCGAAGGATTTTAAAAAATATTCATTTTTCACAAAATGGCGGACAGTCAAAGTTAATGGTTCGATTTTAACGAAAAAAACGGCCGTTTTTTGGCTATAAAACGGCCATTTTTTTTCGAAAAAAAAAAATCGAACGATTGAAGACTACATTTTTATGTATTAAATAAACCTGCAAAATTTCAAGAAGATCGGTTCATTAGTGTTCGAGTAATCTTGGTCACCGACTTCAGAAATGCCATTTTGAGAAAAACGCGTTTAAAGTTTCTCTTTCAACGCTCTTTCAACGCGGATTCTTCTCTTTCAACGCTCATATCTCAGTCAATTTTGTTCGGATCGACTTGAAATTTTCAGGACATATTCTCAGATACTTATACTTCGAAAAAATGCAATAAAAAAAATCGATTTTTTCAAAATCGCAAGTGGGGGTAACCCCTTAAGAAATGGCGGCGTTTGAAAAAGAGTATTCTGATTTGTCCAATAAAATGTTCTCTTTTCGCGACCCGTGAAAAGTAATAATTAAGAGCAATTAAAAAGATAAAGGGTCGAACCATAGCCCGAAATGTACTCATATGTGTGCAAAATTGCAAGTCGATCGGCCCAGAAGTTTCTGAGAAAAATACACTCCCGATTTGAAAAAAGTTGTTTTAAGAAAAACGCGTTTGAAGTTTCTCCAAACCTTCGTAGCTCGGCTATTTTTACGAATGTCACTTAGATATTTTAAAGCCACATTTTTGAGACCCCAACCTATGAAAATATAAAAGAAAAAAAATTTCGAAGAGACACTAAAATACGGCCTTAAGCCTTTACATATTTTTTTTGAAAATTCAATGTGCAGAATGCGTTGGTATTCATCAAGAAATGTGTCGGATTCTATTCGATAATGTAGAAATCCTTTAGGATTTAAATTGGAGTCGTACATTGGATACCAATGGGGAATGCCCATTAGAACCCAATATACGATCGTGACGTTTTAGTATAGGGATTCATTGCGATGACCCGTTGGATCCCTATCAGGAAGTAGGACAAGTATGGCAATCCAAGCGGATCCCTACGACAACTTCTGTACGGCGTGTCTTCTCTACGAAATACTTGATTCATTCGAAGAACAAAAAAAAAGTTTCGAAGCACTTTGAAATGGCTAGATGCACATGGCGCTCCGACTGGCCGAAATTAGCGGCATGCAAACTCGGATAACAATACGTATATGACTATCGCATTTCCGCGTGACGCGCGGTATTATGCGAGACCGTAAATGTAAAATGTTCGTCTAATAATGATCATAAAAATTGATATTCATCAAAACGTATCCCTGGAACGACCGATAATTACATGCTGCAGGAACATAACCGAAGATCGCGAATGTTCTGGCTATATATATATATATATATATATATATATATATATATATATTCGAGTTGGCTGGCATTAGCTGTACACTCACTTATTATTGTTTAACACGTAGAGACATTGTTTATTAACATTCGGGAACCCGCAGGGCTCAAATTACAGCGCTAGAAAAGACGATAAAAAAAACAACACCGCATTCAATCTCGCTAATTTTGTAGCTGAAATTACACAAAGTAATGAAACAAAATTTTCCCCGGAAACTTCGGCTCGCGTGAAAAACACTACGATAGTATGAAACATTTAAAAAAAACACAATTTCGGTCGAGCTGGTGCGGTTTCCAGTGAATTCTTTCGGTTCTCCTTCCAGTAATGAACGCAATTAAAATAGTGATGATTAATTATGTGAAACTTCGATAAATCGATGGCGAGGCAAAGTTACTTTAAAAGTAACAATATATCGTGTAGAATTTTATTTCTTTTGCTCGGACTGTAGGAGATGGTAAATATTAAGGAGAAGGGGAGGATTTTCTGACAGCTTTCGCCAGCGGCTTTGCTCGCCTCAATGTCGAACTTTAATAATTGCGGATGTCGAGAATTTGGGGTGGTATCTAGGGATTATAATGAATAATAACTATATTTGAAAATTTTTTATATTGATATTAATAGTTTTGGTATTAATTGTTAATCAATGAATAAATTGATAAATCGTTTTTCATTAATCAAATATTTGCTTAATTAATTTGTCGATTCAATATTAGTAGTTCCCGTGCATTAGTTTTGATATTAATGTTTTTCTGTGTATTAAAAAAATCACGATTTCCACATGGTTGAGATAAATTGCTATATACGTCGTTTAAGCACAGTCGCAAAGTAAAAAAAATCAAACAAATTTAGCCGGATAATAATCGAAGCTAATGAAACTACCCTAAATCGACTCTTTTCCTAAGAGCTTGCTCATAAAAGCCCAACAATATCGCGCTCCATTGTCCTTTCCAAACGGGAAATCGCCCAAATTTTCGAAATTCTTACTCGATCGATCCAAACAAAAAAGAGTGCGAGAAACATTCCAAAATTATTTTCTCCCCATACGAAAAGAGTGCGGAAAAAAAGGTTTATCCGTCTTCACCGCCAATGGACAGACAAACGGACAAAGTTTCCAAAAAATTATAGATATGTTCTGAGCATCGTATTCTGATCCTCCAGCTTAATTTTCGCCTGAAGAAGACGTAAAGAAACGTAAAAATGGCAAGATATGAGACGAAGGTCGAGTGAAATGGAGGAATAAGGGGGCATCCATTAATTACGTGAGGCGTTTAGGGGGGGGAGGGGGTCGAGCGAAATCTCACCCAATCTCACGTGGGGGAGAGAGGGGGCTTCGGCAAATATCACGTAATTTTAGTAATTTTAGTAATTTTCGTAATTTTCGTAATTTTCGTAATTTTAGTAATTTTAGTAATTTTAGTAAGTTCAGTAATTTTAGTAATTTTAGTAATTTTAGTAATCACGTAATTTTTATCACGTAGGGAGAGTCTCCCTACTACTTTACATGGTGGAGTAAATGGTACTACAACCGCAGTTACTTCTACTACAATTTATTTTCCGTGAACGTATGCATTTTGAAAAATCTCACGTGAGATTAGGGGAGGGGGGAGGGGGTCGAGCAAAATCTCACGATATCTCACCAGGGGGAGAGGGGGGGTCGAAAAATCGCCAAAATCACCTCACGTAATTAATGGATGCCCCCTAATATCGCGCAAGATGGACACTTAATTGGGATGATCGCAAGAACGATTCGCGAGCGTTTATTCGACCAGATGTATGCCCGGGAATAAGAGGAAAAGGGTGAGCGATAGAGAGAGGGCGCGTAGGTCGAGGCAGGTCGAAGACCATCGAGGGGCTGATACATCGTGGCTCGTAAACCGTTAAGTGCCCGTGAGCAAGTAGAAATGAAGCAAGCTAGCTAAAGTGAACTATATACATTTACGTACGGTCTATAGACTGGAACTCCCCCCCCCCCCCCCCCCACACACCCACACACACACACACACACACACACACACACACACATTGGAGCATGGGATACACGGGAAATTAGAGGAGAATAGGGCCGTGGGACGGAAGCGGATGTAGCAGCCATAACTTCGCGGACCTCGAGCAAAACTCTGTTTTGTGTGTGTTTCGCTCTCGCTCTTACGTGCTTTCTATCTGTCTCTCTCCCTCGCTCCTTCTCAGTCGTACATTTGAATCGTTGTTTTAATGCAGCGAGGTGCTCTTCTCAGCCCCCCCCCCCTCTCTCTTCACCTCATTCACGCCATTTCTTAGTTCACTGTACACCTACTTGACGATCAGGACTTTGCTCTGGCAGTCTCATCGATGGATTCGTAAAAGTATTGTCCCTGAGACGTTCTTATGTTTAAGTTAATATGAAAAATTCAATCGTCGATCAAACGTAGAAATCGGTGAAATTAATTATACATGTGTATGTATATGTATATATTAAAAAAATGTTTTCGATTGTTTCTATGTACGATAGACCGGTTAATTGTGTATCACGATGAGATAAAAGCGTGCAGAAATTGTCGTAGGGGTCCAATAGGATTCGCATACCGCCTGATAAGCATCTAATGGATCATCGCATTGGATCAGTATACTAAAACGTCACGCTCGTACGCTGGATTGTAATTGGGATTCCCCGTTGGAATCCAAAGCACGAATCCAATTTGAAGCCTAGAACATTCACACATGATCGAACAGAAGCCGATGAGACTCTTGATAGATCCCATCGCATTTTGTACATTGAATTTTTGAGAGAAAATATGTAGATATAGAAAATTAGTGGATCTTATACAGGTATAAATCTCATGCAAAAAAATAAACTTAAGAAGAAAACTTTTAAAAAACAAGCTTTTATTTAAAAGGTACTGTACTGAATAGTAAAAAAATATGTTTCGTAAAGTTGAAAATGAAAACGGTATAACTACAAAAAAGTCCCTTGGTCACTCAACGTAGGTGCAAGTTCTCAAAAGGTACATAAACGTAGATATTTAAAAAAATATAAAATAGATGTTTTAAAAGCTTGAGGCTTTTTTTTCATAAATTTTAAAGTAGTATTAGAACTTATGACGTTTGACGCCTCAAGCTTTTAAAATTTATATTTTATACTTTGAAAATATCTAGGTTTATGTACGTTTTAAGGGAGACTTTGTCCTCGGAGTGCCATATTTCAGGTGTTTACATTTTATTTTTTTTAACGGAAACGAGTAAAGCTTTTTGAGTGCGGTTTTTTTCTTGCTTTTATTCATGATATACAGAACGTTAAAAAAAAATTTGAAGAAAAAACCAAAATGGCGGCCATTGCAGCTCCGCGAAAACAGGTCCTTAAATCGCGGGAGGTAAACGGCTGACGTCACTACCCCCTCTTTGTTGATCTGAAACACAAATTCAAAGCATATTATCAATCTGTGACCCTTTGGTCATGGAATGACGGATGGGTTTTTCGTTTAGTACAAATTTCGGAAAATGGCGGCAATTTAAAAAAAATCGAATTTTCGCGTTTTTTTTTCGCATAAAAAGATAAATAATAAATGCAAAAATGTATCTATCGAAAAAAACGATCCGTCATTCCGTGAAGACATATTTTCTGAGTATGCTCTCCAAATTTCAGGTCGATATGTTAATTACAGCGGTCAGGAGAATGTCAGCCATTTTTAAAAACGCGTTTTCGAGAAAAACGCGTTTAAAGTTTTGTAATGTGTTTACACAAATGTGTTTATAATTACCGCTAATCGGCAATGCCTGGTCCATAGAGGCATCCCTCCGCTTCTAGCTGCTCATGTTGAGCCGCTAACATCTCCCGCTGCATTTCAAGGACAAAGTCTCCCTTAAGTAGGTACTTGCACCTATGATGAGTGCCCAAGGAACGGACTTTTTTGTGTTTGTACTGTTTTGATTTTCAATTTTAGTGAACGTTATTTTTTACTTTTCCGCACAGTACCTTTTAACTGAAAGCTTGTTGAAAAAAAGAAAATTACGATTATTTTATGCTTTTTAGTATTAGAATTTATTTATTTGCCATGCCAGACCCCCATGCCATTCGCATATCGGCGTAATCCAAAACCTTGCCTTAGGTTATTAAGGTTTCGCGAGAAACTTAGATACCTAATGGACTTGGATACCTTGGAAAAATGGATTACAAATTTTCAACCGGAAAGACATACGAACGAAGCAAGTTAAATATTATATTGTAAAAAGTATACATCGCTGAATAGAGTATACTTTATAAATCGATTTGAATCACATCACTGAAAATTCGCCTTAATTATCTTTCGTTATTTATTTTACTGCACTTTGACATAATATCACCACACACGTGCTCGCTCACGAAACGTGCAGGTTATGTTTCCACAAGCCGAGTTTTTTCTCCTGACGTTTTACAAATTTTCGATTCGAACGTGGTAAGAATTCTCAAGCGGCGTTAATCGGAGAACGATGCAGAATCCAATTGTATCCCAAAGAGGACTCCCTACGTGCATTGTCCCTAACAAATCCCTATAGAGATGTGGGTGCATCTCCGGACCCCCCAACGAATTTGTGCACGAGATCACGAAACGATATTTTTTTTTGACAGCAAACAAATTCCAATTTAGAATTACAAATAAAAAACAGTCCACGTTGGAATCCACTTGGATTTCAATGTGGACTCTCTACCTACGGCATCCCTATCAAAACCCTACAGGAATGTGGTAGGATCTGAGGACTCCGTAACAAATTTCTGGCCGGAAAGGGTGGCCGAGAGGAGAGGATGAGATTGAATCGTCGTCAAGTGCGTACTACTAAGATGTGCAGAAACTTGAGCGCAAAAAAAGTACGATTCCTCCAATACAATAATTCTCCCATTCGACATAGTTAATTGGTCAGGTATATAATGCGGTTTTAAATCGGTGTGTCGACATATATCGTATTTCATATAAATCGTGTACTCTTACATGCATACCTTTATTACATTATATATATATATATATATATATATATATATATATATATATATATATATATATATATATATATATATATATATATATATATATATATATATATATATATATATACTACACGCACAAAATCTACTGATCATCAATTGTCTTAAAATTGCCAGTACACGTGACACCGCGCCTCGACGCGGATATATATCATTCTCGCCACCGATTCCAATCGCGTACCTTGTAACGCGATTAAAAATAAGAAAAATCGCATTAAATATCTCATCGATCTTTTATTCATAACAAGAGAGACGATCGATCTCGTTGGGGATCGAATCGATGTTTAAATGAGCGCGGACGCGAGAGATCGCTACAGAGCCGCACGTATAGTCATTAACGCTTCACCGTATATACGTTTTTAATCGACATGGAGAAAGAGAGAAAAAAATTGAAGAAATCGAGTACGAGATAAAGAGAGAGGGAGAGAGGTAGAGAGAGAGAGAGAGAGAGAGAGAGAGAGAAAGGGATAAAATCCCCCCCTTTCACCAGGTAACAAATGTTTCTGGTAGGAATTAACGAGCAATATATAAACGTCCGTTTCGACGAGCGTGTACATATATTATGTCCATCTACGTGTATATACTCACAACTCTACGTGTGTAGAGGAGATATAGATTGAGGAGAAAAAAATAAAAAAGGGATATAGAGAGTAACCTTTACCCTTCACGTTTAATCGATCGCTTAATGACCTCAGAGCGTCGGTCCTCTTCGCGATCGAACGATCCCGGTCCTCGTAATTAATATACCCCTGCGGCAAGTACAATGCTTGTGTGTGCCTATATATGTCTGGCATAGAGTCGGATAACCACTTCAATCAGTGATGAGAAATGTATTTGGGAACGCTTTGCACCCGAGTTACAATATACATACATACACACTGCCAAAAAAAGTTTAATAAATAATTTCCCTCGATGCGTCACGGCCTACTGCGATTACATTTGTTACAAATATATTTTTCATTTGTTCCTACCGTTGTTTCATGTGGACAATTCAATGAATACGTATTTGTTCAAAATATATCGTTGATTTGAACGGATAAGAGACATATTCGAGCGAAACACATCTTCATTTGCAATTTGCATGCAGAAAATGTGTCTTGAATTCGAATGTATTTTTAAGCCGAACGAATATAAATAGGATTTGAAATACTGGTATTTTGATTTGCAACTAGCAAATTTACCATATTTGCTTACATACAATACATGTTTATTTGTGTTGTTAACAATCCTCAATACTGAAAAATTATAAAAAATATTTGGCTAATATCGAGAAATGGGACCTTTTCTGGAAAAAAAATTGAAACGCTATTTGATTGCAATTTTACCTTCTAATCATGAATACGCTATTTGAAATTGGCGCTTTCTATGACTGATCATGGTACAATGATATGATAGCAAAAGAAAATCTGCATTTGGGGTTACAATGGTACGGGGCTACAAATGGTTTACGCCCTGCTAGTATGTCAAACAAACATCCCGATTAGTCCTACGTCGGGACAATTTTTTGGACATTTTCGTAAAAATGTCGAAAAAATACGCCCAAATAGTGGTTGATTTTTTCTTCAGAACGGGCCCCTTTCTAGATATTTGCCAAACATTTGGTTTTACCACCATTTCCGTATATACGAGAGGATGTTCCTCTTGCGTGGGTATAACAAGATACTCACGGACTCGCTTATGAACACGCTCGGAATACAAGTGGCTTGCGGGAGAAGCCTCGGGCCCTGCGCCACACTCCGGCCACAGGCTGTACTACTAGGTCTATGAATTTGCTAGTTAATTCAAATTAAAAAAATGTAAGTAGACCCATTTAGTCTATACGATAATTGGTAAATACTACCAAATACCAAATTTACTAAAAGCAGAACATTTTTGTATTACTCAACTCTGTTCAATACACCTTAATCCAATAAATAAATATTAGATTTACAATTAAGTTATCGGTCTTAGAATAACAGCTGTATTGAATATTTAAACGAAATATAATAATATCGAAATTTAATAATTTAAAATTTAATAAACCCAAACAAATATCGAATATTTAAACGAAAAAAAATTTCACTTCTCGTCTGGTGAAGATTGGTGAAAAAATCGAATATTTTTCACAAATTTCGTGCAAGCGGTTTCACATTGAAACCGTTGAAATTTGGTATGTTTACTGAGCGACCTTTATTGAACATGATAATATTTTTTAAAGTTTAATGAAACATGGTACTGGGACTGGAAGGAGCCACGTATGTCTCGATCAATCGAAGGGGAAGTTTAGTTCTTTACCCAAAAATCTTGTTGTTTTTTTTTTCATAAAGTAAATACGTTTGAATGTTTTTGCATCATTTTAGTCCAACTAATGAAGACGTTTGTTGTACCCGTGCCTGCCAATCTCCATAATGATTGCTCATCTAGGGCGTGTAGGAGCACTTCCGCAAGCGAAGAATATCATCGCTGACACACCGACATACGCGGCTCCTCCCCCAGTAGTACTATGTTTTGTCAAACTTCAAAAAATATTATCATGTTCATTAAAGACCGCTCACTATACACACCAAATCTCCACATTATGTATTTAAGATTTTTTGCATAAACAATTGGTGAATAAACGAACATTTTTCGGCCCAACAAATTGGAAACCTCCCTTAATTCACAAAATCTATTTCTTTGGCGCCGAGAACTTTTGGAATTCTGGGGATGTGAAAAAAGTTACCCACCGCTTGCTTTCGATTTCCCCAATACCGCGAAGCTCCATCGATTGTGACGTCCCTATTTTTGCACGTGCCTACACTGACAGAAAAATTCTATTGATATTCACTAACCGCATTTATTTGATTTAAATTTGAATTTATTTGAATTTTATTTGAATTTTTTATTGAACATTTATTTGAATTAACTAGATTTTTCGTAAACTCAATTTTTTTCCGTTGCAATCCATTATTGGAATTATTTATTTTAAATATATTTATTTATTCAAACCAATATCTCTTTAATATCGTTCAATAACTAAATATTTTGTTTAAGCCTAATAAACCTGTGATTCGGTTTCATCTGTTCAATAAACAATTTAGTTGAATCCACTAAGTGTATCTACTTGATTTTTTTTTAATTTCAAATTAAATCGAATTTTTGTAGAGTCAACCATTGTTCTATTTGATTGAACTAATGGTCTGTCTTTATTGCAACACACATATCAAAGGGGAGTGGGGGTAGAGAGGGTGGAGAGAGGAATTATATATATAGGTTATGTTTGAAAAATCTATAGCATGTTATTCGACAAAATCAACTAATTGATATAGTTTGTGTGATACAACAAATAATAATATAAATTCATTTGGTGTCTTAACCCATATGTTACCAGGATGTTGCAAGCACTCGGGTAGCATAGGGGCAGCGTGCGAGCTGTGAGTAGGTAGGTCCTAGGTTCGATTCCATAAAGATGAAATATTTTCTTTAAAAAAAACAGCTCCGAAGGCCAGAAAATGACGAATCACGATACAAAATCATTGTGGTAAAACTCCTAATTAAGTGTTTCATTTCATTCTGGATTTATGAAAAATTTCATGCACCTAGTACACATCGATTTACGGTGTACAGTGTAAGCAAATAAAGATTTATTTGAGACGAATCTTGATTTATTCAATTTGAATATATTTGATATTTGAAAAGAATAGCTAAAACAAATAAAAAAATATCTTTGAAACAAATAAGATCGTAGTAGGCCATGGGACAAGGGAAAAAAACCTATTTGACTTAAATAGATCCTATTGAAATTAAATATTTTTTTTGGCAGTGTGAGACTCTCGAGGTGCAATCGAGAGAAACCACACGATTCTCGAAATATAACAGACGACCGCGGGGAATAGTCATATATCGCGGTGGTTTATTGCGATGCATTATTATAAGCGTATGCGTCCCGACATCGCCGCCGTAATGTGTGTCGAAGACGAAAGCGACTAATGCGGAGAGAGACAGAGAGAGAGAGAGAGAGAGAGAGAGAGAGAGAGAGAGAGAGAGAGAGAGAGAGAGAGAGTGAGAGAGGGCGGGAGGGAGGGAGGGAAAAAAGAGAGAAGAAAAAAGGCGATACGAATATAATACCTTTACGGAGAATAACGACGAACGAAGTACGAAGGAGAGCTAGTGCGTACGTGATCTATTCACACATATATATTCATATTCATAGATAAGAATGCGTACCGAAGCACCGGTCAGTGCATATTCATAGTTTTGCATATATATATATATATATATATATATATATATATATATACTCACACATACGAGCACACATGTGCAGGGTACGTCCATGTGAAGCAGCGACAACGTTCGCCAGACGAAAAAAAAAGTCAGGCTACCGAGCGTAAGGGGCAATTCGTATGTTTTACTGTGCTCTCCGACGACAGGATTTTTTTTTCTTTTTTTTTCAATATTCACGTCGGCACTAATCAAGACAAATTGAAACCTTCGTGCATGCCAGCACAGAGAGAGGACAAGAGAGAGCAAGAGGGAGGGAAAGAGAGAATGGGCAATCGCGGGAAGAGTGAGAGCGAGGGAGGGATGGAGAGAATACTGAGAGATACTCTTGAGGTGTCGCGTTCCTATTGAAATTTTTGGATTCCCCTCTTTCTTTTGAGATCTTCATATATATATATATATATATATATATATATATATATATATATATATATATATATATATATATACCATCATTTTAGTGTCTCTTGGTCAGTCTTGCGCGGTCTCTCTCTCTCTCTCGCGATATGGCGGCGGCGGGCACGGCGTCTCTCGAAATCCGAGCGTGATTTAAGTCCTCGCGCATCTTATTAGCCGACGACATAATGGAAGCTAGCGAGGCTGCCGGTATCGCCCCGTGAATCCGTAATACGCTACTCCTTTATTGCCCGTAGACGGCGAATATGAGGAAGAAAAAGAAAAGAGGATGAAAAATGGAGAGAATGAACAAAATGAGTCGCATTGAGAAACGGAGGGCGATGAGAGAGGGGGTGAGGGGGGAACGAGAGGGATGAGCAGCTGCTCGTCACTACGGCTCTTCGTTGTCGTCCTGCCTGCTCGACGTGTGATACGCGTGTGTTTTATATTCGAATGAGTGCACGCATCATCTCCATGAATTTGTTCCGTCGCGCTTCACCAATGACAATTTAGTCGCCTCTTTCAGAGGCCTCGCATTCGTCATACACGCCTTGAACTGCGAACGAAAAATACGTTTTTTTTCCTTTCCTCTTTTCGTCTCTCGGTTCTCGTCCCTGTCCGGTCGTTTTGAGCGAAAGAGCTTCGAAATTTGTCTTCACCCGTTTTCAACGCATTTCGACTCAAGGGCTTCATCGATAAACAATGGGGTTAGTACGATTTAAACGAAGGGCTGCCGTTGCTGCATGGCCAAGAGGTGTAGTCGCGCAACTGGGGTGATGGAATGGAAAATAAAAAATGTAGTTTTAGTGCTGTAATATGACTTTCTTTATGGGCGGATACTTTTTTGAAATTTTAATCATTGCTTGAAAAGGTTCGATTATTGGGGAGAAAACAACTTTAATTTAAAAAAAAATTTAACTTGCCAACATTTTTTTATATCTCATGGATCGAGATATCAAAAAATCATCCGGTCGTGCGATAGAAAATGCTGTAAACTGTGCTCTGATGCGGCTTGGACCATTCCATAAAACGGTTTTGCAAAAAAAAAATGCAAAACAACGTCGTTGAGACCCTAGACTTTAAACAATTAAAAGAAAAAATCCTGTCTGGAAACTTCATGCTTACGCTGCGCCTTAAATCGACTCGAGAAATATATATACTCGTTGAGTTATTCGAGTATCAACGTAAGGGCAAATTTTATGTATTAACCAAACGGGAAAGAAAAAATATCACGCCGCTTGAAAGACGTAAAAACGTGTTTTAAGGCCTAGGCCACTCTAGAGGCCGAAAAAATAGGCTTTTTGGGGATTTTTTTTCAGAAAAACTACAAAATAAATCGAGATTACAAAAAAGGGTGTTCATCATACATATCAGGGACTGTATACAACAATTTTTCTGAAGCGATTAATTTCAAAATGGCGGCTCTGCAGCGTTTTTGCGATGACGTCTCCGTTTTTCCAGGGTCCACGGCCGGACAAACAGCTCCTGTAATTTTTTTAATCATAATGAGCCAATGATTTTTTTTCGATTATATATAATAACTGCTATAGAAGTACGTAGGATTTTTTCGATATATTGATTTCTGGCCAAATGGCGCACTTCTAAAGTGGAAAATGAAAAATTTGCCTAAAAAATCGTCGGATAATTGTTAATAAAAAATGAACTATGCAATATAAAAAAAATCCTTCGTACTTCCATAGACAATGTATTTTTCGAGATATATTCAACATTTCAAGTGATTCGGTTTAAAATTGTCTGAGTTATGTTTCCGGCCCACTTAAAAAATGCAACTTTGAGTTAAACGCGTTTGAAGTTTTGAGTGGTGAGCTGCGGACCAGGCGGCCTTGTACTAAAATTCGAAAACCGAATACTTAGAGATTTGTCCCGACCATAATCTCTTGGGACATCATTTTTGAGGTGCTAGGGGACCATTAAAAAAATCGATTTTTCGAAAATTCTAGAGTGGCCTAGCCCCTTAAGCTGCGTGATACCTTTAGGTGAGGGAAAGATAACTGATTTTCACCATTTTCTTTAAGGAAATATTTCTCAACCATTTTTGAGACATAGGGTATGTTTTATTACCACTTTTGGCTATTTATTACATTGTATTTTTAAAATTAGCCTTTAAAAATGGCGGAGGTATGGCACGGTCTTCTAAACGGGTTGCGGCCGACCTTGTCAGACCGTGTGATACGTAGCATCAGCGGGATTAATCTGCGAAAAACTAACGAAGTTTCTCTCTCATTAAGGCGTTACCCCCACTTGTAGCGCAAAAAAGGCCGTTTTCATGATTTTTTAAAAAGAAAACTACAAAACTTTTTTAATCGATCAATATACCATCTTAAAGAACACATCTTGAAGAACTTTTAGTAATTTTTTTATTGAAAAATATTACATTGTTTAGTGGCAAATGGCCGTCAATGAAATAATGTTTTTATATACACGGTTTGCGGTGACCAACATTGCGGCGAAGTGGATCATCTGAAGAAAAAAATGCGGATGGATTTAGTCAAATATAAGTATAAACTAGTCTTTAATCGATGTATTTTTAAAAATATTCATTTTTCACAAAATGGCGGACAGCCAAAGTTAATGGTTCGATTTTAACGAAAAAAAACGGCCGTTTTTTGGCTATAAAACGGCCATTTTTTCGAAAAAAAAAATCGAACGATTAACGACTACATTTTTATGTATTAAATAAGCCTGCAAAATTTCAAGAAGATCGGTTCATTAGTGTTCGAGTAATCTTGGTCATCGACTTCAGAAATGCCATTTTGAGAAAAACGCGTTTAAAGTTTCTCTTTCAACGCTCTTTCAACGCGGATTCTTCTCTTTCAACGCTCATATCTCAGTCAATTTTCTTCGGATCGACTTGAAATTTTCAGGACATATTCTCAGATACTTATACTTCAAAAAAATGCAATAAAAAAAATCGATTTTTTCAAAATCGCAAGTGGGGGTAACCCCTTAACACTCATACGCAGAATATGAACCAATAAAAAGTGAGAAATGTTGAAAATCAGTAAAATGGTGAATTTTTTCGACAAAAAAAAAATTGTTGCAATTTGGAATAAAATGTTTCTTTATTCATTTTCAAAACCATTTAGGGTCACGTTTTATACAATAAGGTTAGAAAGATTTATAGCTAATTATATCAGAATCGATCGATCAGTTTTTTATCTATACGTCACGCCAGTTTTGAAAATGCAGTTTAAAGACCGTGTCACACACGCCATTTTTAAAGATGAATAAAAAAATACCATTTAACAGCCCAACGTAGTAACAAAACATACCCTGAGTCCGAAAAGTGCTAAAGGAAAATTTCCATTAAAAAAAAATCATGAAAATCAGTAAATTTTTTCCTCGCTCAAAGGCATCTCCCCCCTGAACCGTACATGTGTATTTCCGGTGAATGGCGATTACGGAAATGACGAGTAAATGAAGTTGTTCCCCGTTGCACCCTCGCGGGGGTGTGAAATCGCATTAGGCGCAATTACCTACTTGTTTCATCGACGAAACGTCCAAGCTGCAACGATTCCCACGGGGCGCACTCCGGCTCTCCACGTTCGCAAATTCTCCGCGAGCTCGTGAAGAACGGCAGAGGAGGAAAATACGAAGGCGAACGCCCGAGTGCGCCGAGTCATTTGGCGAAAGAATAAACACACACAGGCACGAATAAGCGGGCGACAAGAAAAAGAGAAATTTAGCGAAAAAAATGAGTAAGTAGCTAACGAGAGTTGAAACGGTGCAATAAGTATGTGGAAAAAGAGAGCGCGAAAGAATTCTCGGTTCGTGACCGCAAATCGCGTTTCGCGACAAAACAATGTTGCCTCGGCGATACACCCGCGGTGAAAGACGTAGGCGGCACGTCCCTCTTAAATATATGTTATACACACCGAACACATTGTTTCCCGCACGAATCGGCGATCGCAAAAATTGCTCATACGTGCCGGGAAGTCGATTCGCCCGCAACGGTGCGGTGACCGGAGAGGCACCGGCTCTCCCCCCCCCCCCCCCCCCCCTCCTACTGCCTCCTTTTTCTTCCTCATTCGACCAAACGAGAAGCTCCTCTATTCGTAACGGCAGCTGAATAATTAAGGTTGTACGAGCACGTACTTGATCATTAGATCGCTGCTCGGTTATGGTTTTTTTTTTCCTCATTTTCTCAACATAATGCACGCGGGCGTGTGTGCTTGAAAACTCACCAAAGTCTATCGGCTATTCAGGCTGAATGATAGGCCTGACGTTTCCATCGTTGGAAAGCATCGAAAATTAATTCTTTTTAATTGGTCGATGTTTTTCTGACGAATTAAACTGTGGAAATCACTCAAGCGTTTCTACGTATTCTTAGTCAACATTTACGACCTCGATGTGCAAAAAAAGACTGGATAGTAAAAATAAAGAAATAAAGTAATAAAGTAATATAATAATAATATCTTTGCATTCCAACGATGCAAGCTTCAACATCGTGCTAAATTCCATTCTATTCTTTAATCGCGATCAGAAGTAGGTGCATTAAGTGTTTTCATTACTTTGTATAATTATTTTCTATCACTTTTTCTCGCTCAATTAACGCGTAACAAATTGGCAACGCCGTTCGTAACCTCAACATCGACCTAAGGAGCAAAAATTAATTTCGGTGCAAGTAAAAAAAAATCCGCTGCAAACGAAAAGTGTGTACTGAAGCTGTCTATAATTTCGAAGAAATCAAAAACTTCAATAATTTTCCGATATTCTAAAGAAAAATGTATGTATGAAAAAAATCCGCTCTATTTTGTCTTTTCCTAGAAATGTATAATTTCTGAATATAGTTTTGAAATTAATATTAAGTAATTATTAATAATTAAGACAATTAGTGCCAATAATAGTAGTTGTCAATTATCCTGACTGAGTAGTTTGAGGTTCTCGGGCATTATTACCGAATATCGATAAGATAGGTAGCATTTGTGCCGCCTACGACGTTGCCATGATTGACAAATTCGATGATGATGACAAATTCGCTATCAAAAACATTAATAATTTTATAACGGTACTGTGAATCCTCATTTTCACGGTACAAAGGGTTAGGCCGATAATTAGTCGAACCGTACCTGATTTTTCAGCTCCGTGATTAACATTCACTTAGCAGATATTAATAATGTACTAAAAAATGATCGGGAGTTTTCCATAAGCGTAATGTAATTAGCCCACGAAATAAGTCGAGTTGACGATTTTTTTGCTTCTAAAAAACGGTACTGTGGATTGTATTCAAACTGCACAGGATGATCAGCAGAGAGGTTATGAAGGTCCAGAAAAAAGTTCAGCTCGGTGGTAACATGTTGACTTAACCCCATAACAACCTTAAGTAGCCAACGGGTCTGCGTAAGCTTAGAACCCCAAAAAAGAGGTCGATGTTCAATCTTTTTTTCTCACGAGGGTATTGGGACAACGAGGTTGCGATTTTACACACAATCAATACATATTCTTACCAAGTTTGAGTTCTCTCTTGATTGACAAATATGAATAAACAACGAAGCTATTATTATTTAAACAAAGTCTCTGCATGGCTAATCGGTGTAGGTTGTTCCGGCAACTGGGGTGGTGATGAAAATCAGAATGTACTCTCAACATAAGAATAAAACTTTCCTATGACCGTATACTGTGACGAAATTTTGCAAATTGAGGAAATTGGAAAGCTGCAAGAAATAGTTCAAGTACCAAACGAAAAAAAAAACAACTTTCCACATTGGTTATTAACAAATACACGACAATACGAAAACATGTCTCAGTTCATAGCAAATAGGAACTCGACCAGAATACACCGAACTAAATCGCTACAAAAAAGAGCAACCGATCACGTCTCGATCTACCAACACTGGAAATGACGAATTGCATCCAGTACGACTGCATTTTGCGTTGAAATTGAACTTAAGGGGTTTTTTCACTTTGGACGCTAAAAAGGCTATTTTAATGAATTTTTTAATAGGTTTATATTATAGATATTGATATAACAGTTGTTACACTTAATAAACACGCTTTCGAAATACATTTAAGAAAAAATTATTAATTCAAGTCACTATTTATAGACGAAAATGGTAGTAAAAAAAATGTCCTAGAAAATTGTAGGTCTGCGCTGTTGATGAAATCTCGGAGATGAATCATCCGAAACAAAAAAATCAAACGGTTTTAGACTCAGTATGTTAATGGCTACAGCGCATATCATACGATTTTTAATATATCCAAAAATAACAAAATGGCGGACATTTTTCGAAAAAAGTGTTTTTTTCACCGTATTTGACCAAAAAAAATTAAATATCAAAATTTAGAAAAATCCTTGATATGCGCTATAGCTATAGTTGTACCGAATATGTGGTCGAACTTCACGAGGACCGGTTCAGTAGTTTCGAAGATTTTATCAACAAGCCGTCGAAAAACGTTGTTTCGAGAAAACGCGTTTAAAGTTTGTTTGGGTTACATAAATACATAAAAAAATGTATTAAATGTAACAACTTTTATATCAATATCTACAATATAAACCTATCCAAAAAATTCATGAAAATGGCCTTTTTTTAGCGTCTAACGTGAGAAGACCCCTCAACCGTCATACTATTGTTTCACCCCTCACTCTCTCTCCATCCGCGTAGTCTTCGCTTCAAGTACGATGTCCGCAAAGAAGGTTGCACCATAAATCTATCACCCGGTGCTCTGATCTGCACCGAATATAGCGAAATATCATAAAAACTTATCGAAAATTACCATCGTTTATTCATTTTTTTCCGGTCGTGGGGCGACCCTGCGACCAAGAAGTTTGCGAACCGTGACGATAATATTGAAATGAGCTGAGGTACTGGTCCTATGTGTATATATATATATATATATATATATATATATATATATATATATATATATATATATATATATATATATATATATATATATAGGAGACTTAGCGTACAGAGAGAAACAGGAAAGACGACGAAGTGTACAGAGAGAGTTCGCTGCGTGTGCGTCCACTCGGGAGAATAAGCCCAAGAGAGAATAGTGTGCAAGCGCCGCACCTGGAACCCATTACCGTCGGATAACAGTTTCTTTTGTCCCTTGTGCTGTGTCTCTGTGTATGTTTGCTGCTGTTGGGTTTTGCGTTGCGTATTAAAAGACTGCTCGACACACCACAATAATAAAACGCGTGTGCGCGCGTACCCACACTCCCACACATGTATACGCGTCTTGGTGTGCAGTTGTATGAACACGGGTCGCGAATGCGGAGAAACGCGACTCTAAGCTATATTGCAGCAGCCGGGGAGAGCGGCGCAACTACAGTAACATTGTTTGAAAGCCGGGACTTTGATCTGAGACCCGGTTGGCGTACATCAGTCGGATTTATGCCTACCTAGAATCGACCTCTTCGTTCCAGCGCTCTGACGATGTCCGACATCGTTCACCACCACCGCCTGCAGCGGCCCCTTCGCCGTTGCTTTCTTCGTCTTGCAAAGTTTCGAAAACATTGCTCCGCGTAGCCTCGTTTCGTTGGGATCCGTTGAGACGGATCGATCCGCAGGCTCCGGTGATTCAGCATCGTGCGCGATTACTTTTGGTTGCGGCGTTTGGTTTTTCGTCGAGGAAAGATGGCCCGCTGATGGCTTCCGGTGGACCGGAGGCTTCTTGTCTTCTAGGCTTCTTCGTCTAAAGGGGGCTTGGAATGAAGGGCGGGGGCAATGTGGCACGGATCGAATGTTGGCATTGGGTGTGTCGATTGAGATTCTTTTGGTGGGTTGGAAGGTCAAGATTTGTGGATTACGGGAAATACCACCGAATGACAGATGATGGATGTTCACACCCATGCCAACTTCCTTATTATTATTGAACTTTTTATCATCCAATATGAAAATCATGTACTCTGGGAATGATCTGGGATACGCAAAAATTGGTGAGATTCTTACGGGGGGTATCGGTCTCTGGAGGATCAATTTGAAGGGTCAGGATGATGATTTTTTTTTTCTAGTAACACATTGGTTGGAATGAATTAATTTTTTTCCAGCATGTTGTACACATGTTTGCGGTTACGATGTAATTTTTTCGGAAGAAAATCTTTCAAAGTGTTCGTGGTGCTGGAGTTGGCGTTGCAGTCCTCCAGCGGCGAGGCCCGAAACGGCGGGATCTCTACCAGGCCCAAATGTAATCTGAAACGAAAATAAAAAAATGTTTTCTTCGAACATATCCAACTGGCTATAGATTCACGATCCACTTTTTGTTAAATACGAAAAATGACAGCTTCTCCGAAAAAACCTTATATTTCTGTTGAAAAACAGCATGCTGAAGTAATTGTTATTAACAAACGGTTCAGCCGATTAAAAAATGCGATCGTGAACCGAAAATGACTACTGTTTGAACGCTAATTGTGCAAGTTCAAGTCAATAGTGTGAAAGTTACTCAAGATATCAATCCCGCCGTGTCAAGATATGCGGTTTCAAGATAATCGCGTTGAAACTCGACGGATCGCGGTAAACCTGACGCGCACCGTTTCACTAAAATCGGTGTAACTTCGTAAATTTGTAGGATTTCAGGGTCCGGTTGGTCTTACAATATTTTCGAAAGTTCACACTATAACAATATGCAAAAAAATGATTTTTTGAAGTTTCCAGAAAGGGATACCCCCTTAACGGGCTACATCTACCTAGGTGGGTAAAAAAACTGCATCTCCTAACAATATTTTTATTCGATAGTATCACCTATTAGCCATATTCCCGGAAAATTTCATTAAAAGATTCCTAAAACTGAATGAGCTACAGCTCCTAACAGTCGGTCGGCGAGAAGTAGCAGCACCATACTTCAAACTTTAAACGCGTTTTTCTCGAAACACTGTTTTCAAATTCGGTGGACATGAAATCTCGGGAACCACTTGATGGATTGTTTCCAAATTTACAGGAGATACGATGAGAAATATTTAAAGGTCGTTTACGATCTCACTTTTCAAAAATTGATCCTTATTTTTTAACAGTTATGTAAAAATGACGACTTTTTTCATAGATTTTGTATGCTCGAGTTCCAATTCGTCGCGACGTTGTTGAAAAAAAAATGATTTTCAAAAATCGACGAACATCAACGTCTCGTATTTATTGTGTGCTGAATAGCCCGTTTGATTTTTACATTTCGGATGGACCGTTTAAGCTGGAGAGTGCCTACCGCAAAACGTCGCGAACGAATTTCATTATCTGCCGGCGGCCATGTTTTTGTCTGTATTCTTTTCCTAAAGGCTCTCATGTATGTACCTTGGTGTTAAAAAAAATGCGTTTTTTTCTCACCAACCGTTTCCCACAAAAACATTGGAAATTTACCCATTTTTTCGGGCCCCTAGGTAGATGTAGCCTCTTAACGGAGACTGTCCTTGGAGTGCCATATTTCAGGTGTTTACATTTTTTTTTTTAAGGAAACGAGTAAAGCTTTTTGAGTGCGGTTTTTTTCTTGCTTTTATTCATGATATACAGAACGTTAAAAAAAATTTTTTTGAAGAAAAAACCAAAATGGCGGCCGTTGCAGCTCCGCGAAAACAGGTCCTCAAATTGCGGGAGGTAAACGGCTGACCTCACTGCCCCCTCTTTGTTGATCTAAAACACAAATTCAAAGCATATTATCAATCTGTGACCCTTTGGTCATGGGATGACGGATGGGTTTTTCGTTTAGTACAAATTTCGGAAAATGGCGGCAATTAAAAAAAAAATCGAATTTTCGCGTTTTTTTCGCATAAAAAGATAAATAATAAATGCAAAAATGTATCTATCGAAAAAACGATCCGTCATTCCGTGAAGACATATTTTCTGAGTATGCTCTCCAAATTGCAGGTTAATATGTTAATGACATTGGTCAGGAGAATGTCAGTCATTTTTAAAAACGTGTTTTCGAGAAAAACGCGTTTAAAGTTTTGTAATGTGTTTACACAAATGTGTTTATAATTACCGCTAATCGGCGATGCCTGGTCCATAGAGGCATACCTCCTCTTCTTCTAGCTGCTCATGTTGAGCCGCTAACATCTCCCGCCGATTTCAAGGACAAAGTCTCCCTTAAAGTGTACAAGTTCGCGCACTGATTAACCTACAACGATCATTTTGAGCAAAGTCTTGTGTCAGTGGCGATCAGTCAGAGTGAACAAATTGGTCTTGAATTGACGTCGCAGGAATGCAAAGAAAATGATGTTTTTTTTCCATTTTTGTTATTTCACAAATCTTTATTTGTAGGTTAAAATTGTAAATCGCTAAATAAGCATAATACAAAATTGTTGCGGGATTTTCGTAGCCAAGTTATGTCAAAAGAAATTATAGGAATGAAAAAAATTATCATTGTCGTGACATTCCAATGCAAACTTACATGACATGAAAAAAAAACACCTCCTAAGCCAAATTTCGCGAGTTTGTTTGTTTGTAAGAAACAGTTGTTTACTTTGACATTATAACTTCCGCCTGCTTGAAAAAGAACACTTGGCAATAAGGCTTAAGTATAAATTAAAACAACTCGTACCTACACCCAGTCGCGATTTTTTCGAATTTCAACTTGATATCTTCGACACGTACTCTGCAGGCTTCAAGGTTCCAGATAAAGCAGTAGAATCACTCGAAACCCGCGTTTAAACGGAAAGAAAGAAGGGCCGAATGAGGGTACACTCCGGGCGTGAATCTTCCATAAAAAGCAGAACACGAGCTCGAAACTCGCTTATAAACGGAGAGAAAAAAGGCAGAGGAGCGTATACGCACCACCTGCGCGCGTGTCCGAATCGACGACACGCAAAATACTGGCAAAGTCATTTTTCGGCAGAGACGAAAACCGCGACGGGTAACTCATTCGGTCAAGATTATTCACGATAAATTTGGCGTGTCTGCGAGAGTCTTGTAACGGTTGCAGCAATTGAGGCAGCAGTGCGTATTAGCCCAAACATATGGCCACAAATGTGTGTGTAATTCATAAAACATTTTGGGGCCTTAATGATATATTACAATTATTAATATATCCATCAGTAACAAATATGAATTATTATACGAATATATAAATGTAAACTAGGCGGTGTTTTTTTTTATTTTCCGAGTTCCAACGTCTACCCTTGCGGATTTTTCCTTTTTATCCTTCCCGATAGAACCCTTTCCTATCACGACCTACTCGCACTTCGCTGATCTAACCTAACTTCCGTTGCACCCACGGCCGTTTTAAGTTACACTATACCGCATTTTCCGAGGGCACAAGGAAACTGTGGAAAACCCATACCTACCGGTATAGGCGGCCGCATATCCTCTTGATTCTGTGGTGCACAGACGTTTCACTCAAGTATCATCACCATCACCAAGGGCTCATTTTCCGACCGCCTATCCACCAGTCCCATGTGATCGGTAGTGGCCAATGATTGGCCGAAGCTCGACGCCGAGGTTTCCCACATTGGCGCTCGAGCTTGGCCCGATCATCGACCGAGCCTCGGATGATAAGTGTGGCTCGATATTCGCAATCAATATTGGCCCTAGAATGGCTTCTGAGAATCGGCCGAGCGTCGCGTATGAGCCCGTTCGAGAATCCTCCAACAATGAGTCCCCGTTAAGATTTCCATCATTGGCACTCGAGCGTGGCCCGATTATCGACCGACCCTTTGCAGATAATTGTGACCCGATATACATAACCAAAATTGGCCCTACACTGCCGAAAAAAAATTATAATATTTTTTTTGTATTGTAATTCGTTATTTCCTGGTCTTTTGAAGGTATTGTTTCGAAAAAAATACCTACTCATACGCTACGCACGCTGCCCCTATGCTAGCTACCGAGTGCTTGTAACATCTGGATCGCAGATATGGCATAAGAGACCAAATGAAGTCGTATAATTATTTGTTGTATCACATAAACTATATCAATTAGTTAATATCTTTGTGATAATTCGAGAGTTCTATCGAATAACATGCTATAGATTTTTCAAACATAACCAAATACATATATATATATATATATATATATAACGCGAGTCCTCGACTGCGCGTTTGAACGAGTATATTAACGAAACCTATTGTCAAGACAACAGACCATCGATGTGCTATTAATTTTTATTTTTTGCTGTCTGTATCAATTATTGCTATTTCTAAATCTATAAGGAGACTGAACACGTGCTGCGTAAGCATTTCTTTTCGTTGTTTGCGCGCGAAAGCTCATCTGTCAGCTGCATAAAAAGTTAGCGTACAACAATATTTTATATAAATATTATATCTACTTATCAAATTTTCATACCGTATCGCAAGATTTGTATCCTAATAAATCGAAAATATAATTTTTCAAATTCACAAGGCGAAGTTGGGCGAAAATTAATGGACCGATATTAGTCTACAGACGATCGGCGAGTCAATACTCGGCCGAACATTGGCCTATCGGCAAACCAATGATTCGCGAGTCTATACTTCGAAAACATCGGCCTCATATTGACAAGCCAATGATTAACGAGTCTATATTTGGCCGAACATTGGCCTCGTATCGGCAAACCAATGACTGGCGAGTCTATACTTTGCCAAACATCGGCTTCGTATCGACAAGCCCATCATTAGCGAGTCTATGTTTGACCGAACATTGACCTCGTATCGGCAAACCAATGATCAACGAGTCTATATTTGGCCGAACATTGGCCTCGTATCGGCAAACCAATGACTGGCGAATCTATACTTCGCCAAACATCGGCCCCATATTGACGAGCCAATGATTAACGACTCTATATTTGGTCGAACATCGGCCTCGTGTCGGCAAGCCAATGATCAACGAGTCTATATTTGGCCGAACATTGGCCTCGTATCGGCAAACCAATGTCGGCTAGTCAATACTCAGCCTAGCATTGGCGTACAATTCTAATCGATTATCGTCCCGCCAACATTGGTTCGAGTATTGGCCGTTACCGTTCGATCGGCGAACCCTACATGAGGGTTTGGTTTTTTTATTTGAGGAGCTGGCGAACAAAACCTGCCTTGTCCACCATTTGTCAATTTCTTTAAATTTAAATTTCTCCATGTTTTTCGAGCACACCTTGATTAGCTCTTGAAATATTTTGAATCAAATCTGCCTCTAAACACCTCAAAATTGGTTAAAAACTGCCTCTTTGAGCAAAATGGCAGTTTTTAGGTAAAAAAAAATAAATAACATTTTAATTCGACGTAGTGTGGACAAGTCCGGTTTCGTTTGCCAGCTCCTCATTTATATATATTCATTATCAGTGATTTTGTTTGCAGTGCAATACCGATTGTCCTGAATTACTGTTACTTCAGTGGTTATTGTCATTAGTTTTAACTGTACACATTTGATTCTTATCGAACTATTGTAGATATATATGTAAAAACACTCGAAGAGCTCGTGACGGACATGAAAATCATCTAGCCCAATCGTCTAGCACAAGCGGCAAACCTCCCCCTTGCGAAATGACTCAATGCAGAGGAAATAATGCTCTCGAAAGGGCCTCAGAGAAGTTACAACGGAGCTGAATCATCCAACGCACCTTCACCGTTGATCGTCATTCGCCCCCCCCCCCCCCCCGTCATATCAGACGTTTTTCCTTCCACCGATCAGTACCCCCAAAAAGACGCCTGCGTGACTGCGAATAAAACTCGTGCTCTCCGGCTTGGAACACGACAGAGCATAAGAACAGGGCTCGAGTGCGTTGCGGTTTAGTTGAGCTGTGCATACTTAGGTTCTTACGGGTGAACGACAAAAAGGCACAATTCGAGTGTTTTTGGCTTGTGAATGAACTTGCTGAGGTCCTTACGGCTTCCAACTGGGTACGTTCACGACGAAGAATCCGAGCTGTATATGTGTGTTGAAACGAGTCCCTTAATGACAGGGTTCGGACTCGTGTAATGCGCAGGGCGTTCTTTGGCGCCTCCCTAATCAATTAATCAGCAAATCTCACTTTTATCTCGGTCTTCCATGTATCTCTCTCTCCCTCTGTCTCTCTCCCCCACTCACTCACTCTCTCTTTCCCATTACTCTCCCCAAGCCAAGATCTCGAAAGTACACCAATACACTCATACTCGTGCACTTTAAGGACCCCTTATTTTCTCCTTCTCGGTTTATTAAGGAACGATTAGGTCGCCTGCCAGCGAGATTATTAGACCCGAGAGAGGGTCTTCTAATCGCTCGACCTATCACATCAGGCCGTGAGGATCCATAAACAATCTCTCTCTCCTTCCCTCTCCCCCCCCCTCTCTCGCTTCCCCTCTCTTTCTTTGAGTCTCTCTCTAGATACAAGCGAGCCACGATAATCTCGGATCTTTTCACGGTGCACACACGTAGATTCCTTCAGGTATATCGTGTATGCATCTCTTATCGACAATCTTTCGTCGACAAACGCTCCTCTCGTTTCACCATATTGTAATCATCATTATCATCACGATTCGTGTAACGAGATGCTCAAATGTACCCGGCTGTTTTCGTTGATCAATAATTTCGTGATCTCTGCGGATGTTTGTAAACTGGCATGATTCTTTTTTTTTCTTTCATGGTAAACAGTCTTTTCTGGTCTTGATTGCAAGCCCTGCTTAGAGGAGGTAAATCCCGTGCAGAAATTGTCGTAGAAATCCAATTGGATTCCCATACTTGTTCCCTCTTCGTTATAGAGACCTGATGGGTTATCGCATTGGAACCCTATACTGAAACGTCATGCTCGTACATTGGATTGTAATCGGGGGTCTGCATTGGAATCCAATGTAAGAATCCAATTTGAATCCTAAAGGATTCCCACATGATGTAACAGAATCCGATACGATTCGTGGAGGATCCCATCGCATTCTGTTCATAGAATTTTCTAAACGAAATGTAAATGGATATACAAAATGAGTTGATTTAATAAAAATTATAAAACGCTTGAAAAAGTGTATCTTCAAAGTCGATTGGAATGAGCTCCTGCAAAATCCACTGTAATTATCGTTTGCTTACGTTTACCTGAATGATTTGGAGCCCACTGATTGACCCCACTGACGAACACACACACCGCGTACCCTTTATACACTAACAAGGAAAGGTTGCGAGGTCGATGTCTCCGATTTCGATGAAATTTAGTATGCTTTTAGAATGGGTAAAAATAGGCGGCACGTATTTTTTTATACCTACGGAACCCGATTTTTAAGGGTTGAAACGCACCCTCTCAAATTGGGGTGTTTTTCGTTCTCCGTCGATAACCTTTTACCGGTCGGAGATATGAAGAAATTTTTAATTGCAACAATGTTTACTTTTTCGTGTACTATACATGAGAACGATAACGTTATCGATGAAAAACGAAATACACCCCTACGTTCGAGGGTGCGTTTCACTCTTTAAAAATCGGATTCCGCAGATATTAAAAAAATACGTGTCGCCTATCGTTACCCATTCTACAAGCATGCCAAATTTCATCGAAATCGGTAAGATGGGATTTTATCTGTCACTATTAAACTTTGAATTGACGCCACGCGAAAACGCGTCGAGGAATCGAAAATCTTGATGACGTTTGACACGTGTAATGTGATTTTCCCTGTCGTTTGGTTCAGGTTATTTTTTTATCCTTTATTTTACTGCACATTGGCATAACATCACTACGCGCGTACACGCTCACGAAGCGTGCAGGTTATATTTCAATGCGCCCAGTTTTTTCCCGTGACTTTCCACATATTTTCGATTCGAACGTGGTAAGAATTCTCAGACGACGTTCGTCGGACAACAGTGCAGAATAAGTTCAGTAAAAGAGACGAAAACCCAGCACTTTTTAGCGTAGAATATGAATTTCTGACTGAAGGTAGATGAGTGCATACTGAAAGTAACCCCAATTAAATTTTGCCCCTCAACTCACCCCAATCCTAAGATATAGGGGTTGAAAACTTAAAAATCGCCGTATCTCGATAATTAATAGGCCGATCGAAAAAGAGTGCAACCAAAAGTTGTTTGGAATAATAAAATTCGTTTAAAGTTTACTGACGTTCAATCCCCTATCTTTGGAAATAGCGGCACAAAAACACGAGAATACAAATTTTCGAATAGTTTTTGTGCCACTAATTTTAAAGATAGGGGTTGGACGTCACACAACTTTATACGTATTTTGTTATTCCAAACAGCTTTTGTTTGAAACATTTTTTGATCAGGCCATTAATTCACGAGATACGGCGATTTTTAAGTTTTCAACCCCTATTTCTTAGGGTTGGGGCAAGTTGAGGGGTAAAATTTTGTTGGGGTTACTTTCAGTATGCAACCATCTACCCCATGTAGAGATTGACTGTTGGGCCTGGGACGGGCCTTCACAGTTAGCCTTTCTAGAATATTGGGCCGTGAGTATTTACCAATGAGGTGCCTTTGTAGAAATGATAAGATCGGCCCGATATCGGCCAACAGAGCCAGCAATTATTGGGCCAATGATTTAATTCATTGTAGCGTCAATGTTGGTGATTGCACTTGGCCTTGGTAACCTCTTAAAGGGCCTATGTAGAAATTGACCACTGGCTCTATGATGGTCCTTCGCAGTTGGTCTATCTAGAAGTTAGTCTATCTAGAATATTGGGCCGTGAGTTTGTTTGGGTTTGGGTGCGTGATAAATATTCAACCTATATCGGGCCAAGATTGGCCCGAAATTGGTCCTTATGGATACATATTTCATGGAATAACCTTGAAATAAATTGTGATTTGCGTATATGACAGGTTTCAAAATTGGCATATTTTACTTACTTATGTTGGTTATTCACAAATGCCAATAATTGGCCAAGACTTGATTACAAAAACTGAACTACAAAATATAGACGATTAATATATGACGTGCCAGTTATTTGCCTATTCTGGCACAATATACAGATAGTGAATAACCCAAGGCTTAAATAAAATAAAAGCAGGTATGGTCTGACCCACTTAGCCACTAAAGGGCTTAGATTAATTAAATGTAATTTCCAGTATTTTAGCATTGCCAGTTTGAAAATTGGCAAATTTCGATGAACTATCACGGCTGTTGATTGGTTTTGAAAGATGGGCCAGGATAATCTTTAGTAATGGGCCGATATTGTGCCGGTTCTCAATTTATGACGGGACAATAATGGGCCAATGTAATTTCTCTTTTGTTGGCTTTACGATGGTCCCAATTTTGGCCTGATCGTAACATTGGGCAACTCATGGCAACCTCTACATGGGACCTTTAGTCAAAAATTCACATTCTACTCTAAAAAGTGCTGGATTTCCGTCTCTTTTACTGGGCTAAATTCAATTGGATACCAATGAGGTCTTCCTATGTGCGGTGTCTCTATCAAATCCTTATAGGGACGTGGTAGGATCTGAGAACTCCCTAACAAATGTCTGCACAGGATGGTGCGATGTTTCAATGGGAAAAATGTTTCTGTTACGATTTCATCGGAAATCAAGCTGTACAAAAAGCCCCTCGCAAGTTAAGGAGTTCGATTTTTTCGGGTTTCCGATCCCATATTTCGAATCATAAGAATTGACCTATTGGGGAGCTCGAGCAACAAATATCCCTGTAATCATTTCGTACGAGACGAAACAAGAAGGTGCCGGTATGTTTGTATATATCCGTAGAGACAATGGTAGAGCCCGAGGGAATATCGCTTACACGGTCGAAATACCTGAAACCCCTGGAAGGAAGAGAGGAGAGAGAGAGAGAGAGAGAGAGAGAGCGAGAGAGAGAGAGAGAGAGAGAGAGAGAGAGAGAGAGAGAGGTGACGGGTTGGCAAACGCCGCGAAAGCGAGAAAGCCAAAGGGGGAGAGAACTGGAGTCATGGCATGCTCTGCTCCCTGTCCGTTAATGCCTTTGCCACGAAAGATCTATGGACTGCCCGTAGTTTATATGCTAATACGTAAAGAGTGTTAAATACTCGATCATTTATCACGCCATCGCTTCTCTTATTCTCGCCCTGCGGACGAGAACTGCCCTCCTCCTGCTATCCTCCTCTTCTTCCTCCTCCTCTTCTTCATCTTCTTTCCCGACGCCGCCTGGATGCTGGGGCCTCTATTTTCTCATTCTTCTCGGGACTCTTTTCTCTTCTTCGCACCGCACTCTTGCCCCCGAGAGTAAGTTCTCGCTCGTCTTCGCGCTCGATCCGTCTCGTGTGTGCGCTGTACGTACGCGATTATGGGCCGAGCTCTCCAGCCGAAACGACGAAGATAAAGTCACGGGCGGGTACCCCGATGAGAGTATCGCGCCTTGTCGTTTTTTCCCGTTTGATCGAATTACACTCTGTGGGCAAGAGCATCGAGATAAGGCGAAGATGACAGGGGAGGGGGTAGGGGAGGTGGTCAGGGGTGTTTGCGAGACCGGAAAGTGGGCGCATTTTTGGTTTGCAATTCGAAATGATTCAATAAGAGCGGAAATTACGTAGGGGAGGGGGTCCAAAGTGGGCACTCCGAGGGAAATAACAAAAGCACTTCTAAAATGTCATATTCAAACAATTTGTTTTGCTATCCGGTGCTAAATATATCGAAGTTTGATAGTACATTTATACGTTTGGAGTAAACCTTTAAAATACAAATAATGAAAGCAATTTCAAAACTTTAAGAAATGTCCGCTTTGCCCTGGGGGCTAGCCTAAAGCGGGCACGGCTTCTGGGCAACGCGGGCACGTAGAGGGTAAAGCGAGCACCCTGTACTTTTTCCTGAGATTAGGCATAAATAAGAAGAAAATCGGTAATTATAGGGGAAAAAACTATAAATGTACCCACATATTTTATTGCAGACAAATCATTATTATTATCATAAAAGAACAAATACTTAACGTGTGTTCTTAACAGTCAGTGAACTTTATTTTGTTGGCAATGATCACAGTAAAATGATCCAACACCAGGGTAAGCGGTGCATGCATCATGCGATCTACAACCCGAATCTACTAAATATGACTTTTAAAATCAAATTGTTCACGGTAAAAAAAATCGCCTAAAGGAAGTGTTTTCGGAAAAAGTTGTCGACTGAAACACTGTCATCACACAAAAAATGCTGTTTTGAGAAAAACGCATTTTTTTCCACATTGGTGAGACCACTGCCTTATTTATCTAAATTTATCTAATATTTATCGAAATATTTATCTCAATTAGTCTGCAAAGATTTGGTGTATTGTGAAATGTACTAACCTTTTCAAGGGTTGTAAATACTATGTAGCTAATTGCAATAAAATTTTTTTAGACGACGAGCGATATCGAAAGTTCTCTCAGTACTTCGAGGTTGAGTATCGATATAAGGTTCGACAAAAAAGTATCAAGTCAATCGGTGAAGAATTTGCGATGTAATGTTGCCCATTAGACAAAGGTGACTCGTTTTATTTAGCTTCAAAGCCGCCACGTCGATACAAATGCTGTGAAAAAAATGTGTCAAGATACTCGAAGATCCGTGTTTCAAAGACCGTGTTTTAAACGGAATTTTTATTCTGTCAATCTGGTATCCATGAAAAATTGTTGAAATTCATCTTTTTTCCCGACTCCAGACTGATAGTCTCCCTTAAGGAAATTATTTATACAATGATATACTTCGTATCGTTCAATTTTTTTTTATCGTACCATTCCGATATTATAGTCACTTTATATTTACAATGTGCCTCAAGGTCCAACCAAAGCATAAATAATCGCTCGATCCCTCTTTCACTCTCTTTGATCGCGACAATTCTTCCGTGTGAATTAAATCCACGACAAAAAAATCACGCAACCTCTCCCACCCCCAAGGAACATCACTTAAATGTCCGCCTCCGATTTGGTTGAAACTCATACCCATGTAGAGGTTGCCATGAGTTGCCCAATGTTACGATCAGGCCAATATTGGGACCATCGTATAAGCCAACAAAAGAGAAATAATATTGGCCCATTACTGTTCCGCTCCAAACTGAAAACTGGCACAATATCGGCCCATCCCAAAAGCCTGTCCTGGCCCATCTTTAAAAACTAATAAATAGCCGTGATAGTTAAACTAAATTTGCCAATTTAAAAACTAGGGATACTAAAATACTGACAATTCCATTGGCCCAATACCGTTCCGTTATAAATTGAAAACCGGCACAATATCGGCCCATCGTTTAAAACCAATAAATAGCCGTGATGGTTGAACTATATTTGCCAATTTAAAAACTGGTAATGCTAAAATACAAGCAATTACATTGGCCCATTATTGTCCCGTCATAAATTGAGAACCGGCACAATATTGGCCCATTACTAAAGATTATCCTGGCCCATCTTTCAAAACCTATCAACAGCCGTGATAGTTCATCGAAATTTGCCAATTTGAAAACTGGCAATGCTAAAATACTGGAAATTACATTTAATTAATCTAAGCCCTTTATTGGCTAAGTGGGTCAGACCATACCTACTTTTATTTTATTTAAGCCTTGGGTTATTCACTATCTGTATATTGTGCCAGAATAGGCAAATAACTGGCACGTCATGTATTAATCGTCTATATTTTGTAGTTCAGTTTTTGTAATCAAGTCTTGGCCTATTATTGGCATTTGTGAATAACCAACATAAGTAAGTAAAATATGCCAATTTTGAAACCTGTCATATACGCAAATCACAATTTATTTTAAGGTTATTCCATGAGATATGTATCCATACGGACCAATTTCGGGCCAATCTTGGCCCGATATACGTTGAATATTTATCACGCACCCAAACAAACTCACGGCCCAATATTCTAGATAGACTAACTTCTAGATAGACCAACTGTGAAGGCCCATCATAGAGCCAGTGGTCAATTTCTACATAGGCCCTTTAAGAGGGCCCACATAGGGCCAAGTGCAATCACCAACATTGGCGCTACAATGAATTAAATCATTGGGCCAATAATTGTTGGCTCTGTTGGCGGATATCGGGCCGTTCTTATCATTTCTACAAAGGCACCTCATTGGTAAATACTCACGGCCCAATATTCTAGAAAGGCTAACTGTGAAGGCCCGTCCCAGGGCCAACGGTCAATCTCTACATGGGTATATGTGATAAAGCATTGAGAACTGATAGACACGTATTATTTTTTACCTGCGGAAAAACGTTTTTAAGGGGGGAAAGCACCCCTCAAAGAAAGACGTCTCGCCCCTTAATTTAATTTTTGTTCATTTATTGTATAGTGGATTTTTCATCGCTTGACATTAGAAGAATTTTGGTTTTTGTTTCATTCAAATCGGTGAGCTGTTTGTGGGTTAAACTGCAAAACCACCCTCCGGTACGCCTATCTTTGAGGCATGGTTTCCTCCCTTAAAACCGTTTTTCAGCAGATAAAAAAATACGTGTCTGATAGTTTTAAATGCTTTATCACATATGTGAGTTTCAACAAAATCGACGGCGGATACTTAAGTGATGTTCCTTGTGAGACGTCAGTTCGTAAGCCTGAGTTTGACATGATTTTTTTGTACCTAATAATCTTACTCGGAGTACTAATAATCTAACTCGGAGAGGTAAGAATTCATTTTTGCGATATTCCTCCATCTTGATATATATCTACATATATATTTTTTTTGCTCCTTTAACGTGTGCGCACGTGTTGAGAACACAAGCGCGCGTCCACGCGTCCACTTCGCTCAACGTACTTATCCCCTCGTTTCGAGACGATAGTCTCTCGTGTGAGCTCACACGTGGCCCCCATATACACGTACGTGTCCCTATGTATCCGTGTACGAATAGTGTTCAACTTCACTGTACATGCGTTATCTTCGTCCAGAAACACATACGTTCACGTACAGTATAAATATATCCATACACACGCGATCTCATCTCGCTCCTATATATATCCAGAGGACTGCCGACGTGACGCGAACCTGTTGGATACAGGTGTCTGGCAGGGGCGAGAGTGTACGACGACGCAACGTAGGAGAGAGAGAAAGAGAGTCGCAATCTGGCTTTCGTACTTTACCTACTTAATATCGCGCACTCGCTTACTCTTGACTTTTTTTTATTCCACCACGCATTGTCTTTTTCTTTCTCCTGCTCCTTCTCTCCCTCTCTCTCTCTCTCTCTCTCTCTCTCTCTCTCACTCTCGCTCTCTCTCTTGCGCTCCCTTAATGTTTCGTTCTCACTCGTCGGATTGGCGCACTCGAGATGCGAGTCTCGAGAGTGCACAAGCGACTCTCGAATGAGGCAGCGAGTGAGTGACTCTCACAGGCGAACGTGTCGTGCGTGACCATTCTAGCAAAATCATTTTGTTCTCGTCATCCCTCCCTTTCTCTCCTTTTCCGCTTTCTGCATTTTCAATGTTCTAAATGTTTAACATTCCCTTGGGTTACTGCGAACTGCATCTCTCTCTCTCTCTCTCTCTCTCTCTCTCTCTCTCTCTCTCAACCCTCCACCCCTCCTTCCCTCCCCCCTCTCTAGAGATTACCTAAAGGCTCTCTGAAAGACTCGCGTGTTCGATTTGAGGGTTCGACGGGAAGAATCGCGAAATGCAGACTCATTGTCAGGGACCAGAGATGGGCATACTCGAATACTTTTAATATTCGAGTTGGAAAATAATGCCGAATACATGTCAGATGGATATTCATGTTTTTTTCGATAATGAATCCAACTCAACTCAGTGTTCTTTCTGAGAATAAATAATGAATCCAGTTGGATTCAGTATTCGTTCCGAAAATGAATAATGAATTTTACTGGATTCAGTATTCATTTCAAAATAAATAATGAATCCAGTTGGATTCAGTATTCATTCCAAAATGTATAATGAATCCAACTGAATTCAGTATTCATTTCAACATAAGTAATGAATCCAATTGGATTCAGTATTCATTCCGTATTCGGATATCATCAAATTGAATAATCTGGAAAATTTGACGGAAAACATGTTTATTCTATTGAAACATTATCGTCCGATTACATTATATTTACCCAAGGGGAATCGCGCTCTTAGTTTCTAGTAACTGAAGAAATGGCAGTAGAAATGGGACATTATATTTGTCCCGTTTCCATCGTCCATTTTTCCAGATTATTCAATTTGATGATATCCGAATACGGAATGAATACTAAATCGAGTTGGATTCATTATTCATTTTGAAATGAATACTGAATCCAGTGGGATTCTTTATTCATTTTCGAAACGAATTTTAAATAAGTTTCTCTATTATTCATGAATAATAGAGTATTTAATAATAAAATTCGAATATGCCCAACCCTGTCAAGGACATTGGACGAGCCCCGAGAATGGCAACTTTGTACTCATCTTTTTCCATTTCTCTTCATACTTTTTTAAAAATTTCTTTAGAACAAACAAATTAATCATTCTTTTCACGAATTTATTGTACAATTACTGCTATACCCAATTTTCTGGATGCTGATTTAAAAAAAACGATACATTCGATTAATTTGCGGATTGGCGCTGTATTTAAGTATATTATAAAAAGTAAATATAACGATTGTTATAATTATTAATTTACTATAGACGTGAATGTCGACAAGAATTAGCCAGAAAGAAGATTTTTTTTAAAATTAAATATACGTTTATATGCAATAATTAATGGAGCAAGTATTGATTTTTTTTGGTAATTTTGCCTGACAATAGCGTTTCGAAAACTGTTATGCTGGCTAAAAACTTTCGAAAGTGCTTGCTGAAAACTTTTCTTAAAAAAGCCCGTCACTACGCGATTTCACGAAAGAATTAAAAAGGGATTATGCTATTGCTCTGGCATAAAACTATAATGGAAAAAAACCTCAATCTGGTGTCCTCTCAAGACGATATTTATCATGATTTTTCTAATTATCACATTTGATTTTCAATTTTCTATAATGCAGTCAAATACAGTGCGAAACAGCAAATTTACCGGATCTTTTGTTATTTTTACAAATCACATTTGACAGTGAGATTTTTTTTCGGACCCTTACGGCCCTCAAACCCATTGATTTATCACGCGTATTAATTAATCTTTCTTTTCCTCTTACCTTTTGGCGTCGTATGAAAAAAAAATCTACACGTTAATTCCATGGACTTCGAAAAGGGAAAAAAAGTTGAAGAATGTCAGAGGCAAGGCGATAATACTTAATGGCTTTATTGTCCGGCCCATCGTCCGATGGATCAGATTCCATAAATGGATTTGTCCCTTCGAGTTAGGGTCTCGAAGTCTTCTCGTTATAAAAGAAAACTGCAACGCTCCCGTCGTACTTTTCCTCGGAATATAATTATAGAATGACCCGACGACATGACCATTTTCTTTTCTCCAACGGGCGCTTGTCCCGCTGTAGAATATTGCCCAAATAAAACTATATCATTTTTATTCGATGCCCGAAAATTATTGCGGTCTCATCCACGTTTAAGTGTCGAAGTTTCTTCGTTCACGGTGTACACTTGCGACGCAAAGTAAAACGTATCATTTCTACCTGCCTTTTACGAAATTAAAAGCGTACAAATGTCCAGGTCGGATCGAAATATAAGTGTTAGTTCGTGTTGAATACCAAAAATCTCCTATTCGATCGAGCATTCCACAAATGTACTTTTGCAAATTGGCGAAGTGACGAAAGACACTTTTGATACCGAACACTAAGTACAACTTATTGGGAATACAACTATGACTTGACGGATTTAGAAAATAAAATGACACATTGATTTGAAACGCAGTAAACCATCCCTACTTTATGTCAAATATGCTCTATCGGAATCTACAACCTTTACCTAACTTTCAACCACTAAACGGATTCCTCACTGGCAGAAGTCTGGTGGTTTTGAAGCGACCCACTTATGAAGCCAATTTTTTATTTCTTCGTAAGAACTGCACTTCAGGAACGGCCGACACCATAGATCGGAAGAAATAGTAACCTGAAGAAGGAATGTCAATTGAATATAGCGGGTGCGGTAGAATCTCCCACTTCACTCCTAGATCATTTTTGACGGATCTATGAACATGGTCTGGTTTCATCATGCTATAAAATGCTTCCCATTTGTGTAGTACCCAATGTCCTTGCTTTTGGACCATCCCCACTGCATTCAGGCGTAAGAGAATGCATTGTCGCGTAACGTTTGATGCTGCTGCCAATTCTTTCTTCATTTGACACGCATCTTCGTCCAGCCACGCTTCCAATAGTGCGTCTACCATTATTTTCCGCGTCTTCCATGTGGTTTATCATCCAAATCAAAAACCTGCTTTCCAAATCGTTCAAACCACTTTTCGTCCATGCCTACCGATGGGGCATGTTTTTTGTAAACATCCCCCAACCAGATGATGGCTTTCAGCTGCACTTTTCTTTCAACTAAAATAATGCAGTAACCCTTCCCGCAAATCACATTTATTCGGTACAAAAATAGACATCTTCAATACGATCGATATAACAACTGTTAACACTTCAGTCAAATAGCATTAACTGCATCTGACAGTTAAGTGAACACCTTCCGAATACAAGTACTACCAACCCCCACAAGCCTATAGCATTTATCGAAAATCCCTAAAGTAATACTTGTAGACCCAATACATTTTCCATCACCCCGTTAATTTGCTCCTTGTCAATTTGGCAACTCAGCTACTAATGAAATTGGGGTTTCAATTCGGATGACAAATTCTTTCGGCCAATGGGAAAAAGTAATTTTCGTCATGGTCATTTGAGAATCATTCCGGTTCATTGGAGCCGCTCTTTCTTTGCATTCAATACTATATCATTATTGCGCCGTCTTGAATCAATCTTTGAGACCACCACTTTGCGTTAATGGTTTTGCATATACGTGTTATATTTAATCGACTGCTCACAAAGAGAAGGACGGCGTCCGGCCAACATAACGAGATCGGGTGATCAAAGATGCGTCCTTTTGCTTGTCGGCGATCGACACATGAGTGTGTGTTTGCGTTTAGCAAGAATGGAAGGCCACTGAGCAGACTCTTTTCTCTCTTCCTCGATGCTTCAGGCATTGTATTATCTTGCTCTTGAGCTTGATTAATTATATTCTGGATGGACGGGGCAACCTGTCGTCTTCGGGTCATTCTCGGGTGATCGCCCGGCGCTCTTGCTCTTTTAGGGCTTATTTTGGTAGACGAGCGCTTTGCCCAAAAAGATACACATACACACACATACATACATGTATATATATATATATATATATATATATATATATATATATATATATATATATATATATATATATATATATATATATATATATATATATATATATATATATATATATATATATACACATATATTCGGGGAGAGAAAGAGAGGTATACAGAAAGGTATACAATGATCCTTAATCCGTCCTTCCTCTCCCAACGGTGCAAGAATTTTCCGACCCGGCCAGGCCTGCTCGCACGAATCGCCATTTCTAGAACAATGAACGAGAAGATTCGTAAGTTATAAATTATCCGTAAATCGGCTGAGATCCAGGTACATCTTCATTTCCTCTCTCTCTCTTTTCTCTCCCTCCTTCTCTGTCTTTCCTCCCTCTCCCTCTCTTTCTCTCTCTCTCTCTCTCTCTCTCTCTCTCTCTCTAGCTCTATCTATGTCTCCCCCCCCCCCCCACGCTGGCGCTCATTTTCGCTCGCGCCCCTCTCTCAAATCCGGGATTAGAATTTAGAAATCGTCAGGTATATGGAGACACGAAAGGGAGTGAGCAAATAGCGAGTGAGGAATCTCTCGGTATTACAAGGGATACGTGCACATTTTCGTGCAAGGCCTTCGAGTGTCTTCTAGACGGTTCGTCATGTTTTTCTTCTCCAGTGGATTTTCCGAAAAATTATTCCTCGAAGAAGGAAGGTAGATCTTCGATCTACAGATAGGTATTTCCGGCCACCGAAAAACATCATATTTCATATATATATATATATATATATATATTTGCGCCGTTTAAAAAATCTCCTTCGGGGCTTCCACTTTTACTGATGGCGTTGAAATTTTGTTGTTCGATTAAACGACTGCCGATTTTAATCAAGGCAGAACATCAGTCGAGAGGCCGAAAGTAGAGGGAAATTCGAAAATTTTTTGATGGATACCCAGTTGATAAAACGAAAATTCCGCTTAGCGGTCTTTGTTCTACATATCTTCAAGCAACTTGACAATTTTTTCCACAAGATTTTGTAACAAAATAGCGACGGTGAAGCTGGACGATGCGACTCACCTGAGTCTGGCAGTAATCCACGAAAACCGATTTTTGAACAAATGGCGCCAATTTGAAAAAAAAACATGCATTTCGGCCCAAAAAAAGCCGATAATATTGTTTTTCTAAGAAGTTTCCAAGATATTGAAAATCCTTCACGTATTTCGATTTAAAATATTGGTACAAGGTTAAAAAAAAACGTCAAGTCAATCGGCGAAGAATTGGCGATGCAATGTGGCCGCCCGTAGGATACTATCAGACAAAGCTTCATCCAGTTACAGCGCCGCTATTCTGGTACAAAATGTTATGAAAAAAATTGTAAAGATACTTGAAGATATATAGAAAAATCCCACGAAACGGATTTTCCATTCTACCGACTGGGCATCCACAAAAAATTGCCGAAATTCACCTTTTTTTTTGCAACCGCTAGACTGGTTACACTGACACAAAATTTCTATTGATATTAACAAACCGTATCTATTTGATTAACAAATATTTGAATTAACTAGATTTTTCGTGGAATCAAATTTTTCCTATTGCATTCCATTATTGGAATTATTTATCATGAATATATTTATTTATTCAAATCAAAATCTATTTAATATCGTCCAATAACGAAATATTTTATGTAATCCTGATAAATCTGTGATTCGGTTTCATCTGTTCAAGAAACTTTTTAGTCGAATCCACTAAATGGATCTACTTGATGTTGAAAAAATTTAAAGTGAATAGAATTTTCGTAGTCATCCATTTTTCTATTCCATTGAACTAATGGTCTGTTTTTATTGCAACACACGTATCAAAGGGGTGTGGGGGTAGAGGGTGGAGGGAGAGGAATTATATATATATATATATATATATATATATATATATATATATATATATATATATATATTTATATATATACATATTTATATATATTTATAGGTTATGTTTGACAAATCTATAGCATGTTATACGATAAAACTCTCTAATTATCACAATGATATTAACTAATTGATATAGTTCACGTGATACAACAAATAATTATAGGAATTCATTTGGTCTCTTATGCCACATCTGCGACCAAGATGTTACAACCACCCGGTAGCATAGGGGCGGCATGCGTAGGGGCGGCATGCGTAGAAGGTAGGTTCTAGGTTCGATTCCATATAGGTGAAATATTTTCTTCGAAAAAAATAATTTCCGAAGGCCAGGGAATGACGAGTTACGGTACAAAATCGTTGTGGTAAAACTCTCAATAAAGTGTTTCATTTTATTTTCGATTTATGAAATATTTTATGCATATAGTGCACTTAGATTTACAGTGTACATTGTAAGCAAATAAAGATTCACTTCAATCGAACCTTTATTTATTCAATTTGAATATATTTAACGTTTAAAAAGACTAGCTGAAACGAATAAAAAATATCTTTGAAACAAACACGATCGTAATAGGCCGTGAGACAAGGAAAAAAACCTATTTGATTTATCCTTTTAAATAAAAAAAAAATTTGTCAGTGTAGTCTCCCTAAAGTCGTTGAATTTCGATAAAATTTAATCGAATCGAGCGGCACTACCATTCTTTAAGGTTGAAATAATTCATCCCGGAAGTATGCCGACGATCCCGGAGGCTTTTCCTTCCATTGGAATTGCAAGAGCCCACCACTTTACTCGTCTCTCGAGCCTTTTCCTCCGTCCATTGCATAAGTAGTAGCGAAGATGACTCCTATCTATAAACTCTCGGGGTCCTGCGCAACCTTATAATCGCATACTTCGGGCAATCCTTTCGTGGAATTCTCTCTTTTATATATATATATATATATATATATATATATATATATATATATATTAAGGTAGTTGGTACGCGCAAAAACACACTCGAACGACGGATCGATGCGGTGGTATCTCGCGTGTTCCGATATTCAAAGTACCCGGGGGCTTGTATCTCTCGAACCCACGAGAGAGGGCGCCAACATATATAAGCGGGCGGCTAGTTACATCGACGCCTATATATAGCGCATATATAAGGGCGCGAAATTAACGCTCGTATACAAATCCTTCGCGTCCTTTTGAAATGAAAATCTTCCGATATACACACATACACACATACACAGGTAAATCTATACGTGGACAATGTACGAAGCACGTGAGTGAGTGGATACTTCGTGGAAAGGATTACAGTCGAGTCTCTCGTGATTGCATATTAGAAATCATGGAAACTAGATAGGCATTTATCGGTCTCATATCGGTATACGTGTTTACGTAGGTAATGGTATATAAACGTATCGTTTATGTATCATTGCTATTACCCGATGTGCCCAATTGCATCTGGGCGTGTGTGTGTGTGTGTGTGTGTGGCGAATCGCTCGGGGCATTTCCCCGCATAATCTCGCCAATACATGGGAATCCCCCGATTATTCGCCATCTCCGAATATTTGCACACGTATGCACGTTCAGTTTGGGTGATTTTCTTGTGGGAGAAATAAAGCAATTTGGCTGCTGAGGCACAGGGTGCGACACTTTTTTTCAGCCACGACTCTTCCACATGGAAAGTTTGCTGTTATTTTGCTAGATAAGATGAAAACTATAATCGTTTTTACAATTTTGATAGAGGGGAAGCCTTTTTTTAGATGTGCGAGAGTCTTGATTAAATCGGGGATGCTAGAGGGGGGTAGAAGTCTGCAATGAAACTTGAATTCGAAGTCAAGTGTGAATATAAGTACGCAATAAGTTTTCATTTTCGTTCGTTTCTATGACTCGACTCTCGCATGGGACGTCTATGGCTGTATATATATATATATATATATATATATATATATATATATATATATATATATATATATATATATATATATATATATATATAAACCGGCCTTTTGTTATATGAGGAAAAAGGTGACAAAAGTAGACGAAAGACACTTATACTTGTTACACACTATTTTTTTACGTATTTTTGTGACATGACAAGATAAAAGATGACTAAAGTACGTATAGAAACGGTGTGTGTGTGGAAAGTACAAGTGGGCTCGGAATTAATAAACATGGAATGCAACAAAATGTCGTTTTTATTTCCTTAATTTTATTATTTCACCAAATCTTTTTTCATATATTTATATTCTGGTTTTCAAACGAGTGTATTGAAAATTGGCTAGCGATTTTTGTAGACAAAATTTGCCGCGAGAAATAAAGAGAAATTCATGAGTATCTATTTCTATTGCATTCGAAAGATGCAAACTTCAATCTCATTAAAAACTCCCGACTGTATACGTTTGAACTTAGGAAAGTATTAATAAAATATGAAGATATTTATTAATATATATATTTGATGCATACTCATAACGCTTATGACATTTTATTAAATGTCAAAAAAGGCTCCAAATCTACGAACAACTTGTGCATTGCTGTACTGCTATGGAATAATAAGTTGAAAAACGATATCATTTAACAACGTTGAAACGCTACGGAAGCTCATTCTTTTTAATTGCTCAAAAGTTTTTTGGCCGATATAGACTATAAAAATTAGTCAAACGTTTTTACGTAATCTTATTTGAGACCTACGACCTTAGTTTGCAAAAAAACTTTGGGACATAAAAAAGTTAAAGAATATAAAAGTAATAAAAGAAATCGTTGCATTCCAACGATGCAAACTTCAGCCTCACATGGTTTAAACCCAAAGAACTACAAGAATATATTTTTAACTGATTATTCAAAACACACATAGATATGAATATGCCTTTCTTGCATTAAATATTATCAAATGATATCAAATTTACTATAATATCCGAATTGCGAATTTATATATAAGTTTTAAGTTATTAAGAAGCTTGGAGCGGTCCAGTTCAGTCAATAATCGTTTATGAATTTTTATTCAATGAGCCTAAAAAAATTCATACGAGGTATAGATTTATTCTGTAGATGCTAATTTTTCATAAAATATGCAATTAAAGAGCAAAATTATACATTTTCATATTTTTATTACGCAATTAACAAAATCTTTTGTGTTACTACCAACTTGAAAAAGTATAACATCATGGCTGATTATTATAAAAAAACAGCGAATGTTTTTTATAACTCATCGAAATTTCGAGTAATTTATATTCATGCCACGAGATTATTTATTATTTCCACTAATTAATATTAAGTGTTGCCGAAATACGGCAACTTCGCGAACATTGAGCAATGCTCTTTATTCTTTTTTTTTCTGAATATTTACAAAGTTTTAGTTTGCGTTGCTCCGTAGTTAGAAATTGTTTGTCTTGGTGCTGAATAGCCAAAAAAAATTACATGATCCGTAGCATGAACGTCTTGCCCATCCGCACGTAAAATCACATACATTAAACTATTTTTTATCTCTGGTGTTTTTTTATTGAAAAAAAATCAGAAAAATCGTAAATACTCCGTATAATCTAGTCAATATCATATATTTTTTCCGAATTCAATATTGGATTGTGGCTAACGCTTGAACCTCCTTAACTGAATATAATGAAAGATTAACACACGTCGCAGAAAAACACTACATTGCGCAAATGATCGGCGAATATCAAAGAATAGACACAAAGTCAAGCAAAAGTATATTGCTTGGGCCATTTCTGCATCAACCATTGCATAACTCGAACATATATATGTATACCCGTGTGTGTGTGTGTGTTGGGACTCAGATTCTTTCTGTCCCGATGAAAAAGGGTTTTCCCATTTTATTATCTCTTGGAAGTAATGCGTTCTGCAAGCCTCTTCGTGCTCCGGCCTCTCTTCGTTCACGTCGTCACGTTTCCGGTCGGGCTGTCTTGTTGCCTCTGGCTAGCGACCTTTCCAGATTATCAATAAACAGTCGATTTTTTGCTGGATAAGGGCTACCTACGTGAGACACACGTGCACAGGGGCAATGCACACACAGAAGGAGAAATGTCGAGGTATGGTCAGATTGTAAGGGTCCCCAAGGATTTTCACGATTTTCGTCTGTAGCGGGGGCGTTCGTGCGTCGGCCACCCGGATCGGCCGAGAGGCAAAATATATTCCCAATGATTTTTCGGGTGCGTCAGAGGGCCCAACCGTGTGGTGGGGATAAGGGTGTTCTCGTATATACGCGCGCCTGGATTGGTGTATGCACGTGCTTCGTGAGGGAGAGAGACAGATTAAGACCGAGAGAGCGAGAGAGAGAGAGAGAGAGAGAGAGAGAGAGAGAGAGAGAGAGAGAGAGAGAGAGAGAGAGAGAGAGAGAGAGTGAGACAAGCCCCCAAGATCGTCTTTGGAGGGATTCTCGAGAGGGGCCCCTTGGCGTTAAACGTGTGCCCGCTTGTGGAAATAAACCCCCCGGGGAATCCAAGGGACCTCAGTCGAATCGAAGGCCTCGTCAGGCCAAGGACACGCTCAAACGCCACTCTCAGCGTGTCCCGTGCAATAAAATCGAAAACGAATAGTTCCGTGTGCTAGTGATCAACGACGAAACGAAAATCGTCTTCAATTTTGCTCGTTGCTTCATCCTCGTGGCTGGATCCTTGATAAACGAAGAAACGCGGCATTTCCGGGTGCTCGTTATATACTGCGACATCGAAAAAAAATCACGTAGTTAGTACTAGTGCTGTTGCTGCGGCAAAAAAAAAACTGGATTCACTGTGTCACCGCGTGACGTCGGAAAAAATTAATTTCTCGTGATATACGAGATTGTTGTTCGTATCGTCGTATTTTTGCGCCACAATGACGGACAGCATTTACTCGCCGGACGAGAGCTGTGATTCACCACAAAATCACGATAATCCGGTGAAAAATCTCGGCGAGACTTCCCTCAATCTGCTGGAAAAGGTTTGGCGTCTCTCAAATTATGATTTTTCTTTTTTTTTCCCCCTCTGATACCCGCGATCATTTTCAACTCGTCAGCATTTGGTCTTCTTTTCATTTTCAATCACGAATTTCGAGTGCTTGATTTTTACTCTGCTGCTGATGCCGCGATTGGTCGACGTTTGGAATTTGTTGAAAACTGCCAATGGTGTCTATTTCTTTTGACGTGGTTATATTTGTAAAAAGATTTCAACGGTGTTAATTCCTGTTGGCGTAGGGAAGAACGGGGTACAATGTATCACGGGGCGCTGTGAGCTAGATGCGATTTCTCGGAGGTTTGTAGCTCGTCAAATTCGATTTTTTTTGCGTGGGACCGCGACTTTTGTTTGGTCTCGTCAGGCCTAAAACAAAGTCGATAGCAGGTCACAAAGAATTATTGAAAATTAACAATTGATTTGAGGCTTGGAAAAAAATATATCGCTCACCGGAAAAACGTAAAATTTATCGTAACTTTCCCTAGCGGCTCGGGTTTTCGGTCCTAATCGATTATTTTATTGTTCATGACGAGCGCAGTGACTTGTGTTTTTCCATTCGGAGTTTAATTGATAGTTATTTTCATCAATAATAAAATATTTAACTATTGGAGTACAATGTATCACCGAGATGTGGGGACAATGCCCCACTCCCAATGAGGAAACAAAGGGCCACTGTCAACGACGTGCGATTTGTGAAAATAAGACGGTCCTGTGATATTACTGATTTTATACTGATACTGATATACGGATTTGGTTTGGGTTTGTACTGTTATGTGTAAAAAACTGTTATTTATGTTAGAAAAATATAAGAGTTTTAACCGCTTCATTGTACCCCACTCATGGGGTACATCCCAGGTAGGGAATCAAAAGGCTGACGATGGAAACAAACTTGTGTGAGCCTTGTTTCACCGAGCCTGAGTGAGACAGACCTGGGCCCGGTTTCATTGCATCGTTTGGAGCAGCCTGGAACCAAGACTGGCTGCTTAGCCTAAACTCAGGGTTATTTCAAGCTTTATTCAGCCAGTGAATTTTAAGGCTAAAAAATCAAGGCTGGATGCAGGCTTGTTTCAGGTTGTGAAAAAATAAAATAAATTTTAAATAATATTTTTTCTGTACTTTTATGAAGAAAAAAAATTAGCAATAAATTTGTCGGGTGCGAAGGCACGAAAAACGAAAGCGAAGGAGGCAGCTCAGAACATTTAAACATATTCTCTTATCGATATTTATGAGGTACACAAAAAAGTTTTTTTCTCGTCACATACACATTTCGTATATACTCACTCTCTGGGGTTTGCGTACACTCTGTGTATTACGTGTCCCATAAACAATAAATAAAATAAAGTATTGTGTTTAAAATATTTTATATATATTTTATAACAAATAATATAATGAATAATAAGTATATATAATAAATAAAATGAATTCTTTACAAATTTATTAAATTTATCCTAATGTAGAATATAGAAAACTAAAAAACAGGCCTCATATAGCCTCGAGAAGAGTTTGGGATAAGCCTGGTCATAAATGCTCGTGAAGGCTTCATTAAGGCTCGTTTTGAACCTTGTTGTTTCGTCGTTTCAGGCTTAGTACAGGCTTTTCTACCAGCCTTTGGTCAAGACTGTGTGCAACAGCCTGAAACCGCGTTATCATTCAGGGGTCCAGCTAGGCCTGAAATCAGGCTGGTGCTCAGCCTGAATAAAAAAATGTTAGCCTTGTTTCAGAGCTTGGCGAGCCCTTTTTCATCGTCAATTCCTACCTGGGTATGAGCGAAGCCGCATATTTTTTTCGATCCCATTATTTTGGTATTTTTCATCTTTTTGCAAAAAACATCGAAGCTTCATTGTACGCCCAAACATGTATAAAATCGGTTACGATCTTTTTTCCCATCAGACTACCTTGGTTAGAGTAACAATTCGTTAGAAAAAAGTGACACACTACCCCACCTTCCCCTATTTCTTGTTTACGTACTTTCGAATTTTGCCACGCGTTTGTTTCGTCGGTCGTGCTGCATGGTCCATTGAGGCTCGCGCATCGGAGTCTGTGATAAGAAACGAATTTACGTCGCGAGCATACAGGGCTCGAACGAAAAAAGAGACGAAAATAGATACGCGTGCGGTCCGGGAGAGCTCGAGAGAGAGAGAGAAAAAGGGTTTTTGATGTATATGACGATGTTGAGGATCGAGATGACTGCCGGAATACAAGATTAACCGCACGAGTGAACCGTGCAGAAGATTCTCCGCGGGGAAATATAATCGCGGCAGCGTTAAAACTTTTATAGGCCCCGATTTTCATTTATATGTTAAACACGCGCGTCATAACTCGAGATGTAGAAGATTCTCGCGGAGAAAGATGAGAAGAAAGAGCAAAGATGTGTGCGTGGTCTGACGTGTCGTATATGCGCCATACGTGTAGCAGTAGTAAAATGATGCGGTGTCGTGGTTGGACTCAACGTCGGATCGCGACTCGTTGATTCCTCGCGAATCCCAGTGATGTTTTATTTTTCCAATCTTTCAATCTCAATGTAAATAATACCTGTACAGCTGTGGCTGTATCGTTCCTTTTTATTCTATGAATCAGAGAAGTCGTCGACGCAAACGGAACGAGAGTCCTTGATAGTCCAGTTAAAGAGACGAAAACCCAGCATTTATAGCGTGGAACTTTTGCTGACATCAATCGACTTTTTTTCACATCAATCGTAAAAGAAATTGGACTCATCGGAACTTGGCAAAATAGTCGAGTTAAAGAGACGAAAATTCAGCACTTTTAGCGTAGAATTAGAATTTTTGACTGAAGCTTGATGGTTGCATACTGAAAGTACCTCCAATGAAATTTTGCCCCTCAACCCGCCCCAACCCTAAGAAATCCTGTTGAAAACTTAAAATCCGCCGTATCTCGATAATTAATAGCCCGATTAAAAAATATTTCGAACAAACGTTGTTTTGAATGATAAAATACGTATAAAGTTATGTGACGTCCAACCTCCTATCTTTGAAAATAGCGGCACAAAAACTATTTGAAAATTCGGGGTTGATGCGAAAACAGTACATCTTTAGAAAATCGTAAAAAATATTTGCATATTTAAAAAAAATTCTATATATATCGCATCAGGATAAGTTCCTCTATATTTGTAGCGAGAATTTTTTTTCTTCTTTGTTTGAAACATTTTTTGATCGGGCTATTAATTGTCGAGATACGGCGATTTTGAAGTTTTCAACCCCTATTTTTTAGGGGTATTCTCAAATATGCTAATATTTTTTACGATTTTCTAAAAATGTACTGTTTTCGCATCAACCCCGAATTTTCTAATCGTTTTTGTGTCGCTATTTTCAAAGATGGGCGGTTGGATGTCAGATAACTTTATGCATATTTTATTATTCCAAACAACTTTTGTTTGAAACATTTTTGGATCGGGCTATTAATTACCGAGATACGGCGACTTTTAAGTTTTCAACCCCTATTTCTTAGGGTCGGGGCGAGTTGAGGGGCAACATTTTATTGGGGTTACTTTCAGTATGCAGTACCAGCGTCAGTCAAAAATTCTAATTCTACGCTAAAAAGTGCTGGATTTTCGTCTCTTTTACTGGACTACGATGCCAAGTACCGATGAGTCCGATTACTTTTACGATTGATGCGAACGAAAAACTCCAGTCCTATGTTGAAGTAAATTCCCGCCAGGCGTTGATAAATTCTTTGTGGCCTTTTGAGATATTGGATTGAAGCTGAAATAATTTTTTTTTCCAAAGCCCACATGATGGAAAGTTGCGAGGGAAAAAAAGTTTTATCGCGCTACAAAAGTGCCACCCACGTCTTGGTTGTTTTGTTTTTCGTACTTTATCGGGAGCGAGTGAGTGGAGTGATCGAAGAGTTTTTTTCGGGGCGCTTACGGAAGCGGAGTTCGGCATTGAAGGGGGTTAAGACCCCCTGTGAGAGGTGGGGAGGAATCTCAAACGCTATAAAATCGTTACGATGATACGTTTCGTTGGCTTCTGACTTTTCGTTGAATTTTGGTCAAGATATTCCAGTCGAGATCTTCGGCGGCGCATATGTTTTCGGCTATATACGAGATCTCATCTGTCTCTCTCTCTCTGTCTCTCTTTCTCTCTTTCCGAGTTCCCAAAGTGATGGCAACGGTGGCGAAGGTTTTATGGGTCTCTCGGTTAGAGATCGAATCTCTTGTCTCTCTCGCTCGCATTCTCGCTATACGCACTAAAATTATTAATAAAATCGTGTTCGCCCTCCCTCACATATCCACGCTCGTTCCTTTCGACTATCCTGTAAACACGGCTTTTTAGAGTCGGGCCGATCGGGGCTCGAGACGGTCGATCGTAAAATTTTCCAAATCGTCCAGCATCGAGTCCGTACTCACTATCCCTCTCTCTCGAATTGAATTTCGTTTTACGACATCTGACGATCCGTGAATCTGTGATGTTTTTTTTTTAATACGGATAACATTGTCACACTTTTCATAAACGAAGACTTAATTCTATATCGTGTGCACGAAGAAATATGTATGTGTACAAGCTCACGTTTCGGTGATTGAAATATTAACATATCAATATTCGGGGAGGGCCGTATTTTGTGGGGGCATAAGGAGGGCCCCTCTGAATCATTGGTAAATTACAGTGGCGCTTGATAAAAATGAGTCACTATCACTTATAATACAATAAAGTGGAATACAAAATTTCCCGCAAATTAAGCAGGTTTGGACCTTTTCACATTTTATCGAAAAACTCGCGGCTACGAAAATTCTGCTAGTCACATTTTTCTAAGTGTTATCATTAACATTTTCTTTAAACCTTCGGTGCCCCTTGTTTTTATTGTCGTTGCGGAATGTTTAGAATTTTTCACACGCGTGAGCAGTTTATATCGGGTATCTAGAATTATTTAGTCTACACATTATTAGATATAAATACGGTCGGCGTGTCATCTCCTTAAGGTGCCGTACAAATAAGACGATTTTTAGAGCCGTAACGTTTCGTTTAAAGTTCAGTAACTTGGCTTGAAATTTTACTAGTACATTGGGATGTATTTTTACTTCATTATAGACGAAAATCAGTTAATTGGTGAATGTTTGGTGAAAAGTATACCTTAAGGCACATTTCTATACTTTGTTAGGCTCGAAAATCGTAAATGATCGGATTTTTTTTTGTACGGACGAAGAAAAATAAATGAAATTTTGTACACATGTGAATGAATTTTTATTGAACAAAGGAATTTTTTTCCCTGACCAAAATTACGATCTCGGAGGAGGGTGTCCGATGGTACACGAACGTCGCACGGATGAGAGTTGCTCTGCGGAAATTGCTGGCCCTCTGCAAATATTCTGATGGGCGAACATCAATGAGATTTTTTATCTTCGAGAGTTTGCGCATAAAAGAGCTATAGTCATAATTATTCATAACCTTAAGTGTCAATACTGATGAGACGGAGTGAAAGAAAAGAAAATTTGACGAAGTTTTGTCGGTTCTTGTGTATATGTTAAAGAGAGTTTGACAACTTCAAATTATGATTGCTGCTCCCTTTTAGAAACGACTGTTTTAACGATGTTGAGCCTAATTTGATCAAATCTGCTTAATGTTTGCGGCGTGGAGCACTTTACTAAATTTGATAATAGTGGTTTTCAGAAAAACGCCTTGAATCTCCCGAGCCCCGCGCACTATTTTTCGAACAAAATTATGAACCTGTATAGACTCAGTTTCCAAATCACCCCGATCGAACCATGACCCAATGTCATAGTGCTTGAACTTAATTTTCAAACTAAGTTTGAAGTTTTGAATTACGTGGCAACATCAGTTTGACACTTCTGTATACTGCCGTCACATGGAAGAAGGCGGCATCTACAAAGAAATCGTAAATGCGGTTTTGGTACCGTTGGAATCAGTACAAAATTTCCCATCGTTCTGTATAGTGAAACGCATTTTCGATTTTTTTGTCGGCTTCTTCCATATGACGGCAGCATAGTCTGTCAAGCAAAACAGAATCATTGACGCTTTTCTTCAACGTTTGGCATCCTTGAGTCGATATGAGAACATCCTCTAAGTCTTGAACCTAAATACTTTTTCGTTACGGAGATATTAATAATTTTCTATGTGGGTCTATATGATCAAATGTTTATTTCCTCATATCAGGACAATGGGTCTATCTTTAATCTAGCCTTCCCATCTTCAGCTTCAGGACGTTAAAGTTTCCAAAAGTCCTCGCATGATTATCGAATCGCGAACATTCTTACGTCTAGTCGCTAAACTTTCGAATTCATAACGAAAATTTGAACCACATGCTCTCCAGATTTCAATCTTACCGAAAAATGCAAACAAAAAATTAATTTTTCTCATGATGTCAAGTTTGCATCATTGGAACGCAACGAAAATCAATTATTTTTAATTCATCAATTATTTTAATCTGAAAATCCCCAAAACGTCGTTACGTTACCTCATCAGACATTTACATCTTACATTTGCAAGAAAAGATGGCTTTGGATTAGGATAAAATTAATGAAATAAAAAATGAGCAAAAAAATCGATGCAAACTTCAACGTCATTTTTTCCAACCCAACGAATGAGGAACCTCAAGTAGTCCTCCCGTTCTCAGATATCTATTTTCCCCTTTTGTTGTCGAGCACACGTTTCCTGGCAGTGCTCAACGAAGGCAGGGAAACACACTTTCGATTGTCATTGCAAACTTCCTTGCCCATTAAATTCCAATGATGCTCGTTTAGAAAAAGCTATCGAAATCCAATAATTGCTCGAGTTGCAAGCAATGGAAGGTCCGATCCCTTACGACATATCAATCAATCGCGTGTTC